>JBBYHK010000002.1:4748020-4869153 GCA_038382065.1 Adansonia grandidieri
TTGGATAGTCACACCACTTGATAATTAACCAAGAGACATTACTCTTAATTATTTAATTAAGAGACATTACTTTGAAGGCATAACCTTTTATTATTTTGAAAATGTTCCAACATCTGTTGATTACAATATGAAACATTTGGCTATTTAAAGACGTTAATCCACTAATCCTGATGTTGTTCGAGTTTGTAAAACTCAATGTCTGTCATTTCCACAAAGAATGAACAATACTAAGTAAATTCATGAATCATTTCTAACAATGAGAAAAGATTATTGTTTACCATATATGTATCTTGGAGTCATATACGAGAAGAACAAGAAGAAAAGTTTGCAATATAAAAATGAATGAAAATAGCCAATGCCGTGGCTCCGGAAGGACATGAGTTGGAGTTGGAAGCTTTGCAAGCCCAAAGAGATGATCCTTTGGCATCGAGTGCACCACCAATTATAGAAACGCCGCTGACTCCTTCAAAGCTAAGCCAATTGTCAGATTTTCCCAGAACTCCATAATCCACAGGAGCCACAAGGCTGCCATCAATTCTTATGATGATCTGAGGACTTTTGCACTGGCCTTTAAAAGCCATTGAACCAACCAAATACCGCCCTTTCGGCACATATAAGAGTGTGGAGTCTGCTGAGCCACAGGCTGCATTCCATGCCTTGAGGAAAGCGTCGGTCGAATCTGTTTGGCCATTTGGTTTAGCCCCAAAGTTTAAGACAGTATACTTTGTAGCTGCAGATGTTGAATTTATGCCTAACGTAACAAAGAGAATCAGAATAATTCCATGGAAAGGGATAGAAAGCTTAATCATTTTTAAAAAAAGTTTATTTTTTAACTAAAAATCAGAAAACTGAGACAAGGATGTAATATAGAGAAAATTGAGTGAATGAAGCTGAAACTGAAGCTGTAGCGTTAATTAGCTGACTGATGATTAAGAAATTTAAGAGAGGATAGATATTTATATATACATGTTGAGTTTGAGGAAGATCAGGAAATTAAGTCCATGGTTTTGTATAAAAGACCTGAAAAGAGTATAATTGTCAAAGTGTTGGATTGAAGAAAGCTGCAATGGCATAAATCCAAAGCCTCCATTTTTTATGTGTTTGTATGAAATACAGTGCACTAATATGGACAGATTACTTGGCTTCAAAGTACAAAATTCTGGTTCATACTTGTATATGAGGCAGATTTAACTCTTTT
The DNA here is from genome assembly GCA_038382065.1 of Adansonia grandidieri. Taxonomy (NCBI): domain Eukaryota; kingdom Viridiplantae; phylum Streptophyta; class Magnoliopsida; order Malvales; family Malvaceae; genus Adansonia; species Adansonia grandidieri. Next base: position 4,749,219 of record JBBYHK010000002.1, read on the forward strand.
TTAATTCTAGAGATGATTCATCCAACCGCAGCAGTCATGGAAATGAATTGCATACAACTCAAACAAATTAGTTCATGGAGAAATTAAGGGAGTTCTTGCAAAAATTCAATTCAAGACGGACAGAAAAGTTGCAAAGGCTAAAATTTGAGCTTTTAAAGGGTGATTGCCTGTAGACCAAATCAAGAGTTAGTAGTTCAGGCTTGGGTTCTTTTTAATTAATCCGGACCGACCTAATCCAAATCAATGTTTACGTAATAAAAATGTAATTTTAAGTATTTTTTTATTAAATTTAATTATAAAATATAAATATTAAAATAAAATAATATTTTAATATTTTAAATAATAATTCAAGCTATCGGGCTGGATATAAGCAGGAGATTTTAAAAAATTTTAGATTATGACCCGATCATAAATAGAGCTAATTGCATGAACCAGCTTACCTTAATTTCAAATTCTATTATTATTATTGATTTTGAAACTAATACTTTATAAGGAAGTAATAATTTGCTGGAAGATGGTGAAAATACAGAGCATATAAAGAAGTAAAAACTATTAAAAAGGCTTTAAATCTTTTTTTTTTTTGAAGTGAGCAGTGATGATGAATCAATAATTACTGCTGTAACAAAGGGGAAAAAAGCCTAAAATTATGGCAGTAAATGTATGATTAAATTAAGAGCCATCCTTGCCGTGCATCCGCATGCATGCAGGCGAGCAATCCGTCAACGAAAGTGCTGGAAATCTTGCCTATGAAGGTAAACTCTTAAATTATAACCGTAATTTCTTCAAGTTTTCCAACTTTTCAAGTTTCGACCCATTTGTTTAATCATTATTCATAATGTAAGTAAAATTAGTTAAGATGATAATTATTCAAAGCCTTCGTTTATCTCTTCGATGGATTACCTAAGATTACGGTAATTATCAGTCACTTTTTTTCTTAAGTATATAGCTTGAGCCTTGAAGCAAAAACCAAGGGATTAGGGTCTAAACGAGTCAAACTACTTTACAAGTAGTTCGGGTTAGATTAGGTGACTATTTGAGCTTGGTTCGTTTATTATTGAATTACGAGTTGAGTTCTAATATTTTTAATATCTGATTTTGAGAGACTTGGGGATTAATCTAACTTTTATTTTTGAATAAATTTTAATATAATCAATATGTATGTATGTATACAAGCAAATGATGCATATATAGTATTTAATATCTATATTTATGATTTTACCAATTTAATCGAATCAAGCTCGAGTATTCAAATTGAGTTGAACTCGAACCTGAAATTAGATCAACTCAACTAGGCTCAATTACATATAACTAAATATTGATAGGAATCCCCATCCCTGCAAACTCCTTGTGGAGACAGAAATGGATAGGAATTTCCGTTAGAAGCAAGGTGAGGATGAAGAATACAATCACTCGCTTCACTGGTGTTAGACCTGTCCAAGGACAATAGGCTTAACTCATACCGATCGAGTTTTAAATAAAATTTTTATAAATTTAAATTACTATTTAATAATATAAATAAATATTTTTATTTAAATTTAATTATAAAATATACATAAATATTAATATAAAAATAATATTTTTTATATTTTTATAATATAATGAACAATAAAATATATTTTCAAATTAACCCAACTCGAGCTTTCAAAAAATTAAAATTTTCGAATCACAATTTAACCATAAACAAATCTAATGCAAATATATACCAATTATTCTCCTTTTCACGGATGTCTTAGGAGATTATCACCTGTCATATGGTTGGAATATCCTGGAACGTAGACATAGTTACTGTTTGTCATATGATTAGATTAAAAAACCTTAATTTGCAAGTTCATTAACAGAGTAGATGGTATGGTGTAGAATAAGGACTTGATATATAAATTACAGTTTTCTAAGAAATAATCCACTTTGAGTAATTTGCATCAGAATTTATTTTACTTGTTTTGTGAATTATACATGTAGTAATTGATTAAACAAATTGTTGACCTTGAAATGTAAAATCTGATTATTATTATTATTATTATTATTATTATTATTATTATGATTAGCCATCCAACCGCCTTCATAATCAAGATTCCAGCTCTTTTTTGACCAATGGAATGATAATCCGCCGCAGGGAATCATGCTAAAGGTGTTGAAAAGCAGAAAGTGAGCCTGCTTTAGTGCTGATTTTAGCCATCTCTTTAGCTATTTATTGATTATTCACAATAATATTTATACAATGGAAAAAAATCAACTTCCTTGATAATCACATTTTATTTTGGGTATATAAAGATATTTTAAATTATATATTTAAAAAGTAAAAAAAAAAATTTCTTTCGTTCGATAACATTCAACAAGAGTTCATCGGGATGCTTTTATGAAAATCCGAATGTACCTTAAATCTCGTCTATTTTGTTTTAAAATTTAAATCGGAGACATTCAAAATATAATCTCAACACATAATTCTATCATATTTGTTATATTTAAAAAAAAAAAAAGAAAGAAATAATTTTCTGATCTATCTGTCATGGCAAATATATATGGTGAAAGGTATGAAGACATCAATCATTTTGTTAATTGCATCAAATTCATTGTTGTGGGTCACAGTAATTTAATAAAAACTTCTCTAAAAAAAAGGGTAATTTAATTGAAACTTTCATTTACTGCCCACAATCTTAGGCTTTTACTTTATGTTATTAGCACTAATAATGGATTCATCATCACTGCTCACAAATTCAAAGCAAAGCTGTCAAGCCATGTTAACAATTTTTACTTATATATACTGTCGCAAAATTGCAATTAATCTAATCAAAATTAAAATTTAATTTAATTAATTGGTACAATTATCTTTTAACGTATCCATTCTGTTTCTCTATCTCCAAATTATGTCTCCCTTGTTGAAAAAGAAAAAACAATCCGTTTCTTGGAATCTGCAGTATATCATTACGTTTGTTCTTACAAGCTATGATTGTTTGAATCCTCAAAAGCCATGCTTATACATTTCGTATTCATACCAGCTTATTTGAATTTGATCCTAAAAATCAAGTGTCAGACATCTGCTTCCTACCTTGAGTTCCTGTTCATTCATACGAGCTTCTTTGATCCCTTAATTTCTACAAAAACCAATTTTGTTTAATTCAGACGCAATTCATTTCAATGTGACTGTTGCAGTTTGGATTAACCTCAGTTGCATAACTTGCATTCAACACAACTCTTTTGGCATATTTTTAATTGCAGCTGAATGTGAAACCCGAGTAATCCGTCCAAAGTACATTGTATTTCGTACGAACACTGAGGAAGGGAAGCTTTGGTTCATGCCACTGCAGCTTTCTTCAATCCTACACTTTTGACATTAATTTGTACTCTTAATTTTCATGTCTTTAATTATCCAAAACCAGACACTTTAATTTCCTGTTCTTCCTCAAACTCAACGTGTATAAATATCTGCTCTCTTAAACTTCTCATCCATCAGTCAGCTTCAATTTCAGCTTCATTCTCTCAATATTCTCTGTATTGCACACTTTTCTCAATTTTCTGATCTTGAACAAAAAAAAGGTCAAAATGATGAAGGTTCCTACTCGTTTCCATGGAATTATTCTGATTCTCTTTGTTATGCTAGGCATAAGTTCAACATCTGCAGCAACAAAGTATAATGTCTTGAACTTTGGGGCTAAACCAAACGGCCTAACAGATTCGACTGACGCTTTCCTCAAGGCATGGAATGCAGCCTGTGGCTCCGCAGACTCGACGACACTCGTATATGTGCCGAAGGGGCGGTATTTGGTTGGTTCTATGGCTTTTAAAGGCCAATGCAAAAGCCCTCACATCATTATAAGAATTGATGGCACCGTTGTGGCTCCTGTAGATTATGAAGTACTCGGAAAATTTGCAAATTGGCTTAGCTTTGAAGGAGTGACCGGTGTTTCTATAATTGGTGGTGCACTCGATGCCAAAGGGTCATCTCTCTGGGCTTGCAAAGCTTCCAACTCCAACTCATGTCCTTCCGGATCCACGGTATAATTTAATTTTCATTCATTTTTATACTGCAAGTTCTTCATTTTGTTCTTCTCGTATATGATTCCGAGCTACATAATAAACAATAATCTTTTCTCATTATTTTAAATATTTTGTAAATTTATTTAGAATTGTTCATTCTATATGGCAATTACAGACACTGAGTTTTACCAACTCCAACAACATCAGGATCAGTGGATTAACGTCTTTAAATAGCCAAATGTTTCATATTGTGATCAATGGATGTCAAAATGTGCACGTCGAAGGAGTTAAGATCATTGCCGCCGGTAATAGCCCTAATACCGATGGCATCCATGTCCAACTATCTACAAATGTTGAAATCATAAATAGCTCCATTAAAACTGGAGATGACTGCATTTCGATTGGCCCCGGTGCCAAGAATTTATGGATAGAACAAGTCACTTGTGGTCCTGGTCATGGCATCAGGTTCGATATATTAAATTCCATTGTTACTTTTATTAAAAATAAAGCAATGTGTTCATTATTCACTTACTCTTACTGATTTTTGAACTTATGATTTTGTTATTAATATTGGTTTGTGTTGGCCAATTTGAACTTCATAGCATTGGAAGTTTAGCAAAGGATTTGAAAGAGGAGGGGGTCCAAAATGTTACAGTGAAGAAGACCATCCTTTCTGGAACCCAAAATGGTTTGAGGATCAAGTCATGGGCTAGGCCTAGTAGTGGATTTGTTCAAGGGGTTCGATTTATTGATTCTGTAATAAGAAATGTGCAAAACCCTATTGTTATTGACCAGAATTATTGTCCTCACAATATAAATTGTCCGAAGCAGGTATTGAAAAATCCCCTTATTTGTTCCAATTTAGAATATCATTGCCTCTTCTTTAATTTCCTTACCCTTTTTTTTCTCCTGACGACTGTAGGTTTCTGGAATAAAAATTAAAGATATCATATACAAAGATATAAGAGGAACATCGTCGACACCCATAGCTATAAAATTTGATTGCAGTGCCAAGAATCCATGCACCGGAATAAGATTGCAAAATGTGAATTTGACATACTTAAACAAAGTTGCTCAATCATCTTGTAGCAATGTGGTTGGAGAAGCATTTGATTTAGTTCGACCAAATAGTTGTTTGTAAACCATGGATTAGAAATGAGCAGGGAAAAGAAGATAATTGCCCTTTTGTTTTAGTACATGATATCTGTAGAGTGTATGGCTAATTAAGCAGCCATTTCATTGATTGTAAATTGAAATTGATTAGCTTTTGAGCTATATTGCCTTCAACGTTCTCATGGTTTAACAATTAGTAATCAAACTTTATATTTTTTTAATTGATTTTTTGTATTATTGATTTCCTCATTGAACCTTCCCAATTTCTATTGATTTGAATATATATATATATATATATATATATATTAATGTTTTCGGAGAGTAAACTCAAGACATGTCCTAAAAATACCGTCTAAAATCCCCTTACTGTACTATAAATGAGGGCCTCTTGTGCGCTAGGCTATCTGAGTTGGTTGTAGAAATGATAATTTTATGTATGTATGATTAAACCATACAATATAAATATAATACAAGATAAGTAATTAAAATATCTTATGACAAAAAATATATAAATATGATATAAATATACAAATATTCTAAAATTTATATAAATACATACTAACATTAACTAGGGATGTTCATTGTTTGATTTTAAATTTTAATTAACCAACCGAAATCAAATTCAGTTCGATTAATTGATTAACCAAATAATTTTTGGTTTAGTCATCAGTATAAAATTTTAAAAAATTTTGGTTATCGGTTAATTAATTTGGTTAGAATTTCAAAAGTAACCGAATTACTCAAAATTTATACAAAATATAATACTTTAATCCTTCTTAGATGTTTTTAAGTTTTTTATTGTTGAAGTTTTTGACTTACAATGGAAATACCATTTACTTACGTTTGATATTTGAATACTTATTAGATTATTATATTTATTTCAATTATAAAAGTAGAAATTTAAGATTTCAAAATTTAATTTTAACTCATAATCATACAATAGTTAAAATTCAAATTAATTCAATTAATTAACCAAAATAATTTCGGTTCAATAATTTTTGTTTCCTGATTTAGTTTGGCTAATAGTTAAGATGAATACATAATCATTTATTTCAATTAATGGTATTTTCGTTTGATTGGTGTTTGGACAATCCTATTAAATATATGTTATGACACAAAAAAATGATACATAAATATAATATGAATATAATAATTACGAGATCTTATTAATATTTTTTTCGGATAAGTAATTTTAATTTCTATTTATTCAAAAAATAATGAAGCTGCTGCAAAAAATACGAAGTTAACAACTGCTATCTATTACAAATGCTACAAAAAATAGCAGCTAAACAAAAATGGCAGATTTTCAATTCATGCATTACATAGCTCAAGATTCATAGGATCCCTTTTAGATTTTCTTAAATCATGCAAGCGTATAATGATTGTGTTTCGAATTGATGCGAGAATTCTTTACTCTGTGATTTCATTTTAGCTATCCAATCTGTTGTTCCCTTGTCTCTAGACCAGATAGATTAACACATTCTAGGTGATTCGACTGATGGTTGTGATTAAGGATTTGCCTTTGAGATAGCAAGAAGCCCATCGCAGCTCACCTTCCCAATCAGTGACTGTTCTCTGAATTTTGCAGTCTCAACACTAGTTGCCATATCTACTTGGTGAACCTGGAATTGAAGAATAGATGGTCACGTGATTCTTTCTCCTATCTGCACATGAGGCAATCCTCTTCCACTATCATTCCCCAAGAAACGAGCTTATCCCTGGTTGGCAACCTATTGAAGATTGCTATCCAAGATATGAGTGTGCGCTTGGGAACGAGAAACTTGAACCAGAGCAATCTATGCCACGGCACTTTCTCCTTCTTAGTTCACATTTCACTCCAGACAACTGCCCCTGAGTAACTTGTACCAGGAAAAGGCCGAATGATACCTCCATTACACTGCCTTATAACCTGAGAGGCTAAAGGTCTTAGTTGCATTAGCTTTCTCCAATTCCAATTGCAATCACTAAGTAAAGAAACCTGCCACATATCCTTACCCTTTAGCACATACACCTCAATCCACGCAATCCATAACGAGCCTGTTTTTATCAACACCGACCATAGATTTTTAAGAATGCAAGCTTGGTTTCAAGTGAGGATGTCTTTAACCCCAAATCCTCCTTCGGACTTTGGCTAACATATTTAATGCCAGCTAACCCTTGCACCCCTAGAAGATTCCTCCTCCTTCCATAGAAAGCTCGAGCAGATTTGAGTGAGCCTCTTAAAGCAATGCTTAGGAAGAACAAAATGATGACATTAGTAGTTCTGTGAATTAAAAAGGATCAATTGAATCAGCTGTAGTTTGCCAGCAAACGTCAGATATTTTGCAGCCCAACGGTTCACATTTTGGCTCGAACTTTTTCAAGAAGAGGCTCATAATCTTTCTCAGTCAACCTTCTAATAATAAGAGGGCTCCAATCTTGAAGCTAGTGGTCTCCTCGATGGCTTGAAGCTCTTCACTGCCTATACTAGTGGAGAAGAGTTCACTCTTGGCATTGTTAAGCTGCAATCCAGAGAATAGATAGAATTGGATCAAAACTCGTTGTATGCCTTCAACTGAGTCTTGGCAAAGATCAACAAATCATTAGCAAAGCTCAAATGAGTTAGATTGAGTTTTTTGCACTTCAAATGGTGCTTGAACACTCCAAACTTTGCAACATTATTTAAATGCTTTGAAAGGATATCCATTGCAAGCAAAAAAGGATATGAAGAAAGAGAGTCACACTGTCACAGTCCCCTATTTCGTTTAATAAAAGTTCATTTGTAGCATGTTTGGTTGGTACGAATAGTCAACCTACTGTGGTCTGATTCACTGATAAACACTAGTTCAAGTATTTGATTCAAATTCGTTAGTTCGAATAATAGCATACTACAATTTTATAAATTCACAGAATAACCATTCAGTGCCCTCCTACTAAATTTCATGAAATCGAGGCGTTTGGAGTGGCAAAGGACATCGAAAATGAGGGTAAAAGCTTCAACCAAACTTTGTAGATCTAGGCTTTTTTGAAGATTTTTCCAAAAAAAAAAAAAACCTAATGGGATAATGTGAAAGAAGAGATCAAGACAAACTATTTGATGGATTTTGGGCTGATTCCAATGTCGATGAGAGTGGCGGACGACGCCAATGGCGGCGGTCGCGGCACTGCCAATGCGGAAATCTCAAAAATTATTTGTCTGGGCTTTGGGCCTGAACAGGTGAAAAAGAGAGAATGAAAGAGGAAAGAGGGGGAAAATGACAGGAAAGAGAAAGTAAGGGTATTTATACGAGGAGAAAAAAATAAAATTTATTTTAATATATTATTAAAATATAAACTATTTAAATATCATATTATTTATTATTTATAATTTTTACTCATATTAAAATTTTATTTAAAAATATATATTAAATTATATAATCTAATAAATAAATTTTTATAATTTATATTTTTATAGATTTAATATAATTTTAAGATTAAAATATAAATATAAATATAAATATAAATATGTTATATTATATATTATTAAATATCTATTATTTGATTATTAAATTATTATTTTTAAATATTTTAGATATAATATATTAAAATTTTATTTTAAAATGTATATTAAATAATTAAAAATTTTATAATTTATAATTTATATTTAATATATTTAAAGGATTAATAAAATAAATTTAATATTATAAATAAAAAAATTATTATTTAACCTAAGGGTAAAAACAGTCATTTAATCTTGTTCCTTATGTACTCTTAGTACAACTTTAATCAAGCAAAATATGTATTACTACTTCTCTATTTCATTCGACCAATTAAAATGCATATTTACTTTTACTATATTTTATTTTTATTAAATAATTATTTTTTTTTCTTTTATTCTATTACAACGAGTCACGCACACAATGAGATCTTAAAAAAGACCACTCCACCACGTTGGGATGCTTTCATTGCAATCTAAATGTACCCTAAATCTCATCTTTTTATTTTAAAATTTAAATTCAAGACTTTCAAAACAAAATCTTTAACTTGTATAGTATACAGATAATTTATATAAATTAAATTAAGACCTACCATTATGGAGCTTATATTATTATTAGAAACGGAAGTAAAATTAAATTATCTTTAACTCTTATCACTTGAGTTTTATTTTTAATAAAATTTATTTAAATAATATCACATTAATAATAATTAAATAATTATTTTAATTTACTTAATTATGATAAGCTAACAATGCTGCCCATATTGAGCTCATGTCAGTTCGAGCTTCTTTGACGTCTTAATTTCTACAAAACTAATTTGTTTAATTCAGATGCAATTCATTTCAATGTGACAGCTGCCGTTGGACGAACTTTGAAATTTGTATAACTTGCAATCAACACAACCCTTCTACCGTATCTTTAATCACTACTGAATTTGCAACCAAGTAATCGTTCCAAAGTACATTGCATTTCGTACAAACACTGAAGAAGGGAGGCTGCGGTCCATGGGACTGCAGCTTTCTTCAATCCTACACTTTCACAATTATACTCTCAATTTTCATGTCTTTAATGATCCAAAACCGTACACTTTCCTGTTCTTCCTAAGTCTCAATATGTATATATATCCACTCTCTCCTGAACTTCTCATTCATCAATCAGCTTCAGTTTCAGCTCCATTCTCTCAATTTTCTCTATATTACACAGTTGTCTCAGTTTTCAATGATGAAGCTTTCTACTTCTTTCCATGGAGTTATTCGGGTTCTCTTCGTTATGTTAGACGTAAATTCAACATTCTCAGCGACAAAGTATAATGTCTTAAACTTTGGGGCTAAACCAATGGCCGAACTGATTAGACCGACGCTTTCCTCAACGCATGGAATGCAGCCTGTGGCTCTGCAGACTGCACACTCGTAGATGTGCCGAAAGGGCGTTATTTGGTTGGTTCCACGGCTTTTAAAGGCCAATGCAAAAGCCTTCACATCATTATAAGAATTGATGGCACCCTTGTTGCTCCTCTGGATTATGGAGTATTAGGAAAATCTGACAAGTGGCGGGGCACTCGATGCCAATGGGTTATCGCTCTGGGCTTCCAAAGCTTCCAACTCCAACTCATGTCCTTCCGGAGCCACGGTATTATTTATTTTCATTCATTTTTTAACTGCTAGCTTTTCATTTGTTCTTCTCGTTTATGATTTCGAGCTACATAGTAAACAATAATCTTTTCTCATTATTATAAATGTTTCGTAAAAATACTAACTATTGTTCATTCTATGTGGAAATTACAGACATTGCGTTTTACCAACTCCAACAACATTAGGATCAATGGATTAACATCTTTAAATAGCCAAATGTTTCACATTGTGATCATCATATGTCAAAATGTGCATGTCCAAGGAGTTAAGATCATTGTTGCCGGTAATAGCCCCAATACTGATGGCATTCATGTCCAATTATCTACCAATGTGGAAATCATTGACAGCTCAATTAAAACTGGGGATGATTGCATCCTGATTGGCTTGGTATAAAGAATTTATAGATCGAACAAGGCATTTGCAGCCCTGGTCATGGCACTGGGTCTGATATATTAAAAATGAAGCAATGCATTTGTTTTTCACTTACTCTTACTTATTTTTGAAGACATGATTGTGCTATTAATATTGGTTTGTGTTGGTTAATTTGAACATTGCAGCATTGGATGTTTAGCGAAGGATTTGAAAAAAAGAAAGGATCCAAAATGTCACAGTGAAGGGGACAATCTTTTCTACCGCTCAAAATGGGCTGAGGATCAAATCATGGGTTAGGCCTGGTAGTAGATTTGTTGAAGGTGTTCAATTTACAAATTCTGTGATGAGAAATGTTCAAAATCCTATCGTTGATCAGAATTATTGTTCTCACAACATAAATTGTCCGACTTAGGTATTACAAAATTCCCATAACGTGTTTCAATTTAGAACATATTATGTCTTTTACTTGAATTTTCTTACCCTTTTCTCCTCTTTCGATTATAGGTTTCCAGAACAAAGATAAAGATATCATATATGAAGGTATAAGAGGAATATCATCGACACCCATTCCCAAAAAATTTGATTGCAGTGCCAAAAATCCGTGCACCGGAATAAGACTGCAAAATGTAAATTTGACATACTTTATTTGATTTAGTTCGACCAAATAATTGTTTGTAAATCATGGATCAGAAATGAATAGGGAAGAAGAGATTTGCCTCGTTGTTTTAGTACATAACATGTAGAATGTATGGCTAACTAAGCAGCCATTTATTGGATGTAATTTATTGTTTTAGCTAATGCGATGAAAATTTATAGATTGATTTGTAAAGGACAGCCTAAATTAAGCGATGTTGATATGATTAGACATGTTCATGAGTTAAGATATTATCTCAATTTGAAGGCTCGTTGGATGTCTAAGAGAGATAAAACCAAAATGTTTAACTCGTTAAATAGGCCAAATCACAAGTAAGAGACTTATTTTTTAAATGAGTTCCGTCTTGAGCATTGCGTTTAAAGTTTAATAAATCCAAAATATATATTACATTGATATGATAGTAATATTAATTCAAAGGATTGATTCTCCACTTGTTTTTGTTTCAAAAAGTTAGGAGATCGATCTTTTTTAAAGAGATTAAAATGTAAAAATTTGAACAAATCTAAACTTTCCTTTTGCATTTACGATGAAGCCTAAGTACCTAATAAGGTAGAAAAAGAATATTATTATTGCTTTTTTTTTTAAGTTTAATGTCAAAAAAAGATAATGTTTAATGTAATTATCTTTATGTTCAAATAAATAATATAAGAAAAATATATTTATTCAATGGAATTATATATAAAATGTCAAAATAATTATATAGTGTGAATTGATTAATGTTTTCGTTTTTCTTTTTATTTAATTTTTATTATTTCTTGATACCTTTGATTTATATATGTTAAATATTATAACATATAATTTTAAATTTTTATATAATAGATCAAAAGCTAAAATTTTTATAAAGAGAGCCAATAATTTAAAAGTAATAATATAAAATTTTAGAAAGAAATGCAATGTCTACTAAAAGTCCAAGGAAATATTTTAGTCTCTATATTATTAAAGTTAATATTTTAATCCTTATACTTTAAAAATTGTAGCAAATAATAAAAATGATTAATGGTGTTACAAAATTGTTTAAATGATGATAAAATTTTAATGTGCCATTTGATGTAAAATTTTAAATTTTATATAGAAAAAAGACCTAAGCTCGACCTGCAACCCAAACCTATTTATGTATAAAATTTAAAATTTTACATCACATGACATGTCAGCATTTTATCAAAATTTAAATGATTTTTTTAACACTGTTAACTATTTTTCATTATTTGTTATAATTTTTAAAGTATAAGAATTAAAATACTAAATTTAATGCTATAAAGACTAATACTGTCTTCACTATAGTATAAGAACTTCTAATAAACTTTTTCTCTTGCAAAAAGTTAGATGCATTTTCATGAAATTTTAGAGAAACCAATATAATTACTAATCTGTAATACTTTCTATTTATATTTTTTTATTTAAAAGGTATTATTACAATATATGTACATGTAGCAATGTTTTTTTTTTTTATGAAAATTAAGACACATAATTTTTACTGGGTAAATTGTCTCAATCTTTTGTAATTTATAAGTGATTTGCCATTGATTATGGAATTATTAAAATTTTCTTTTTATAATTATTAAATTTTACTATATTGTTATTTATAATTAATTAATTTTTAATTGGTTAATAACTTAATAATGAAACTTATATCCCATAAAACTTGATACAATCATTATATTTGTTTGTAACATTCTTTTCTATTTTTTAAAATATAATATTTTTTTTATCTTTCACATTGATTAATATGCATAATTTTCCTACCAATTAGATACTAAATTTAGTTTTGGTAATTTTCTTGAAAATACATCTTTTCTTACTTACATATATTTAATGTCTTTGTAATTTAAATGTTAATTAACTGTTCAATCTGAAGTAGAAAAAATTCTAAATTGAAGTAAGAACTAAGATATATATATATATATATTTATTTATGAATCCAATCAAAAGTGAATTTTTAACACTTATGCCTTTTTCCAATCTTATTATTAAATCATTTATAAACTTGAAAATTTATATTATTTATAGAAATTTAAAAATTGAAATATGAGTATAACTATTCTAGAATTTGATGCATATGAAATAAGAAGTTAAATTGAACCATGATGTGGAGGAATTCAATGTAGGAGAACAAGGAAAAGGACCAAATTCAATCTAAAATTTATATGCCAATCAATAGATGACAACAGATTGAATATTCGTATTTTTTTATAATATCTGAATCTAAATCTGAATTTGCATATAATAGTCTTAAAATCCAAATCCGTTATAATTCACGTTAAATCTGAATCTGAATCTGAGGTCAAAGTAAATAATATTACTCATCGAATATCCAAATATTTTAAAAATCAAATTCAATAAGTAACTGATCTTAGAAACTGAGGTTTGCTTCTTTTTATAAGTATAAAATTTTTACATTTTACAATAAATGGATCTGGATCTATTATTCACAAAACTAATAAGGATTTGGATGGTAGACTCGTATATCTAAATCCTTTATTTATAAAAGTAATGCAAATTCATATAATAAATATCCAAAGATTTATATTTGCATCTGCTCTTAATCTACTAAAACTAGTAATTATGCTATTCGAATCCGTACTGTCAATTGTCATCCGTGTACCAACCTACTTAAGCATCCTAGACTACCGTCAAACGTATTCTTCGCTACTGGAGCACGCTATTTTCCATGGTCTTCACATGCAACCATCAAAATTTTTAATTTTACATGCCAACTCAAATGTTGATTAGGCAAGCTCTTTTGATGACATCCGTTTCAACTATTGGATATTGTGTGTTTATTTGGAAAAGAACTTTGGTATCTCGAAACTCCGAAAAGCAAATCACAGTTGCTAGATTAAGTATAGAGGTTAGGTATAGAGGAACTACACATGCCACGATAGAACTGATTTGGCTTCGAAGTCTACTTCAAGAATTTCATCTGTTTTTTTACCTAATGCAACAACAAAACATATTGAATTTGATTACCACTTGGATTGGGAAAAAGTTGTCGACCAATGCATTAATGTTGGTTCATATAATCTGCTGATCAGTTAGCTGACATTAAGCTCAAGCCTTTATCTTCTCACAGATTTGTCGTACTTAAAAGCAAGTTCATGGCATCTTCCCACCTATTTGTTTAAGCTGATTATAAGAATAAGGATAGCTTTAAAATGATGATAAAATCAATTTACAATCTTAATCTCATGGTTAGACCTCTAGAGGTTGGGCTTTGGGTCACGTCTTCAGCAACTCGAATTGAATAGACTCAACCTTAATTAGTATTAGATAATAAAAAATATTTTTATTTAAATTTAATTATAAATATTAATATAAAAATAAAATTTTTAATTTTTATTATTTTTACAATAATTTGAGTTTTCAAATCGAGCTAAGCTGATTCGAACCTAAGTAAAAAATAAAAAAAATTTAAGGAACAGCTTGACCATGGATAATAATAACTAGAACCAAATTATTAGAAAGAATGCCTTCTTTAGCAATTTTGGCATAAATTCTTCTGTTCCACTCCATGTAAATCGATGCAAACGGTAACATTCGAAACTTGAATGTGATTGAGGTTTGGACCTGGCTGCTTTCGCATGGTTGACTAAAACTTAAACTCAATTATTTTATTTTAGAATTCAGTTATATAATTTTATCATCATGCTTTAATGGTTTATCTGGAAGAGCGGTGAGATTAAAAACTGTAGTAACGACGAGATTAGTTAATATAACAGTAAGACTGAGTATTATAACAGTGAGATTAAAATCAGTGGTTGGGTATGTGTTTGGATTTAATTACAATGGTGGCGGTGAGGTGAGAATACAAATTGACCGTTAAAAATATAAGATTAAAATGTGCATATATATATAATGAAAATTTTAATTTATTTGATATTTATGAAATTAATAAATAATTAACACTTATTAAAATTATACTTATGTTAAATAATAATTTTATTAATAAATAATTTAAATTTAATAAACATATAACAATTAATATTTTTGTATTTACTATTATTCATATTACTATTTATTTTTAATTATTTTATATTAATTTCATAATAAATTTTATATATTTATTTGTTATTATATAAAACATATTTATTATACAATAATAAAATTTATTTTGTTGCTTGAACAAAAAAAATTATTACACCGATTGTCTATTTCAAAGTGAAAAACATGAGGGCTTGAAAAGTTAAAAGGCCCTCTGAGCAGAGGGCTTTTTCCCACTAGAGCATTATGCTTCGGTGAGAATTGTACACTATTATTGGTATCGCACCGCTATCAATTGTATTAAATGATATATATCAATTTTGATGTATAATGGTATTAGCGGTAGTTGATTTTATTTCAGTCTGTATCGGTCATATCGGTAAGTATCGACCTGCTTCAGTGGTACCAGTCGAAAATAGTTGTATCGATCAGTATATAATATAAGTTTGTAAAATGGGTTAAACCAATATTGATCTTAAATCTGATGAATACTATACATAATTACTCGTAATTTTAATGAATATTAGATATAATTATTCGTAAATTTAACGATAATTAAAAATTTTCAACATTACTACTTAACTAATTTTAATTTTCTTATATTTGATGAACTTTTTTTTAGAACATTATAAATAATTGATAAATATTTAATATATGAAATTTATTTAATCTTATTTATTTCATATTTTGAAAATATTTTTCATATATATAAATTAAAAATATTTAAATTTCGATAAATCCAAAACGTTACACCGAAAACATACCGTTGCCGATATATACCTATACTAAAATAAAAATAATATATCCGTCGACACCAGACCACCTTGGAATTGCATGGAGTGGCACGGTGGAAACACATCACTGTGCCGCAATGGAGGTTATCCGAATGGCTGAGAAAATCAACCAAAATCAAGCTTTCTCACTATGGGTCTGCTTGGATCCAAATGAAGCCTAAAATAATGATCAAATTCAACACTCAAATAAAAAAAAATTAATATAAAAAATATTTCGAGAATGAAATATTTTAGATTTTGACCATTTAATTTATATCAAATTTTAATAACAATTGCAACCATTCAAAGATGAGTATTAACCTTTATCCTTCTAAATAGAGTATCATAGATTTAGACTTATATCGTACTCTAATTTGTTAGAATTCAACCAATCTTATTTTGTTTTAGAATAGTCCATTTGTAGTTCTGTCCTAATTATTATCTATTAATAAAAAAACTTTAAATTGAATTATTTAAATTTATTATAAAAATATAAAAATAATTTTTAATATTTTAATATTTTTTAAACAAATAAATAGATTCTCGTTTGGGTCTAAGCTTGACTAAAACAAAAATATAAAAAAATTCGAACCGTGATTCAACTTGATCGGATAAATCTACTAAGAAAAGAAAAACTAAACTTTAATTTCATCTTCATCGAATTAGCCATGCAGTAGAAAAGCTTCATATATCCTACCAAAGTCAGCCATGATCGACCCTATATTTATTTAATCACAAAATAACAAAGTTTCTTTATTTATTTATTTATTTTTGGGATCATTATGCAATAATTAAGGAAATATTTAATATAGGTTTATAGTAGGTAATTATCTTAGTGTCTTTCCCCAAAAAATAGAAATTAATTCCATTAATATCAAACTTAGTAAGGAAAGATATCATATTTCTTTTTCTAAATTCCGTACTTCCTTACATTCACATATTCGAATGCACACAAAAAAATTCAAATAATAATAATAATAATAATAATAATAATAATAATAATACTTTTATTTATATACAATGTGTCATAGTAGAGCAAGAAATTAAATAAGAATAGAAGTTTAAACTTTAAAAATACCCAATCAAAACAAGCATGTAATCTTCACTAGGAACTAAATAATTAAAATAGACTGAAATAACAATAATTAAAGCTTAAAACTAAATTAAAATTGACTAGACTGTAATAAGAATAATTAAAGCTTAAGGGACAAATCAATTTCTGAAGAAGCATTCTTGTGATCAATTTCGGTTGACTTGTTTACTGCAACAATTGCTTGAGAAATGTCACCAATGCTGCGAGTTGCACCAGTTTTTTCAGTTCTTGAAGAGTTTGAAGGCCCTGAGGTTCCTAACTCTTCACTGTTGATGCTTATGCCTGGCTGAGGAGGGTTCATCATCGTTGGCCTAGAAGTGTTTGAAGGCCCTGAGATTCCTAACCCTCCATTGTTGATGGTTATGCTTGGCTGAGGAGGGTTCATTTTTGCTTGTTGCTTAGAAGAGTTTGAAGGGCCTGAGATTCCAAACCCTCCACTGTTCATGCTTGTACTTGTCTGAGAGGGGTTCATCATGCTTGGCCTAGAAGAATTTGAGGGCCCTGAGACTCCAAACCCTCCATTATTGCTCATGCTTATACTTGGCTGCGGAGGGTTCATCATGCCTGGCCTGGAAGAGCTTGAAGGTCCTCCAAACCCTCCATTCATCATGCCTTGCCTAGGCCAACCATAACCAAAACGATATCCTCCGGATGATGTCCATGGATATGATGGTTTATGAATCATGGATTCTAGTCTAACCCCAAGGGATGATGATCTACTCAAAGATCCATAAAAAGGGTGTGAAGAAAAGCTTGAATAAGAGTAGTAGGGAAAGTTTGGGGGGCTATAACCAGCATTCACATCGATCCCTTGACGCCTTTTGGCTAAAGCACGTTCTTGTTTGTGAGCATTTTGGTGACCCCCTAAGGCTTGTGAAGTGGAGAACTCTCTCTTGCAAAAGTTGCAAGAGAAAACCCGACTTGCATCAGATCTCTTCTCACGTGAATTCTCCCGATCACCAGAGTGATGATTCGAGTGAGACGAAGTAGGGTTCATCGGGGTGAAAAGACTGAGTTCGATCTTCGATTCGCGTCGTGCATCACCATCACCACCACCACCATCATTCGAAAGCCTCAAGTCGAGCATAACATCACGATTCGATTCGATTTCATTTGATTTGACGCCAGCTTCATTGATCACGTTCAAAGGAACTCCTTCCATGGCTTTGGAAGGGCATGGATTTGCTGAATTTGCACCAATTGTAACCATGGCCAAAAAATATTTTTTGGGGCTTTGGGGTAAATTTTGAGAGAGAAATGTTTAGTTTATATTGAAGATTTAATTTATCTTGTATCCTTTCAATTATGGTAAGAAATCCCAGTATGAAGTTGTTACTTGCATCATTTTAACACAAGATTGAAAATCATAACTAGGCATTGTCGAGATTTCGTGGCCTAGGAAAAATCTTGCCATAAAATTATCCTAAAGTACTATATGAACACAATTGCCTAATTAGTAGGTCAAACTTCTATAAAAGATTCAATTATATTTAATAGAAATTCATGCATCAACTTTAAATAAATTAATGTTTACATTCATTGCCGTAAGAATAAGAAATCAAGAATATTTATTTCTTAAATTAAAAATACTAATCAGACAGACATCCATCAATTACATCATAAATTAGTAATTCCTATGATTTTGAAGTTTATATAATTATGTACATAAATTACGCCTTGATAATTTTGCCATCTGTTAATAGCTTTTTTTCATTTTACCATTTTTTATAACAAATGAAAATTATATAATCACAAGTATGCTTACATAATAATGAAGAATATGAATTATAAAAGCAATGATTTAATCAAGCTTAATTGAGAAATTAACATTTTAAGTAAACTTTGTTTGAATTAACAGAGAAGCTTCCCATATATATAGAATTAAAGCATGGCTGGTTTATGATAATAATGAGAATAACAACTTCCCATTTTTTCCTATCTTACCATAAAAATTCATGATTTTCCTTTGAAAATTATCCTAGGAAGTCGTAACTCGAGAATTAAAAAAGAGTTTCAAATGGTACAATTCAAACCCTAAATCTAATGGATGTCATTTTCTTAAGGGTATTAATCTTTAATTTCTTAACTTACTATAAAAATTCATGATTTACTTTTGAAAAGTATAGTAGTTTTTTTGTATAAAAAAGCTGCAACTTGAGGATAAAAGGGTTGTAGATGTTACAATCTGAACCTTAAATCTATTTGAATGTCACATCTAATTAAAGGTAATTATATGAATCAATTAAAATAAATCTCGAGTTCTTTGAAAAATATCACAAAAGTTATATATAGTTCTTATTTAAAAAGTGGTAATTGAATTACTTATTGTGTGATTTGCAAGTAAGAAAACAGAATGAGTTTGGAAGGTAATATATTTGGCAGATAGAGATTTAAGGCATTTAATTTTACTGCCATTAAAGATAAGAATGAAGCTGGTTAGGAATAAATTATAGTAAGATTCGAAAATTATGGCCATTGTTTAAGCTCTAGTTGTCATCAAGCTGTTCTTGCCCTAAATTAATTGAAGTTAGAATCAGATTTCAGTGAAGAATTTAATGCTTAGAATTTAATACCATCTTTGATGTAGGTAAACCCTAAATCATAAATTTTTAAATTGGAAACCCTAAAATTAACTTAAATGTAATCTCGACATTAATGAAAGTAATTTGGTTTCTGATCTGACATAGAGAAGATTGTTAAACTAAAATGGTTGCCTTTATATGTGAAAATGTGATGAAGAAGAAGAAGAAGAAGAATATTAAAATATTTACAAATTAATAATTATTATTTTATAGCAAAAACAATAAGATTAAATTATATGAGGATTGATTAAAATTTGTTATTAATTAATTATGATTAATAAATGAGTAAAATAATCTTTTGTATTTATTTCAATCATGTTTTTTTTAACTAACCAAATGTATTAATACTGTTTTTAATATATTTCATTACAATAAATCAAACCTAATAAAATAATATTACAGAGACTAAGAAGTAGTATTTTAAAGAGATATTTATATCATTCATAAATAAACAAATAAAAAAATTATTCATTTATTTGATAATTTAATATTTATTAATATATAAAAAATTTTATGTTTTCTATCCTTATTTATATATATTATAATTTTCTTTGATATAAAACACCAAGTACAATGATAAAATGATCTACAGATGAAGAAATAATTCAAGGGTCATGAATCTACAAAATTGATTATAAAAAATATAATATATCATCGTATTGATATTTAAAAATAATTGATTCGACAAATTTGAATATTTAAAGTATAATATGATTTATGGTATGCATACATATAAATAAAATTATACACACTAATAATCAAAAAATAAGCAAATGGCTATATTCCAAGAAAAAAAAAATATTAAAGTATAAAAGTTAGTAAGACAATGCAAAAAAGTATTGCTACTAGTTTTTGCTCAATTATCTATTTTAATAGTTAAATCTTTAACTTTAAACTAAACTTTTCAAGAAACTAAGATTAAAAATTACTCTACATATATATATATAGCACATATTAAACATTTCAATAATTTATCACTTGAATAGTATATATTAAATAGAAATAAGCAAAGGATACGAGATGATATTTGACATGGTAATTCGTGTTTTTGTGTTATATTTGTGTATTTTATTATATCATAATAATGTTTAAGATATTTTATATTTTTATCAATTTTGATACATTAATAATTTGTATTAAAAGATTTTTAAACATATATTTATATTGTGTCGTGTAATATTTTTATTAATTTAAACATATCATATACATATAATTGTATCTAAAATCATGTTTATATAATGATTTATAGACATGATACTCTAAACACGATATGGTTATATTACACGGGATATATAAAATAATATTATGGTCCTATTAATTATTTAAGTTGTGATTAAGTAAAAAATAATTTCTCAAGAATAGAAATTTACAAATTCTAAAAGAAAAAAATGGGAAATATATGTAAACTAATCTAAGTATAGGCATAAAAGAAAAGCAAATAATTAGTAATATAACTATATATAAATATCAATATTTGGATCTCATACTAATTAAGTTTTTATTTTTTATTTATTTTATTATCTTATATAAAATTAATAGTATAATCATCTTGTAGATTTGTAACTCATTAATTACTAGTATGACTTTCAATATAAACATATCATATATTTACATATACAAGAAAGTAAAAAACTTAAAACATTGTATTAAATCTTTTTTAAAAGAATTTTTTTAAAAAAATTAACATTTTATTCTTTATTATTTTAAAAAATTTTATTCACAACTCAACTATCTAATCATAAATTAAATTTTTTATATTATTACCTTAATATGAATTTAACTTTTAAAATTATTGATATTAGATGATAGACATATGTATTTAGACATAGACTCATAAATACATTAAAGGTTAATATTACAAGCTTAAAATATAATATTTTGATAAAATTATTATTTTACGATATATAATAAATTTTAAAATTTTAAATTAAATCAATAAAAATATTAAAATAAAATTAATAATTAAAATTTTTATTTTATAAAAATATTTAATTAAAATTCAATTATTCTTATTTTGAATATTAAATTCAAATTTACAATCAATTCATTCTTATTTGAATTTATTTTGCCAAGATTTAAATAAAAAAAATGGAAAACAAAACAAATACCCCAAAAACGATTAGGTCAGTCATGAAACTAAAATAACAGCCCAATAAAATTAGTACAGGTGTAAACAAAAACCTAAACCTCTCTCTTGATATACGAGTAAGGTCTCGATTCTATAAACATGGCCTTCAAGTATTGGACTGTTTAATCCTCACATTAGCCGAGCTGTGACTTTATCAACCAATATATACTTGACTTTATTTTTATTTTTGTCTCTTTTGCATTCTAAGTTTCTTTTCTGCGAAAACTTGTACGGACGGATTTCGGTTTTCAAACGGAGACTTATATTTTTTTTTTTTTGTTTGATTTTATGAGCAGTCTTCGGATCTGAGATAGGTTTTCTTTTTTTTTTCTTGTTAGATTTTGATTTCATATTTGAAATGATAATAACAACAATGATTTCCTTATGAAGTTTTTGTTTTTTTTACAGAAAAATCAGTTGTCTTTTTCTGTTTCAGCTTTTTATTTTTAATATTTTAGTAATTTAATGATCCAAATCTGACAACCAAACCATGAGGAAGAAGCTCGATACCCGTTTCCCAGCTGTAAGCGTCCTACCTTTTTTTTTTTTTTTTTTTTTTGCTTTTCGTTAAATTTGTTTAATTTCTTTCCTTTATCCTCTGTTAATTTGTTTTGGGTATTTGATTTTTGATTGATTCGGTTGAAATTGAAATCTGGGTCTTTTTTGGTTTTTGATTTCGTGATTTCTTTCGTTGCTGCGATTTCGATTCACAGGATTCTTGTGTGTGTGTGTGTGTGTGTGTGTGTGTGTGTGTGTGTGATCTGGGTCATCATTAATTTGGCATATATTACTTGATGCTTTTTTCAATAATTAGGGTTTTTGAAATCTAGTTAATATATATTCTTTTAATTTTATGGAATTTTCATGAATCCGGGTCAGATTTGTGTTTTTTCATAGTTAATATGAGAATTCCATGTTTGTTTTGGATGGTTCTTCAACATTGATCCATTTTTATAGAGCTATGCAAGTTGATATTTTCAAAACATGATTTCTCATGAATTGTAATTCTTATGCTTTGGTTAGTTTCAAATGAATTTGGTGACTTGGTACCAAAATTCAGTTGATTGATGCTATGGCAACTAGGTTAGGAACATAGTGAATTGGTTTTATATTTTTTTGTAATTGGGTTCAAATTTTCGTTCTTTGATGTGAGGAGGACATGGTGACACAAGATTTCTAGAGAATTAGGACACAACAATAAAAAATATATATATATATATTTTTTATGCAATAATATACTATAAAAAATGTAAAATTTATATTTTTCTATTAAATTTTTACTTTTTAATATCTTTTTAATGTTTTAAAATTATTTTTGCATTTAAAAACTTGACTGTGTCCAATTGTATTTTTTATTTTTTGACGTGTTCTCGTATATCCATATGTATTCTGTCATGTCGGACACTCCACTGACAGAGGTGCCATGTTTCATAGTTCTATATGTTGGTTTTACGTATATGAAAGTGAAGAACATCATAAACTGTTGATGTCAATCTTTGTTTTTTTCCCTGGTTTTGGGATGCAAACACTTTATAATTTGTAGGTTATGTGTACTTCCATCATTTTCTTCCTTCTTGGTGTCAAATAAGAAGGTGCCAAGTGATCTTTGTTTCTATGTGAACTAAAGATGCTGTCATATGTCTTGATACTTGATGCTGATTTCTTTGGTTAGAACAATTTAATCTTTTCAAAAAAAGAAATTATTCTTTGAAGGATTTGCAAAGTGATTTGGTTGGTCTTCTGAGCATGGTTCAGTTCTAATCCACTGTTTTAGCAGCCTTGTTGAAATATCAATGGTCAGTTATGAATTATGATTTGATTCTTCTTCTTTACCTCCTTTTTCTTGGAAGCTGGAAAAGAGAGAATTTTTTTGATTGTCCACAGCGTACCAATATTACAGCAGAGGAACTTGGGATTTGATTTTTCTTTTGGCTTGGACTTGTGATTAGATTACTATCAAATCAACTGCCTGTTTTGAACCCTTAAGTAATTGTTGTGTTAATCTATCATATTCATGTCTGGTTTCAACTTTCAAGTGCTAGATGATTAAAAATGTTTATGTTAGCGGTTTGGTATGGTGTGCTTGTCTGCGGTTTCTAACTCCACTCTTAAAAGTACATGCATCTCCTCTTGTATCAGTAATCAGACTTTGGAATCTATAGTATCGATTGGGCACCTGTCTTTTTAAAGAATTGCAGGCAACTCTTAATAAATCTTCAGAATTACCATTTTCATCGAGCTTTATGTAATCGTCTCAAATAGCCATACTTTGAGTTATAACATCAAGTGATGGTTGGTACTTAGTAGGCTGCAGAGTGTCTTGCTTACTAACATATAGAGCTTGAGCCTCTTGTTGATCATCCTGTTTTAGTATGGTGTTGAAATCCTTAGCAGTGCTCTATCTAGTTGTTATTTGATTGGTTTGAAGTCAAAACCTGTTAAAATGAGTGAGCTTCATAGATTATTTTCATTGTGTTTATGGTCTTAAACAAGAAACAAGGACCAATGAGGTGATGCTTTCTCTTAATGGAGTGGCAAGGAACTTTATGTGTCAACAATCCTTTCTTCTTGCTTTTATATTTGTTCTACTGATCTTAGGTGCTGGGGGGCTCTTTTGTTATATTAGGATATCGCGATATTAATTGATAATGTTGATTGCTTATAATTAAAATATACAGTTTTAGCGTTCAACACTACACATATTGTTTGTTCCATCTTTCAAGCTCTTTTTAATCTGCAAAAATTGTGCAAATAAAAGAATTATTAAAAAGTTTTTCAAATCAAAATATTTTTCTGATGTTTTATGTATGTTGTACTGTAGGACCATGGGTTAAATTGTCATCCCTGGCTATGAGCCATCCTGAAATAATATTCCTTTATCTATGGTTTTCTTACCAATTTTACTGATTTTAGCTGGGATTAGTGCTGAAACTTTCAAACATATTTATTTTTCAGGCTCGCATTAAAAAAATTATGCAGGCTGATGAAGATGTTGGGAAGATTGCATTAGCAGTGCCTGTTTTAGTTTGTGAGTGGCTGTAACCTTCATGATTTTGCCTAAATAATTCCCCCATGCATGCATATTACTTGCTCATGCTTCTTTCTATTGACTTGCAGCTAAAGCGTTGGAATTATTTCTACAAGACCTTTGTGATCGTACCTATGAGATTACCCTTCAGAGAGGAGCAAAGACCATGAATTCATTGCATTTGTAAGTGAGGATTAACTTCATTATTCTTTATAGCATGCGATGATTGTCGTCTACTTGAGAATTTAACGTTCTTTCTGCATTTATTCAAGTTTATGTGCACATAAATGCTTTTGACCATTTTGTTTCGCTTTTCTTAGTTATATGTGCACTAGTTAAAGGATGGCAAAATATAAATATGATTCCTTAGATGCTATGTTGCTCTGACTGTTCATTTTTCTTGAAGTAGTAGTGTTCAACGCATACGCGGACATGGGAATGGGGATTTGACCATCCAAGGATCCTCCAAATACATGGAAACCTTGGAAAAAATTGAACATACCTATGTCCGACACTCACATTGTAGTCCGAGTAGCATAGCTTAGATGCTTTTTGGAGTTTGACTCCAAAGTTTTGTTCAATAGGCTGTGTAAAAGTATTAGTAGTTTAGTACTATGCTTTTATAACTCATTCCCAATTTCTCATTCATTTCTCTTGCATTAATAAAAAGTTCAACCCTAACTTATTTGGTGTGGGAAAGAAAATTGGGAGAGAGAAAGAAGAGAAGATTAGAGGGTAAAAAGAGAGAAGACCGACGATAGAATTAGATTCAATATCACCAAAGATCCAAAGACTGTATGAAAGTAACAAATTTAAGTATGTACTTACAAGTGATATTCTAGTTCCCTCAAAATAGCAGCTCCCAAACATTATCCTAATCCTAAATATAAATTGAACCCTCTGTTGGCCCATAATTACTACTTTGCTTTTACCAACTTTGAGCTTCTTTCTTCTTTCTACTTTTATTTTTTATTTTTGTAAAAAAAACCTCAATTACAACTTTTAAGATTATTCTGCTAAAAACTTCTTGTAATTGTTTACGAGCAAATTGCCACTGGCAACTACATTTGCCGAAGTGCTTTTTTTATTTGCTGTTTTCTTTTTGTGATGTAGAAGTGCTCATGTTGGTATCTAGCAGACTAAGAATGTTTGATATCTTTTTTTTTTTTGGTTTTTTCCCCAAAAAGATGCACTTTATCAATAAGAGAAGGAATTACTACAATATCATATCAAGAGTGAAGTAAAGAAATACATAGAAAACCACAACCATCAAAATCACTGCAAACTAATATAAAGTAACATGATATGATAACATCAAGATTCCACTTTGATCAACCAACATCCATTTATGTTCTCATACAAGAGCTTTTTGGGGGTTTTAGGGGTAAGTGGAGGCATGCAAAGTCTCGTAGAATGCATTCTTTCGTTTCAGTTATAGGAATTACCCATGTTATTCTGGCTCTTCATTTTTCTTTAAGTACCAGTGTCCAACACTCATGTCCGACGCATTCAAACCAAGGTATAGGGTATGATACTCCAAATATATGGAAAGACTTAGAAAAATTGAGCATACCCATGTCGGGCGCACGTCTATATCCGACACTTACCTCCAAGTTTGAGCAACATAGGAATTACTGTACTGAAATTTATCAAGAGATATTACCCTTTCTGACAATTTTGATTCCTAAAAGATTTTAATTCTATGTTGGACCTGGTCTGGATTTCCTCCTCTTCGGGTCACAGTATTAGATAGAGATCCTTTGTGTAGATTAGATGGTACCATATCAAATTATGTTGCTTCTAACCTTGCTCTTTGTTTACCCCTAGTGATATATATTTTCAACGTATTGTGCGTTGATCTAATTACAGTGTCCGACTAAACTGCAGAAAGCATTGTGTACAGAGCTATAATGTATTTGATTTTCTAAGGGACATTGTCAGCCGGGTTCCTGACTATGGTCATGGCCATTCTGATGCTGGTGCTGATGATCGAACTGTTTCCAGGAGAAGGTTAGTGAAAGCATGGCTTCTTTCTTATTTCTCACTTTTTTTTTTTTTGAATTCATAAAAAGGATTTGCTTATTTGGTGATATGTTTCCGTATTTTTCTGCCAGGAAAGCTGCTGGAGATGAAGTCAATGACAGTGACGAAGAATCCAAGAGGAGCAGAATGGTAAGATGGCTTCCATTCAATACGTATCTAATATACATGCTATCAGAATATAGAACATAGGATGAGCTCATGTGTAAATTTAAGAATGAATGATCCTAAATGTTTTTCCTCGGTGAAAAAAAAGGTTTCCGGTTTAAAAATTAATCGCTGAACTTCAGTATATTATGCTAAGACCATATTGCTCTAACCCTTAATTTTTTCTTTGGATGCCCATGTCCGATATATATCCGGACATGGGTATGAGGATATGTCCTCTAAGGACCCTCCAAATACATGGAAATCTTAAAAAATTGAAAATAACGTGTCAGACCTCTGTCCAACACTCACACCTAAGATAGATGCTAGGTATTTCTGCATAAGGTTTGTTCTCTGCAACGTGTTTATTTTAAATATTTGTAAATTTTAGTACTTTCAGTGAAAGGCGTTTTTGCATATAATATAATTTCAACTCAAGTCATTTATTTGTTTAATTTGTCACTCAAATGTAATTATCCAGAGCAAGTTATTTACTTATATGTTTCGGTACTTTCGATAACTGACTTCCTTTACTTGTAGCCTATGCAGCATGATGTGGGTCATGCAAGCACCAGTGGCAGAGGAAGAGGCCGGGGACGAGGTAGGGGACGTGGAAGAGGAGCTCGAAATGCGGAAAGAGATTCTCATCGCGAAATAGAACCAGAACCCTGCTCAAATCTTCAGCAAAGCAACAAAAGTCATCCAACGCCTGGAAAGGACACAGATGATGGTACTGAGTCGAAGGAACCGATGAAACAAAACACAGTTGGTGAAGATGCCAATCAAGCTATTCGGAATTTCGATCTGAATGCTGAGGTAGACGAGAACGTGGATAAAAAGGCCTCAGCAGGCACAGCCACAGTTGCTGCACCAGCAGCAACAGCGGCAGTGGCAGCAGTGCAGCCTTCTTCGGCAGAGCCTGCAGCAGAGACTAAACATGAAGAATACCCAGGCTGGTCTATTTCAGATATGGACAAAATGGCCATTGATCCTCTACAACTCGCTCAGCTTGGTGGAAGGTTAGATGAGGATGAAGAAGATTACGATGAGGAAGGATAAGTAGTTATGGATCAGGACTCCTTGGAAAACTTAGTGGTTGAGATCAGATTAGCATATCAGTAGAAAGGTTGAGAAAAAGGCAAAATAGTGAAAAATGACCTCATTGGAGCATGAAAGTGTTATCCTATGTAAGGTCTGATGCGCTCAGATACATTTCTCTCTCTAAATCTCTGTTTATCCTTTGTCGTCATTCACTTTCCGTTTTACCATTTGCTAACATAACTTTAAAATGGTAGCTTTTCTTCTCCCAACAAGAAGCCCGTAGTCCGGAAGCATGCTTGTTACTCGATAAGCGAATATGGCTCTCCTTAGTGTAACAGAATTCCCTTAGAAAATCTGTGTTGACTATGATCTGTTTGCTGGTTTTGTTTTCCGATTTGCTCATTAACTTAGTTCATGATTGTCAGTCAAATTCAGCAGAGACCTTTTCCATTTCCGTTATTGCTTTAAACCTAATATAATCTGCCAGTTTCACATGCTATCATCATCATAGGCAGTTCTTTGAACTTGAGCTGCCATTTGCAATTTTACCAAGTCCAGCAATGGGAAGAATCCAACGTTTTCCAGGCCATGTTTAAAGGAAGGAACAATTCCTCCAGAGTGCAAGGAACTGAAACTGGCGGTATTTCCTGCTGGATGTGAGGGACTCGAGTCAGTCCCATGTAGTAGTTTCAAGTTTCTGTTTTGTTTCAGTGCGAGGGCATAGATGAAAAAACTGGACCGAACTGGCCGGTTGGCCTGGGAATTGGTTGGTTCGGCAGGTCAACGGTATATTAAAAATTGGACTTTTGTTATCCGTTCAAAACAGCTAAAAAATCGAAAAGTGGAAAAACCAGTAAAAAGTGGTAGAATTTTTAGAATTTTTTTAATTTTCCTTTAGAATTTGTAGAATTTATTTATTTATATTTTTAAATTTTTGGAAAATTTTTTCTGATTTTAAAAAGTTTTTCAATTGTTTCATGATTTTTTTTTTTTTTAAATTATTTAATATTAGGGGCAGTTGAACAACGTTTAAACTAGTTGAATCAAAAATCGTTGGTTCAATCAGTTCGATTTTTTGAAATTTTTTGTTTAGATCCAAGTATGTTCTTCAAAAATCTAAATTCACTGTTTACAAATAATAAAAAATTAAAATATAATTTATAATTAAATTTAATTAAAAATTATTACTATTAAATAGTAATTTAAAATCTGAATTAAAAAAAAAAAAAGTAACCTTCAAGACCCGATTTGAAAAGGTAATCTGATTTATGAATAAATTTATTCGAATTCAAATGGACAAACTTTAGGTGGTTAAAACCATTTAAGATTTCATCTTGATTATTGAAAATATGGGATTCCAATTTTAAAGTATGAGATTAAATTTGGAGTAACGGAGAGTTCCTTTGTGTAGTGAAATTCAGCATATTAAACTTAAAATGATTTCTATTTAATTGTTGAGGATATTAAGTAGACTTTGATTAATTTTATTACACACTGTATCTTTGTAAAAGAAGTTGCCCTCTGAGCTGAAACTTCGCTGATATTTCAGTTTCAGGCGCCTTTGAAATTAACTAATCAAAGCTCGGATCATTCAATAAAAATATTTTACATTATTTAATTTTTTTAAAAAAATCAATTTTTTTTTTCAATTGGTTATTTTAACATAAATATACCAAAAAAAAATACATTTTCTAAAAAATGATTTTTTTAAATAAGAAAAATGAAAAAGATGATTTTCAAAAAAAAAAAAAAATCGTTAACTAATAAATCATTTTTCGCTTATTAAACTATTTTCAACCTTTAATTTGATTAAATCATATTTTGTCGTATCCGTATTCTATTTTTCAAAATTTTTCAAAAATTACCGTATACATGTCCGTGCTTCATGGTTGATTTGTGATTGCATGGGAAACATACCATTGGGGACTTTCAACACCTTTTAACTTTATGAATCAGCATAATCTATGGCACTATAAAACTGCAAAGATAAGCTTTCGTGAAGCAATGATGCAATAAGAAAAGCACTGCAGTACAGGAGGTCAACGCATAAACAAGATATTAGAATATTCTTATCAAGATTTAGATTTTCCAGCAACATTCTTATAAACATAGGTTACTCCAGCAGTTGTAAGGATCAGTACATGATGCAAGGTTCAAACTATTTTCATTATACAACCGTAATATTAGTTTATTTAACCTCTCACAACTTACTTTAACATTCTAAGTCGCTCGAACTCTTCATTTTTTTTGAATATTCATCTCCAATATTTGCACCGAGTCCAAGTAACATAGATATCATTAACTTCAAGAGTGGTCGGGCTCCATCTGGTTCAGATGATAAGTCCCTTCGCTCTTGTGGTGTACCTCGACCTTGAACTTCTCTTCCTTGTCTCCTCTCTTGAGCTTAAGAAGCATGTTGAGTTTCGCAAAATCTTCGACCACCTGTAGCATATTCAAACATTTTAGCACTCAAATGAAAACCGCGGGCACCTTTGCTATATGTTGCTCCGATTTGAAGTACAAATATCCAACAGATTTCTAGATATGGGTACAAGGATATGAGCCTCAAAAAGACCCTCCAAATGCATGAAAAAAACTTAGAAAAAAATTAAAGCACCCGTATTGGACATGTACCCATGCCTCACCCAAGTCCGAATATCATAGCTTTTGCTCATATTTGTTCTACCTTTGGGTCAAGAACAGAGTTTCGAATTGTTGTTCAACCATATATCAAATCAACTAGATTGGGTGATTTATTTCCTAGTCCAAAGAACTCTCAAAGCACGTTGAAAGGAGAACAAAATTTTCAAACCCAATCTGAGTTTTGCAACACAGAATAGTGATAAACCGGAAGCTAGAATTTTGGAGACTGAAGACAAAGTTACAAGCTGAATACCATTCTTCGCAAACCATGGGGCCATGGTTATATAACACTGTATGACAGTTTTTCAAAAAAACATACGAGTAATATGCATACACAGATATATAAAAGAAGGGATAAATTATGTCGAGAAGAGCAGCAAGCAACTATATTACTTCGACTTTTCACCTTGATTGAAGTACTCGTGTCCGACACCCAAGTCGGATACATTCGGACATAACTATCTGGTATGATCTTCCAAATATAAGGAATACTTAGAAAAAAAAAATAAGCATACCCGAGTCGAACTCATACCTGTTTTTGACACTCACCTTCAAATATGAGCAACATGGTCAAACGTAAAGCAATTGGTGCTCTTACACATAAGATACTAAACACCCCATTAAAGGGGATGCAGTTTAAAACAACCAAATCACATAAGGACTCAGTTTCCAATTACGTTAAAACAATCAAACATTTACAATATGACAAAGATTCAAGGAAATCGGAACAGTTGTTTACTGCTTACTTCGGCATTGGCATGAACGATTTCTTTAAGTTCATAAGGCACCAGGGAATTGGATCTCTGTTGTATTGTCTTCACAGCATGAGTTGCAGCATCCTGAACTACAGGATCATTTGTTGCCAAAGCTTGCAGCAGAGGACCATGGGCATCTGTATCATAATTTAAAAATAAATTGTCAATAAAGTTTCAAATGAAACTACTAAATAAGAAACTTCATCCTTCTACTGAATAAACAAGCTATGTTACCCGGATTTTCATTTTTCCTAAAGTGTTTATGTCCAACACCTATATCCGTGTCAGAGACACTAGCACATGACTTTAAAAAAAATTTACTATATCCAGTCCGACGCACGACAATGACATCCAACACCCACCCCAAGCCTGGTAACAGAAGCAACAGGTCGCATGGTGAAACACAAAACCATAACCATAAGCAACATCCCAATTTCTTCTAGGCCACACCGATTTCAAAAGACTTTAAAACCAACATTAACATAAAATTTCTATGTTAGCCGGATTTTCCTTCTTCTTAAAGTACTTAGGTTTATCACCTTTGTCCGACAACGTTGTCGGATATAGTGAGACATGACTATGAAACTGTGACTCTTCGAATATATGAAAAACTCAAAAAATATATATATAAACAAGCCATCTTACTGGATTTTTATTTATTCTAAAATACTTTTATGGGACACTTATGTGACTCATCGGACACATATTAAGACAGAAGCATGATAGTACCCACCTAGTCATAACAGTAAATATTTAGATACTACCTCATCAGTAAAAACCCCAATTTTTTTACCTAAAAAGAGTTCTAAATATTTTAATTTATTCACAAAAATTGAAATTTTAATAGTTCAAAGAAACCCATCCCGAAAAAGAATCCTACACTGTTTTAATCCACTTTCAACATCAATGATCTTTGAAGAAAGCCGAGTAATTTCCTACAAAAAAGAAAAAAAGCCGAGTATGAACAAACCTTTCTTGACACCAAGATCAGAAGCAGTAAAAGAAGAGGAATCATCGGCAGCATCACCAGCATGTTTAAACTCCTGCAATTCCTTAAAGTTCATCCAAGGCTTAACCCAAATTTTGGCCTCATAGAGCTTCTTTTTGCCGGCATCGATGGCTTCCAACGTCAAATGGTGAAGCGTCCCGGCCACCACTTGCTCCGATGCTTTCACAACCCTCACGAACTCAACCATCGCATTCTCTTTCTTGTTGTGCTCGTCGACAGCAAAGCGAGCGAGGTCTTCGATCTCGGCGCTGTTTTGGGATCCTCGGGAAGGGTGGACTCCGCCCAAAGTGGTGGCGCTGGCGGCCATTGTTTCAGAGCAGAGGGTTGATTCAGCAAAGATATTGCTAAAGAAGAGAATTGGTATTGCTACCGAAAATAGAAAGATGAATGTAAAATTGGGTCTTTGCATTTGGGTGTTTATCGAAAAACTTTTTTGGATGAATTTGAAGGAAACTTTTGCTGTGAATTTGAATCAAAGCTTTGGCCTTTCGGCCTTTTTTGGCCGTTTTGCTTGGGCTAAAGAAGAACAAAGCGCAAACGTTTGACACGTGAGTGGCACGTGTCAGTTGAAGTGAACTACTTATTGCTCAACATGTAAGCAATGACAAATAAAATTGTTTGCTTCGATCATAGCCTAGAACCGGCAAAAGAAGAAATCGAAAATCAATTGGAGTAGCGTTTAATTTAAGCTAAAAAATATATATTTAAAATGTACAGTGAAAAATATTATTTAAAAAAATTTAAGTATCGAGGTATTATTACGAAGAAATGTTTCGATGTTTCGAGAAATTAAAATATTAAAAAAATATATGTTTAAAGTAATAAAAGTTTAGAAATATAAAGATAATAAAATTATTTTATCCAAAAAGTTAATTTTTAAGTTGTAACAGTTTCATTTTATTTTTTTGTTTTTAAATTTCGATTGTTAAATCATGATTTTAAATACGAAAGTAAAAAATTTTCACCAATTTAGCATTACATTTTATTGCGAAAGGCAGCTTTTAATCTTAAAAATTATACTAACAGTAATGTTAAACGAAGTCTTAAGCTTTTTATAAGTTGGCTTATCTTGTTTAGTTTGACCTATTTGGATTGGATTTGAAATATATTTTTTATCGATTTGAATTGATTTGACTTTACCTGTGATACTTAATAATTAAAAAAATATTTTTATTTAAATTTAATTATAAAATTTTTAATATTAATTAAAAATAACTCTTTAAATTTTTCTTAATTATAAAAAATAAATATGAATAATATGGACAGGTTAAGTCAAAAATAAGTCTGAACAAATAATCCAAATTTTTTTAACCCACGGGTGAGCACAAACCCATGAACACCTCTATTTTAGTTTAATTTTTTTTAATTTTTATTGCATTTGATTTAATTTTAATTTATTAATAACAAAATATATTTAGTTTTGTTTGATTTTTAATTATAAATAAAAATCACAATGATTTGAATTGCCTTGATTTTTACATTTTATTTAATTTTTTAGAACATAAAAATAAATATTTTATGTCTAAATTGATACTAATAACTTTAAAATATTATAAAAAAATATTTTAATTAAAAAAATAGGACAATTGATTAAACTGAACTTATTTAAATTAATAAAACTCAATTTAAGTCGATCTAACTTAATTATAATATTTGATTCAATTTTAAAAAGTAATGCACGATAATTATAATTTTATAAAATGAAACCTTATCTATCCTAATTCATACATACTAGATTGAACGTTACGCTACCAATAGGTTTCTCCCTTTTTTTCTTACCCCAAACATTGATAATGAACATGCTAATAAAATGATAATTATGCAAATGATGACTAAGATTATGCAAATGATGACAAAGTATAAGAATTAGCAGAGATAACCACCTCATCATGTGTGTGTGTGTATATATATATATATATATATATATATATAAAGATGTTTATTTACGGTGATCAAAGTTATTTTTTAAATTTCTTTATAATTAGGTATTGCAAAGTATTCCTGGGTGGATCCTCGTAGATTTATGAGTGTGTACGATTTAAAATATTTTTTTGATTTGGAAATGTCTTATTGATCGAGACTTTTCTTTGGCGATGTGATAAGAACGAGAATATACGGATTCTCGACTTTGGTATAGTGAAAGGAATCAAAAGATAAATCGCTCATCTTATTGGTCTCGGATGACCGTCACGAAATAGCCAACGCTTGGAGTCGCCACCGGTCATTTAGAGTTAGGCATGATTGGATGCCTATTGAAACCTATGTTTTGAGTTACGAAACTTAAAACATCGATCCCATGGTCTACGTAGTACAAAGATTCGTCATTGGGTTCGGGAGTTGGTTACACACGATGAGGTACAAACCTCTTCGCGATGCCCAAAATCGATACCTTACTAGCTATGTCTTATCTCAGTTTCGATTATTTCGATCTTAACTCGTCATTATTTCAATATAACCCTTTTTACTACACAAGTCTTATAGAAATATAAATCCAGGTTTTAATGAAAAAGATTTAATCTTATATACACCCGGAGATATGGGGAATATAGAGATTTTCAATAAAATGACCTCTCGATTTTACTTTGAAAAAATGAAATATTTCACTTTAGGCACTGGAGAGATACTCACATGGAATATTACCCTTAGTTTATTTGAAATGATTGGAAAACATGAATGCAAACAATCATCACAAAGAAATCATGTTAGTAAGGTAACAAATGAAGTAACATAACATGGATCATTCAATGCAATGATAAAGAAAAGGGATAGACTATTGGAATTTATCTCGCAATTGGCATCGATTATTTGGGAATAACTGAATTGTCAATTTTCAAGATGCACCTGGGTTTCTTGATTGTACAAGGTTTGTTTGACACATTCATGAAAGTCCAAGAAGGAGAAAATTAACTGTAGTTGAAGGACAGGGTTGGAGTATCCCTTCAAAAAGGTGGGGTTGGAGTATCCCCGTAGATGACAAATAATTTTGACAAAGGATGATTTTTTTAATCTTGATAATTTTGAAAAGTGGGGTTGGAGTATCCCTTCAGAAGGTCGGGGTTGGAGTATCCCCATGGATGAAAAATCATTTTGACAAAGGAAGGTTTTTTCAATCTCGATAATTTTGAAAAACGAGGTTGGAGTATCCTCTCAGAAGGGCGAGGTTAAGGTATCCCTAAAAGTGACACATCTGACACTCTTTAGAGAAGTCGAGTTGGAAAACTTAAGTTAGCAAAACCTTGTGATTTAGGAAATGTGTGAGCCTTTCAACAACTTTTGGCAAATGAAATTATTGTGAATGAGGATGGTAAATATGTAAAATGTGTTTGTGCCTTGATACGAGCCCATGGGAGTCCAAAGCATGCTCTCGAGTCTAATCAGGGTGATACGGAGACATTCGAATGTCTCGAGAAGAAATTCGGGAAGACAACTCAATTTTGACCATAATCGAAAACAGGAGACAGCATCGTGCTATCCTGTTTCTCGAATTTATTCTAAATTTGTCTGAAGGCTTTAGAGGGTAGATAAGATACCTTTAGAAAGGTAACTCGACAAGGTTAACCTAAAAATATTCCCCATATCCCAAAAAGTCATTTCCCAAGGGAATAAATTTTCAAGTTTGGACTAATTAAGCTACTGGCAGAGCATATGAGGGACAAGGTGTGTCAAAATTTGAAAAATCACCCTGGACTCATTTGGTGTCGAAAAATTGCAAGCGATACCTTTCTGAAAACCAGATTTCATGAATCTTTTAGGAAAAAATATTTGAAAATTTTGGAAAAGTCATTTAATGGGCCTGAACAGCCCAACCAGAATAGATGTTTGGATTCTAGAGGTTTCGGACAGTTTAGACTTGAAAAATCATAACTCTCTCATCCGGAATGATTTGTGGGTGAATAAGACATTGTTTTAAAGATAATTCGACATGCTTTGAGAGAAAAATATCAAAAAATTCATGAAAAATTGTTTATGATTTTAAAGTGATTTTTTAATTTGTAATAGTTGTGCTGCCAGCACAGGACAAAGCAAAGGAAGGGATATCTCTCATTTTTTTTATGTCTACAGGTCCAAACTCAAGTTATTGATGTTCAAACATCTATGACTGAAGGGAAAGAGTGGCATGAGCGTGACGAACTCATTTGCATAGCCCCAGAGTAGTTTGAGACGATGAAACAGCCCGTTGATCATACCACTCAAGGTTTTTACTAAAAAAAAAGGCATAAACATTTAGGGAATAATTGTAAGAACCTTTTCATTTTAAAATCAGAAGATTTGAGCTTTTTTAACCAAGATTCCAGATCTGAAAAACTTAATTTTCCCCAAGGTAGGTTCTAGCTTTAAGGAAAATGCTAAGTCCATGCTAATCCTTATTGGTTAAGTTAACATGCTTGGCTTGGGGAGTTTTTGAAAATCAGTTTTTGACAGCCATCAAACATGCATTTTGACAAGAGGAAGACAACAAACATACAAGGGGATGGCACATAACATGAATGGGATGCTAACTTTACCAATGGTTTAGACAAATAAAGTGTTATGCATTATGACAAGAAAATGTTATGGATGCTAAAAATGGCATTGATTCATGCAAGTTAATGTGTAAATGTGCTTGAAATGTCTTAGGCTAATGATTCATACATGGATTGAGGATAACAAGATGCATGGATATGGCATAAAATGCATGAGCAAGAGATATCAAACTAATGAGGATAAAATGAGGCATTTTGCACATCAAAGGATCGTTAAAGCATCCAAATCCTAAACTACCACAACCAAAAGCCATAATAATGCATGATAATCCAAAGAGGGTGATGGAAACATGGAGAGCTCACTAAAATGATAAAAGTGCTAAAAAACAGAAAATGAAAGTGATAAAATGAGAAATTATACCAACAAAACTTCACTTTTTGGTCAAATAATTGGAACAGTAGAGATGGCTTGAATTTTCCTCTTTTCCTTGTTGTTAATAAGCAAGAAAAAGAGAAAAATAATGAGGTTTTGGTTCTGGTATGGATAAGGGTGATATTTAGAATGTGTAATAGTTGGGAATGAGTGTTTTGGGGCTATTTTTGGGTGGTGAGTGAATAGCTATAGGATTTGGTTTTATTAATGTGGGAATGTGTTTTTGAAGCTGAAAATGAGCTGGAATCTAACCTTCATTAGCTGAGATATAAGTGGTCTATTTATACCAGCATTTTGGAGCCAATTTGGAGGTGTTTTTGGTCATTTCTAAAAAGGGACAAAGTGATGTAAGCATGGTGGCTATAGAGTAAATGTAGGGACCAACTTACTGCCAATGTGATGGACATAGGGTGGCTGGTTTGAATGGTGAAATGATTTTTCAGTAAATAGGGTGGCTGATGGTGATCTTGGTTAACCAACTAGGGAATAGGGTGATCATGTGATATTAACCTTTTTTATCCAATTTAGTCTTCAAAAAAAATGTTTCGGTTAGTTCAAAAGCCTAAATTCATAATTTGATGTGTTTTAATCTTTCTTGATGCAAAGAAATGAGTTAAAATCGAGTTTTGGATCAATGATGGATGAGTCAAAAATGTCTGACCATGAAAATGGCCTGCATGTATCGATACATTGCATAATGAATCGATAAATTTGGTCCAAAAACCTTGATGGTATCGATACAATGAACATTGCATAATGTATCGATCATTGTATCGATTCTATGAACCATTGTATCGATACTATGAACCACTGTATCGATACATGTTGATATGTATCGATACATTTCTTTACAGAATGCATGTTTTGGTCTTGGCATGGCCTAGTATCGACACATGAGGTCCTATATCAATACAGAGGCTCATGTATCGATACACCTACATGTTGTATCAATACAAATGAGGACATTTCAAATTTTTGCATTGTTGGAGCATTGTATCAATTCAAGTAAAATTATGAATTTTCTCATATCTTTTATCCCAAGACACCTTGAATTACGTCATTTGATGCCACATCTTTGCATTTACCTTTGATATGATCCCATGCCTCCTTGACCTCCTCAAAATACTTTTTTCGTGCTCCAGATTGCTTAAAAAAAGTAGCTCGGACAAAATAAGGTGTCAACATTAGGAATAAATTGATAATTTAAAAAAAAGACATATGCTTGCATAAAAGTACCATATGAATTTCACCTCTTTTTTAATTTTTTTCTCAAGCTAAAGGAAACTAAAATAATAAAATTAGAAAAAAAAAAAAGGTTACTTTCTCTATCAAAATAACCTATTAAATCTAATTGGCATGAGCAAAAATAGTCCGAATTTAGAATGCGTCAAACTTGATTAACTCCAATGCCAAACTTGAAATGTATTGAAACCTAAATGACCCAAGCCTAACTCGAAATCAAAGTGATCTAAATCCTTAGTAACCTAAAATTGAAACTATTAGAATCGAACCCAAATGGTTCAACACGAATTGCACTTTTTTTAATTTTTTTCCAAGTTGAAAAAACAAAAATGGTAAAACTTAAAAAGCAAAAAAAGCACAATATGTGGACATGCTATCCTCTCTATTTTTTTTCGAAAATATTTGCAAATGAAAATATTACAGAGTAATCAAACCGATTTAATTGAGTGTTAAACCTAGTTCACCCAAATCTAAAATGAATCGAAACTAAAATGACTTGGACCCAAAATAACTCGAAACCGAAGTGTGTCAAACTTGAAATGACTCAAACTGAAAATGATCTGAAACCGAAGTGACCTAAACCTGAAATGATCCAAGACTGGAACAACCTGAACTTGAAAATAACCTAAAAATTTAAATATAAAAAGTGGTTTAACCCAAATTTTGCCTTTTTTATTTTTATTTTTATTTTTTCTCAAGCCAAAGAAAACCAAATAATAAAATTAAAAAAAAGTTTGAAAATAGCATGTAATACATGGATGCTTCTTCCATTTCGATTAACCCATTTGTTTAAACTCGACTGAACTAAACCCAAAATAGCCTGAATCCAAAATGGCATAGACCCGATTAACTCAAGTGTTAAATTTGATTGACTTCAACTCGAAATGGATCGAAACTGAAACAACTTAAACTTCAAAATGACCTGAAAAATTGAATACTCAAAATGATTCAACTCAAAGCATATCTTTTTTTTTTTCATTTTATTTTTTAAGCTAAAAAATCAAAATAATAAAAGTTAAAAAAAAAAAGCAAGAGTGATCAGAAAAATTAAATATTCAAAATATTTTAATTCGAATTATATATATATTATTTTATGTTATTTTTTAAATTAAGAAAAAAAAAGCATGACAGGTGGACATGCATCCAAAATTTATATTTTGGATAAAAATTGTATTAAAGTAAATGTAAAAATGTGAAAGGGAAACCATTTTACAAATAAAAATTGTTATTCTAATTTTATACTAAAAATCAGAAGACAAACGGCAAACATAATTTAAAAAACAAAGGGAAATCTGGGCGTGGAATTTCGCGCCAAAACAAGTCAAATTTCCGTAACGCTCCTCTTTCCAATAGGAAAGTTTTCTTTTTCTCTTTCTTTTTGTTTCTCTCTCAGTATAAAACTCTTTTAAGGAAGAACCAAAAATCAAATCATTTTGCATTTAAAAAAAAAAAAGAAAATCAAATCAGAAATGTAATAAAAAAAAAATCGAAAATCTTCTCTCATTCTTAAAGTATAAAATTTCCGATTCGTAACGCTTCCGATTCCTAAATGCCCATTTGTTCTTAGGGTTTGGAGCTTTTCTTTGATTTTTTTCTTGTTTTGTTCTTCCTAAATAAAAAAAAAATGACAACTTTGCGGCCGTCTCTCTCTCCTTCTCGCACTCAAACCACTTGCGCTTCTCTCCTTCAAGAATTGCAGGTTCTATTCTCTATCTCTTACCTTTTTTTGTGTGTGTGTGTTGGGGGGGGGATTTAATTTAGTTTTTTTTTTTTTTTTGGAATTTATTTGGCTGAGAAAATCAAATTAATTTTTGTTGCTGTTGTTGTTGTTTTTTATGCTAGATAATATGGGATGAAATAGGAGAAAGTGATGGAGAGAGGGATAAGATGCTGCTGGAATTGGAGCAAGAATGTTTGGATATCTATAGAAGAAAAGTGGAAATGACAAGAAAGTACAAGGCTGATTTGCATCAGTCTTTGGCTCAATTTGAATCCGAAATCGCCAACCTCGTCTCCGCCCTTGGCGAACCTTCCTTCTCCTTCTCGAGGGTTTGTTCATTTTTCTTTTATTTTTCTTTTCAACATTGTAATTGTCGTTGAATTTTAATTGTTTTGCCATAAAAATTACTTTTTCTATTTAGATAGGAAACAAATGATATAATATTGAATAAAAGTCGTTAAAGCCTTGCATTTTCTAAGGTTATTTTTGGTTGTTGTTTTAGATCCAAAACTAAATAATGCTTAATTTTTATTAAAATTATAGTAATTCTTTTGATGACAAAATGCATAATTTTACTTTTATATAGAATAGTTATGTTAAGATCGGTGTTACATGTTAGTTATGTATTTACTCATTTTTAATCAATTTATAATTTTGCTTTTGATTGGCTTTTTGAGAAGCAAAAGCAAATAGTTAGAAGTAAGCACCAAAAAGCAACAGCTATTATTTTTGTTTTTTGCTACTATTATTCTTGCAGTAGAAAATGCTGCATGTTTGGGTGTGAAATGAAGAAGATTATTACAAGAAGCCTGTACAATCACCAGGAAAAGGATTGGTCTTTATTTTTGCTTAAATTGAATAGGGTATGGTAATTAAAAAAAATAGTTCTCACGTTTTGCTAAGTTTACTGAGGACATCCTCTGACATAACGGTGGCGTAATATCAGCCCTAGTTAGTGGGAAAAGGTTTAGGATCTTTTTATTGCTGTATGTGTAAAATTGTATAGACAGAAAGTTAAATTCTATAAGTACTACCTTAGGGCATTTATTTGCTTTATGGTTCTCTTTTTTTTTGCACATCATGTGTTGCCTTGGCCCATTTGCATTTGTGCAATCCTTAGGAAAAACGTGTCCTTTAGTGTGTAAAATGTTTTAGGCAACAGCTTACATTCTGTGTGAAGTATCTAAGTTGTAAATGGTTTACAATTTTTTTTATGCTACGTACCATCTTTTGATTTGATTAGATTGTGTAATTTGAGTAGTGAAATGGCATTCTTAAGCAGCTAGTATCTACTTTAAGACCTGTTTGTGTTTTTTCTGCTACTATTCTTAAATCTTAAGATCCCATTATTTTGTTTGGAAAGAAAAAAGTGTGAGAATGATTGTGATATCATCTGAAAGATGGTCTTTTATGTGTAAATTTGTGTAGGACATGAATAGAAACTACAAATGATCTTCACTTTTGAGTTCTTACTGAGCATGTGGTCTAAAATAGAGCATAGTAGTGCAATATAATCTACATAGCTAGCCTCTTTTTATGTGTAAACTTTGATTATAAGAAAGTTTACATTAGGCATGTACTACTTTAGGGCATATCTGCTTTAGAGCTGTTTTGTCCTTCATATTGTCCGTTGATTTGGCTTATTTCTCCAACTTGAGAAGGGAAAGGGCACCCTCAAACAGCAAATATCTTCTATAAGACCTGTTTTAGAGGAGCTGAGGTCGAAGAAGAAGCAAAGAGTGAAGGATTTTACTGAAACCCAATCACAGATTGTACAAATCTGTGCAGAAATAGCAGGCAATGGTCAGTCTATCATGTCTGCTGATCCAGAAGTAAATGAGCGTGATTTAACAGTCAAGAAACTAGGGGAGCTTAAGTCTCATCTACAGGAGCTTCAGAATGAGAAGGTCGTTGATAAATACTGTCTTGGTTTTAAGCTGTATTCGTAGTGCCATGGTTTGTCTATTCTAGTGATTTTTTTTGCCTTTTACTGAATATGCAGATTATCCGGTTACAGAAAGTTAACAGCCACATTAATATGATTCATGAACTCTCAGTGGTGATGTCCTTTGATTTCTTGAAGACAGTTAGTGGCATTCATTCGAGCCTGATTGATCCTGCAAATGGTCAATCAAAGAGCATCAGTAATGATACTCTTGCTAAATTGACAGGCATGGTTCATTCACTGCAGCAAGAGAAGCAAAAAAGGTTACAAAAGGTGACATCTTGGCATTCTATCAATCTTTTTTCGTGTCAACACATTACATGTCTCCATAAGCAGATACCTTTAGACGTACTTGTATATACTTAAGCATCTGCATGTCTGTACCTGTTGGTGCTTACTGTTGCTTAATAATCAATTTAGTTATTCTTTCCTTCACTTTAAAAGTTCTGCTATGATGATATGTTCTGGAGTTTTGAGATGGAAATTCATAAGCAATGAGCAAAGGGTTTTAAAGGATTAGAAGCATGAAAAATTATTTGGCCTTCTGCTCTTTGGTAAAGCTAATATTCTTGGCTAATGTTTCGGTGGATTTTTTTGCTTCTTATGTATTGCATAAATTAGTTCAGTACTATATTTTATTTTTCAGTCAAAATCTCAAGTAGGAGCAACTTTCTTAATAAGGTATGAGTAGTGTTGTCAAGGCACGTGCCAAGATGGAGTGCCAGACAACAAAAGTGTGTTAGATTTTCTTGAGCGAGGTGCATTTGATGCAACGCCAGACAACAAAAGTGCCTCAGATTTTTTTGAGCGAGGTGTATTTGATCAATCGTTTTTTGTTGGTGCAAAAAAAAAAAAAAAAAAACCACATTGATTGAAGTTCTCTTGCATTTCATGTATTTTTATGTTTTTTCCATTAACTGTACCTTTAATAGTAAAATAAATACAAAATCAAACTCTACTTTTCAAGATTTGAGCATTTGACAACAAACTTGGGACTGTGACAAATTGTGCATATTGGCCAAGAAAAGAAAAAGGAAATTTTGCATGTGTTGTAGGAGAAAAGTGGATCACTCTTTAGAGTTTATTAACATAATCATATATCTTAATCTTATTTTGTATATATATGCACCTGTGTATATTGCACCTTACTTCACTCAGGCTAGCCCTTTTTTGTGCCTTGCAGCTTGGCAATATAAGGGTTCTAGTGCCTTGAGTGCGCCTCATACCCTTGACTACACTGGGTCTGAGTGCCTAAGCTTCATTGAAATTAAATTAAACTTTTAATAAAAAATTTTACGATTTCTCAAGTAGCGATGCTTGTTTGTTAACCATTCTGCTTGAGGAACTGGAGTTTCTTATTAAACAAGTTCTTTCTTTAGGTGCTTTTGTTGAGAGTGTATTTGTAGAATGAGAAGGTTCAAGTCTTTTATAGCATTTTAATTTTTCCAAAGGGAGTTGGAGTTAGGATGATTTTTTTTTTTTTCAGTATCATATTTGTTTTACTGCTGCCTACATGAATTGCTGCACTTTTTTATTGGTTTGTATTGAATCAATCTGAAAGGTTCTCAAATATAGCATTAGTAACTTTTAGTGTTGTGATCAATATTATTGATGAAATTGCATTGTTTTAGAAGAACAAGGATGTTTTATCTCAATTTTCTGTAAGATTAGTAGTTATTGAGAAGGATCATCCTCTGTTTTTTAGCTGTTGTGCAACTTAAGTAGCGAACACGCTATACAATCATAAAAGCTGCTTGCTAGGTGTTCCTAGGTCTAGGATGATTGCGTGTAGGGCATGTCAACAAGGATGTTTTCACTTTTCTCTCAATATTCTATAAGTTCAAAAGTTATT
Source organism: Adansonia grandidieri (assembly GCA_038382065.1). Classification (NCBI taxonomy): domain Eukaryota; kingdom Viridiplantae; phylum Streptophyta; class Magnoliopsida; order Malvales; family Malvaceae; genus Adansonia; species Adansonia grandidieri. Next base: position 4,793,292 of record JBBYHK010000002.1, read on the forward strand.
TAGAAGAATCACCCTTTGTTTTTTAGCTGCTGCACAATTTGAGTAGGGAACACGCTATACAATCAGAAAAGAAGCCTTGTTTTGGCTTTCCTAGTTTTTAGGATGATAACATGTATAGTCTGTCAGAGGTCAGCTTCTAAGAATTGGGACAGACAGCAGAATTTGAAGATGTCTTAGTACAATTGGTTGTTTCATACTTTAAAATTTAAGTCACAGGGCAAGAGGTCTTGGTTGCAAGTTCTTACAGGTCAAAATTTGTTCTTTGATATTAGGTGGTTAGCTCTCAAAAGTAGGTCTATAGGGCAGTGACTTGTTTTTCTTGAATGTCTTTTTGATGATTGCTGAAAGAGTCTTTATCTATTCCATGTTCTAAACATAGAGTTATCTTAGGAAATTGGAAGAACAAAGTCTTCATTTTAGCTTTTATGTTCAATAAGTAATTCTCATGAAAGTAATGCACAAGGAATCATGGCTAATGCACTTGTTACAGCAGGATTATTCTCTCTTTTATAATGTACATCTGTATTTTTTTGAGTCGTTAAAGAGAAGTTGAGAACTTCGGTTCTTTCCATAAGCCGACAACTTTGAGTTTCATCCAAAAGCGTTTAGTATTGGCTTGCTATCTTTTCTGTCTCTATATTTGACATGAGGATTGGTTTATTTCTATTCTTCCATTTATGTGTTGTGCAGTAACAATTTGTATTTGTTTATTTGCATTTGAACTTCTTTAAAACTTTTATTCTCTAAATCATTTTGTTTTACATGTAGCTGCAATGTCTTGGGAGCACTTTGATAGAACTATGGGATCTTCTTGATACACCACCTGATGAGCGAAAGAGATTCGATCATGTTACTTCCTTGGTTTCTTCATCAGTTGATGAGGTCTCCAGACAAGGATCCCTTGGTCTAGATATCATTGAGCAGGTAGTACTTTCTAATATATATATATATATATATATATATATATATATATATATTAGAACTGTTGATGTTTCCAAGATTATTGTATTTTATTCTTAATGTTTATGTACTCATTATTATTTTCAGGTTGAGGTCCAAGTTGAAAGTTTGAATGCACTGAAGGCTAGTAAAATGAAAGAGTTGGTATTGAAGAGGCAAAATGAACTTGAGGAAATATATAGAGGAGTCCATATCGATGTAAATGGTGACGCAGCACGGCAGATTCTTATCAACCTCATAGAATCTGGTTCTACCAAATTATCTCCTTTTTCTAAATTATCTATATCTTCTTTAAACTATTTAATGTATTTTTGTTTGCATTGCTATAAACATGCATGTCTTCTATCATATATTAGTGTCCCGCAATTTGTATCATGTAATAATACTACATAATGAGGTTATGTTTTTTGCATCTTTGCTGTTACATGCTTCTTCTTTGGAAATATTTGTTTCCTTTTAAAAATTTCTTTTTATTTGCAATTGTATATGTCAAAATGTTTGTTAATATGTTATGTGATTAAGTTTCCAACATTCCTTCGCAGATAATGTTGATCTGTCCAATCTGCTTTCAAGCATGGATGATCAGATTGCAAAAGCCAAAGAGGAAGCTTTAAGTCGGAAGGATATTTTGGACAAGGTAGAGAAATGGAAACACGCATCAGAGGAGGAAAAATGGCTTGATGACTATGAAAAGGTAAATCTTAGAAACTATTGGAATCTGTTCTGCTGCATTCAGTGTTTCGAAGGAATTCTATTTAGAGATCCTTAGGTTAGCTACTTCAAAGATGCTCTACAAAATTTAATCGTGAAGTCAATTCGCTAATGTCCCAGAATTATAGCAGTTTTTAATGTAGTTAAGGTGTGCTCTGAGGTGCACTGCACGGGACAAAAAAGGCATCTTAAACCCTTTTAGGTGAGGTGCATTTGATGAGGCACACTCTTTGAAAGGTGATACGCGCAAAAAAAGCCCTCATGATTGAAATTCTCTTTAATTTCTGTAATATTTTTCATTAACTGTAACTTTACAAGTAAGAAAGGAGATAATATCAAACTCTCCAATTCCCAATGATTGAGTATTCAACAACAGACTTGGGAACATAAGTTAATCATGCTTCTTGGCCAACAAAAGAAAAAGAAAATTTTGCCTGTTTTGTAGGGTAAACTAAACCACCCTTTAGAGTTTGTTATCATAATCATATATCTTAATCTTATTTTATACATATATATAGACACACATGCAAAAACATGCACACATACACAGCGCCTTTTTTGCACCTTGTGTCTCATGCATTATAAGGGCTCTAGCGCCTAGAGTGCGCCTTTGCGTCCTTGACAACACTGATTTTTAAATATGCATGCCTTAGTTTCATGTTTTCTTTTGTAATCTTGATTGTTGTTAAGCTGTTATGATCCAGAGAGGGCTGGCCTTCTGTTGTCAGGGCATGAGCCTAGACATGCCCAAGTGTTGCGCCTTAGCATTAGATAACAAAAGAGCCTCAGACTTCGAGGTGCATTAGAGTTGCACCTACTGTGCACGTAAGGGTGCTTTTTTTAAAGGCTATAGGTGTAAAAAGGCCCACTTGATTGAAGTTCTTGTTAATTTCTTTTATTTTTACCATTTTACCTTTACTACTAAGAAAGGGGATGATAACAAACTCTTTACTTCTCAATATTTGAGTATTCACAACAAAACATGGGACCATAAAGAAATCATGCATATTGGCCAACAAAAGAAAAAGAAAACTTTACGTGCTTTGTAGATAAAATGAACCACTTGTTAGAGTTTATTATCATAATTATATATCTTAAGCTTAATTTATATAAATACACCAACAAACATGTAAAAACACACACATACACATATTGCGCCTTACTCGACTCAGTTGAGCGCTTTTTTTTTTTTTTTGTGCCTTGCATCTTAGGCAATGTAAGGGTTTCTATCGCCTACAGTGCACCTTGCTCCCTTGACAACATGGGGCTGACCCTGTGTTTCATAAAATTTTATCTGGTGCTTTTAAGTTTGTATTTCTTGAGGTCAGTAATTGTCAGTTTGAAGTTACTTATATTTGCTGGGAAGGGGGCTTTTTTTCTAGAAAAATTAGTAACGACTTTATTTTGTTCTTTCTTCAATTTTAATAACTCCTTCTACTATATTAAAGTATCAAATATTCACAGAGTCAGTGGAGCATAAAATTTGAATCAATTATCCTAGAGATGGAACTGAACCTTTTTTTAGCATTTGATATTAGCTTTATTCTTCCTATCCCTCTTTGAAATTGCTTTAACCAGTGAAACGTTTCGATAGTTGGGCTATTTGTAAACTCCCTAAAGATGGTAGAAGTGATTGATGTATAGCTCGGAGCTATAACTTTCATTTTTCTTATCTTCATTTTTATTTTTTATTTTTTTATTTTTTCCTTTTGTACAGGATGAAAACAGGTATAGTGCAGGAAGAGGAGTACATAAAAATCTGAAACGCGCGGAGAAAGCCCGCATTCTGGTCAGCAAATTGCCATGTAAGATTATAATTATCTTGCATTATGAAATAGGTTTCTGTGACGTGTGGACCATGTGCTTAGCTGCTGTATCTTAAACTGCATTGACTGCATGATTAATTTCATGGCTAGACTATGAATTAAAGAAAAACATATTGAAAATAAAATTTCCTTGGTCCGTCAAACGTGTGACTATTGTTTTAAAGATTTATGAAGTTTTACCAGAAGATCGGTTTGTCATGCTTAATGTATTCCTATAGTTTAATGTCCAATGGCAATCATATAATAATACTTAAGGGTTTTTTTTTCGTGGATAGCTATTGTTGAAAATTTGACTGCAAAAGTAAAAGCTTGGGAGCTGGAGAAAGGAATCCCTTTTCTATATGACAAGGTAAGTGGCTTGCGATTCTTATTTTATTTAAAATTTTATATTAGTTTATGATTGTTTTAGTCTCAAAATTGGTTTATCATTGCAGGCTTCACTCTTAGACATGTTGGAGAAATATACCATGTTACGGCAAGAGAGGGAGGATGAGAAGCGTAGATCTTGGGTACGCTGGCAAATTTACTATTTGAACATGATCATCTAAGTTGCTTCGACTTTTCATTTTTTTTGAAGTACCTGTGTGTGACGCACATTAAGACATGGGTATAGGGATATGACCTTTAAAAACCCTCCGAATACATGAAAAAACATAGAAAGAAATGGACATACCCGTATGGGACGCATATCCGTATCCGACACTCACACTTGGGTCCAAGTAACATAGATGATCATAGCTTCTCTACCTTGAACCTATTACACTCCCCATTCTTATGTACATATTGATTCGTAAAGTTTGAAGGAAGAGCTATTTCATCTCATCGCACCTCTTTGTCATTCAATCCAAATTGCCATTGCTGTTCCTTCTGAGTTCATGTTCACTTCAATTTACTGACACTTTGCATCCATTATCAGGTGCTATATTGTGCCTTTGAGCCTTGGAAAGATGAGATAGTGGAGTGGATGGTTTAGATTAGGCTTTGGATTACTTACCATCGACAAAGAATAAGAACAAAAGAAAAAAGATTCGCAAGGAAAGTACATAAAAGACAAAAAAAAAGTAAATTCTATCAAACAAGAGAAATGGCATTAAATGTTTATGAAGGTGTATTTACCTTTCCCTTTTTATATATTATAGACTTATTTTATCATTATAAAGATTTAATTGTTTTTTATGTAGTTGTCATCTATGTTACCTGAGTTTTTTATTTTCTCTAAAGTACTTGTGTGTGGCACATATATGTTATATAGAAAAATTTAGAAAAAAATTGAGTATACTCATGTTAGACACATAACTATACTCATTCCAGAGTTTGGATAACATAGCTTGTCGTGTGCTCGAATTTTATTCAACATGAATCAGAATATGGATGTCACATGTGGATTGAAATGGCCTTTATACCAATTCTCACGATACGGTCACATGACATCGATATATCATTAAGATATTCATCAATCCTTATTCATAGACTCCCCGTATTGGATCTGTTTACACAACAAAATTGGCCATTTATTTTGTTTTTATCAAGTTTCGTTGGGGGATTTTACTTGCAGCCACAAAATCAGCCAAAGTTGATTGATTTTGCCCTATCTTGCAGGAGCAAAAACGGTTGCAAGAACAATTCGCTGCAGAACAAGAAGCACTCTTCGGTTCAAGGCCAAAGAAGCCGTTGGGTCAGACTAACACCATGGTCGGAACACCAACTGGTCGCCGGGTGTTGACTCCATCAGGTAAGCATGCTGTTTCGAGTTTAAAGGAACGTAGAGAAACCGGTAGGGTTAACAATGCAATACCATTGAACTTTGTTGCCCTTCCGAAGGATGACCCTATGTCTCGGGGCAATTAGACTGGCTTTTAAACCCCTTTTTTTAGGACAACATGGTAAATGATATACAATAAAATTTGGCACTCTTTATCCCATCCTTTTTGGTACATTTTTACATGACATCAAAGATGTTTTTTCTATTATATGACATGAAAATTCACACTGTTATATACATATGAATGATAATCCTCACGTGCATGTTTTGTCTCGTGTTTTTTTTCTTATATCAATCGTATAAATATAAATAGAAAACCAACTCAATATATGTATGATATGATATGATATGTTTAAGTTGGATCAAATTGCACCAAAATTAATTAAGTTTTATACTTTATCTTTGTAAAATTTTAAGTTAATCCGATATTCATGTTTTATTGATTAAGAATACTTATCTTTTTAATCTATATTTAGCAATTGACATTTTAGGATTGAGCTGATAATATATATATATGTCTTAATTTTCATGCATTTTTTACTAGAAATTTGTAAACCACGAAAAAAATGAGAAAAATGTTTTGAAAGATAAAAAAAAGTATTTATAAAAAGTTTTTTTAATGAATAGTAATTTAGGAAAAAAATAACTCATCTTTTACGAAACAATATATTATATAAAAATCAAAGACATGAATATCTATAAAATTTAAAGACATAAATATTCCTATATATGATTTGATATTTTAATATTTAATTTTTTTATATTCTTTTAATTGAATTAATATTATTTAATTTGTAATTGCAAAAATAAATTCAATCAATCATTTTTTAATTAAAATATATTTCTAACTTCCTTTTTTTCACCATGTAGCTACGCTCTTTTAAAGATGTTCAAATTATTGATTTATGTCGATCTACCAAAATGTTTATTTATTTATTTATTTTTACTTTATATAGTTTAGGTGCAGGATATGTTTGGCAAGATAGAAAAGTCGAACATGTTTAAGGGTGGACGAAAAATAAAAAATAAAAATAAAAAAAGAATTTTGAATGCATTGGTAACAGAGAAAAGTGAGATAAAAAAAAAAGAAAAATTATATTTTTCATTATTATTTGCCAAAAAAAAAAAAGCAAATAATTTCCAATTAGAATAATAAGATGACAAATGGTAAAATAATTTTATCTTTATTTCAATTAAATTGTCACAGTTGAATTTTTTTTAATTTTGATTTTTATTATTTGTCATTTTAATTAATTAAATTTTACAAAAATTTATATTTAAAAATTATTTTTTTCAAAGTTAAAATATATATTTTTTGAAATTTTTATCAATACTAAATGTAAAATAATAAAAGATTAAAATTAAAATTTTGACCAATAAAAATTAAAACGTGATAAATTTATGAGGACAAAAGGAATGTAGTTTTAATTTGAGATAAGACAATCCAAAATTGAATTAATTAGAAGGTTGACGTCACAATTCATGCTACAGTAAGTAGCTTTTGGAGCGTTATAAGATTGTGGGTTTTTCTACGATTCTCCTCCACTCTCCATATGCAATATATAATTATTATCTTAGGGTTCCATGCTTGAAACATTTCAGGCTTCTCTACTTGACATGTCTTCGAACCCTTAGTTTTTTTTCTTTTTTTCCTTTTTAATTTTTTTAATTTTTAATTTATATATTTAAAAGGGTTCATTTTTTTTAAATTTTTAAGATTTATATTGGAATTACTTGAAAAAAAAAGTAAATTTAGATGTCTTAGTCTTTTTCATTTTATTTTTAAATAGTAAATTTAGATGTATTAGTCTGTATAATAACTCATAAATTAATTTAGATTTTGTACTAAATCTGTTGAAAAACAAATAAAAAAGAAATTTATTTTGTTGATTTTTTTAAATTCAATTTTAATATTAATTTTATTTTTAAATAATATATTTAAAGTGTTAACCCACATGTCAACCATCATACCTATATAAATTTGTAGCTAACCTACAAAGAAAAAGGTTTTAAAAATATTTTATTTTTAAATTATATGTTTAAAATGGTTGATTCGTATATTAACATACGGGTCAATTTAAAAGTCCTACTTGATCATCTAAAAAAATTTTTAATTAATTATTTTAATTTAAAATAACGTATTTGAAGGGTTTGGCTTACATGTCCACTTGCAGAACCATTAAAAATCCATACACAATTAGTTTGGATAATTTTTTATTTTTGTTTTTATTTTTAAAGAACGTATTTAAAGTTGTTGATATGTGTATTTATTTGCGAGTCAATTTAGATGTGTCGAAAGGAAATAAAATTAGAAAAATATTTATTAACTATTTTTATTTTTATTTTAAATGATGTATTAAAAATGTTAGTCTATAAGTAAACTTGCAGATCCATTTAAGATTTGTACTCGATTCTCTTTTTTTATTTTTATGTAATGTATCGAGTTGATCTGCGTATTTACTAGCGAGTTGATTTAAGATTTTTACCAAACATGCCTGAGAATTTTTTTATTTAAATATAATATTCAAAAGGATTACTCTGTATATTGACTTGTAGATCGACTTACTTAACTCGAAACAATCATTATTATTTTAATTATTATAATTAACAAAATATAATTATATTAATATTATTTAATTTAAAATTAATTTTATTATTAATTAATAAAAATTTGAAAAAGCCCCGGCGAAAGAGAGGGGTTTGCTCTAGTATATATAATTTTTATCCCTACAGTCAATTAGAAGCTTTATTTTGAATTTTGGAAGCAGGATTGAAGAACAAGTCATTATGGTCATATATTATGGTATGAGTATTATTTATGGCATTGAAATGTCATTAATTTTAAAATTAAAATGAAGGTAAATGGGTTTGTGGGAGAACGGGGAAATAAGGAATATTGAAAAAAATAGATATATTTTAATTATTTTTTATGTTCATATTATGTTTTATGTTGTTTTTTTTAATTATTTTAATATATATTATGTTTTTATTATTTTTTGTACGTTTAAAGTATAATAAATTTATATATAAACTTTTACACATTATTTATTTATTTATATATATATATATTAACACATTAATAAATTTTTATAGTGTTATATTTATATTGTGTCTTAATTTATCTTATATTTTATATAATAATCGGCCATTGTGATTCAACTGGGTGCTATACTTCCTATATATATATTTACAAATAAAAGCCAAAGTTATGAATTTTAAAGGGAGTGGTCTACATGAGAATTTACTTATTTATTTGATATTCGTATTCTCTTGTATGAGAAAAAATTTATTTTATTAATAATTCTTTATTTTTTATTTTTTAATTATCTATTCAAAGTAGTAGATTTCCTTGATAATTTATATATTAATTTAGAATTAATAGTAGATCTTTAAGAAAAAAATAAAAAATTTATTTTATTAATTATTTTTAGCTTTTTATCTTTATTTTTATTTTTATTAAAGGATTGGTCTTCATGGTAATTTACGGGTTGATTTAGAATCCATACTTGACTTCTCAAAAAAATATGTTATTAATTATTTTAGTCTTTATATTTTATTTTTAAATGATATTTTTAAAGGAGTTGTTTTTATATAGTTTACTGATTGATTTAGGGTACGTACTTGACAAGCTTAAAATAAATTTAAAAATTTGTTTTTATTAATGATCGTTTTATATTTAGTTTTTAGATATGTATTTAAAGAGGTTGACGTAAGTTAACTTGCTAGATAATTTAAGATTCATACATTATATTTTATTAATTATTTTTATATGATATTTTTGAAGTATTTGTCCTCACATTTTCCGTAACAAATCCGCTCAAAAAATTAAATAAAGATTATTTTATTTGTATTTAAAAAGTTTATTTAAAGGGATTAATCATTAATCTCATGCTAACATGTAAATCAATTTAAGATTCCTATCTGAGCTAATTTATAAAATAATTTTAAAATATAATTTTATTTTAATAATTATTTAATTCTTTATTAACAATAATTAAAATTTATAAAATAAAAATAGAGAAAGCCAGCTAAGGGAGGCATAACTCTAGTTTGAATAAAAATAAGGGGAGGGAGAGAGAGAGAGAGAGAGAGAGAGAGGGGGGGATAATTCATCATTTTGCCAAATCTTACCCCGAGAATAAAAGGTATTCCACTTAGAGTTTATATATATATATATATATATAAATATAAGTATTGAATCCAAATTTATTGAATGTCAATTTTTAATAAAACTATTTAAATAAATCGAATTAAATTCGAATTTCAATTTAAAGTTTTTGAATATAAATATATCTTAAAACTGAATTAATATATGAATCGAGAAAATGTTACTTGTATAGTTAAAATTTTTATTATACAAAACAAACTCATATTTTTTTTATTTTTGGAATTAGAGATATTTATTTATTTATTTAGTTAAGCACAAAAATAAATTTTAAATCGATTCATGTATCAATTACTAAATCAAATGTTTTGGTGTACAAATAGATTTATTCAGTACTTGGATAAATCAAGGAAGCTTGTAGGAATAATGCAAAAGGTAAGGGCAAAAGGCACAAGAAAACATCTATATGGTAATCCCTAATTGTTAATAAACCTGTCCAAAGGTCAGGTCTTATAAGAAATTATAAATATAACTCAATCGACTTTGAATTATTATTTGATAATAAATTTTTATTTAAATTTGATTAGAAAAATATAAAAAATTTGAATCGGACTAAAATAAAAAGATAAAAAGTTAGACTGCCGCTCAACCAAACTTGGCCATGGACAAGTCTATTTGCTATGAATGCATTAGTAATAAATTAACTAACAGGTTTGAAGGGATATTTGTATTATCTTTGTTCATATCATAATCTTGCTTAAAATATTATATATTTAAAAGAAATCCATTTACACTAGCGTAAAACTAAATTAAAATTAGTTTCACACATTTTCTTATTTTGTATACGATTTATATTTTAACTGTAGAAACATGCATTCAACCTGCGAAGTATTGTTCACTTTGATCTAAAAGTTTAACTATTTTGTCTCACAAAATATGCCTTACAAGTATGGGTTAAGTCTCTACATAAATACCAAAATAGATCTTTAGAGTTTCCCAACAAGGAACTGGGGTGTTATATTAACAATCTAACCTTTGTATTTCTTAATTATTTTTTTGATATGAAAAATTTTAAGCATTAAATATATATTAAAAAAGATAATATTTTTCAATCAATATGAAGAAAACAATGGAACAACTCGAAATTTTACATGCATAACAAGAATAATTATATTAATAAATACAATGATTGGTTCCAAAATTAGAAAAATGTGTAAAAATAATGATGTTACAAGCTAACTTCTAATCATATTACCAACGTGACACATTAAATGTTAACAAAGAATTTAAAAATATAAATTTTTTTATGTTAAATGATGACAAAAAATTTTAAAATATAATTTTTTCTATTTACATGAAAGATAAAAGAAAAAGGAACCAACATTTTTGGTAAATAAATAGTACATTGTAATAAATACTATATAACCTTTAAATAATCATTTTTCAGTAAATAAATAGTATGCCCATATTTATATAATTTTATATTATTAAAACAATTATTACATGTATAATTGATTTTATATTTGTTGTCATCTTTGGCCATTATTACAAAAAATAATAATAATAATAATAATAATAACGTTGTATTTTCTACAGTCAAACCAATGGCTTTGTCCCATTACTTGGAACGAGTCTCTGATAATTTTTTTTAATATGATTTGGATTAAAACCATGCAATGAGTTTTTCGTATAAGCATTTAAGGATAAAGTGTTTAAAGAGCATAACAATTAAAGAGTTAAACGAATAAATCAAAAATAATTTTCATTAAAATTAATAATAAATTTTACTTCACTTTATTTAAGAAAAATTTTGGTTTTTTTTTTTTCTCATTTTGTGTATCAACAAAATATTAAATTTTTTCAATTTTTTATCGACATTTAATGCGTCATGTCGGCATATAGTTAAAAGTTGACTTGTCACTTTATTATTTTAATAGAGATTATTAACACAGTTAATAATTTTACTTTTTGTTTTAATGTCAAAAATATAAAGATTAATTTATATAAAAGCGGGTTTTATATGTCTTTTTTACTTTATTATTTTAGAAAAATTTTTACATCTAACAACCGTATTTACGAAATTAAAAAAATATATTATAATAATTATATATATATATATATTTTCATTTTGAGAGTGTGATTGACTCTTGTTAATTTTTATTCGTTTTCTAAAATACAAAGATTAAAATATAAAATTTATAATAAAAGAAATAAATTGCTCCGTTAATTATATTACATGGATGGGCAAGGAATTTAACCACTTTTTTTTTCTTTTAGCATCTAAAATTTGGGTGTCAAATATATGTTTATGACAAGTGAAGAGAAATGGAGATAGATTCTTTGAATTTGACAATAAAATATCTTGTTTTATATAATAAATATATAATCTTAGATTTAATGTTTTCTAATAGTTAATCTATTTTTCATAAATTAAGAGCTTATGCATATTAAATTTTTTATATCAAAAAAAATTTTTGAAAAAGAAATATTGATAAAAATAAAATTAATATGCATTTCTTAACTCTAGAATTATTATTTTAGTTCAGTCATTTAATATTATTGTTAAATAAAATTAATATTTTATAATTGAGTCGTGTCAATTTAGTTTGAATTATTATTTAATAAATAAATATTTTTATTTAAATTTAACTATAAATTATAAAAAAATTTTACAATAAATTATAAAAAAAATTTAAATACTTTAATATATTTTAAATAGTAAAATTACAATCAAATGGGGCTGATATTGAATTTGTGCAAGCAAAGTTTTATTATTCGATCTTGACTAACCGATCTATGAACAATTCTAATATTATATAGAGTGATAATAAAATTATAAAATTTAAAATTAAGAACTTATTTAGGTATAATAAAAATATATGCATAAATCTAAATAAAATGAAAAAGTTTAGGACTTTTGATTATTTTAACCAAAATTTTATTAAATAAATTTCAAGTTCAACATAATTTTAAAAAAATCAACAAATATAAATATATTAACAAAAATAATTTTACATTTTGAATATTGGGTAATTATTTTTATTGTTATAATAATTATATGTTGAATAGTAGATAATTATTTTTATTTTTTATATTATCTGTAAACAATATATTAAAAATAATCTCAAGAGATTGCTTCCTTGGTTGCCACACGGCAATCCCCTCTTCTTTTTTTTTTTTTTTTAATTTTGTGAAATTTTTATGTATTTATATTATATTCTTATTATTTTTATATCGAATTTAAAGTATTATATATTTATATAAATTTTGATAAATTAATGATTCATTTTACGTAAATTTTAATATATTTAAATATTTATGTCGTATTTATTTTTTAAGTTGCATTACGTTTTAATTATTTTTTTCATATTATATTTGTGTCAAATGTTTATTTGGTATTTAAAATTGTCAAGTCTAATGTATATTATTCAATATCTCCTAATTTTGTCATATGAGTCATTATATTCATGTTCCTTTTCATATCATAATCGATTCAATGTATTATATATTTATATAAATTTTGATAAGTTAATAATTCATTTTACATTGATTTTGATACATTTATCTATTTATGACGTGTTTATGTTATTTTCGTGTCATGTTGTATAATCATATTATATTTAAAATTGTCAAGTTTAATTGACAATATCCGAATAACTTTTAATTTTGTATTATGTCATTGTGTCGTGCTCATATTATTTTTTTCATTTCATAATCGTATTAAAGTATTATCTTTTTATATAAATTTTGACATATTAAAGTTTATTTTTTTGTAAATTTTGAAATTTTTATTTATTCTTATTATACCATTAATTTATATTATAATTTATTAGGATATAAAAAATAAATATTTTTTAGAAATTATTTATAAAAATTTTATTTCTACAACAACATACAATTAAAACTTATAAAAATATTATAAAATAATTAATAATAAATTATTAATATTATTACTATAGTTTAAAAATTAATTTTATAAAAAATAGTAAAATATCTGTGACGAAACCGAATTAACATTTTAAATATTATTTATGAATGTCACTTTCAACTTACATGCCCTCGCTTCCCAGCTCCATCGGACAGACAGATGGACTGTTTCAAAGTAAATTAATTAATTAATTAATTAATTAGAAATAAAAAAAAATCACCACCAGAAGATCCAACGGCCACGATTCCTTTTCGGGCGAACTCTCATCTCAACCATCTGTTTTCGTACGGTTGCCCCATTAGAGGAAATTATCATTTCCCCCAATCCTTTGTTTTTTCTTTTCCGTTTCGGTAAGCATCGGTCGCTGCGTTTTTTCCTTTTTAATAACTTTTCTTAGAATTCTTTGATAGAATTTATTTATTTCTTTCTATCAATCCTTTGAATTCTCAATTGTCAAAGGTTTTATTGGATTATTTTCAATATTTATAAATCCAATAAATTTAATTCCCAGTTTCAGTCTCTCTGATTTTTTAAGTTGATCTCTTTTGCTTAATGGCTATCCTTTTTTTGTAATTTTTTATAGGTTTCATCGTTTTTAGGTGGTAAAACAGCGACATTGCTATAAGGCAAACGAATAATCATACTTACTTAATAGTAATTTGAGGTAATTATTGTATATATGAAAAATTCAATCTTGCATTTGTTATAAGAAAAAAAAATGTAGTTTTAATTTTTAATTTTGATGGTTCTTCGTTTCTAAATTGGGATTTATAACTTGCAATTCGTTTGGCTAGTTGGTTTTTATTTTCTAATTAAGAACATGCTTAATTGTGTCCTGAAATCGGTTATGCAGTGGTTATTTTTGCCTATTGAATTAAATGATATCGGTTTACGCCATTCTTGTTAGAATAAGTTTATCATCAATGGTGATTCTTCCCTTTTTCTTTTTAATTCCTTTGTTGTTAGTGTGAAGTTTGGGCCTTGTTCAGTTTTTGTTGGTTGACTATGCTGCTTTACTATTTTTTTTAAAGCTTCTTTATGCTGGTTATAATCATGGAATTGAAACCTTGTTCCTGAATTTGCATTATAATAATAAGGATCTATGAAAACGTATGTATCAATACTATTGTTTTTAAAAGCTCCTTTGTACTAGTTTAATCATGGAATTGAAACCTTGTTCTTGAATTTGCATTATCATAACGGGGATCTGTAATTATGCATGTATGGATACTATTGTTTTTAAAGCTCCTTTATATTGGTTATATAATCATGCAATTGAAACCTTGTCCTTGAATTTGCATTATCATAATGGGGATCTTTAATTACGTATATCTCGATACTTTTCTTTTTAAAGCTCCTTTATACTGGTTATATAATCATGCAATTGAAACCTTGTTCTTGAATTTGCATTATCGTAATGGGGATCTTTAATTACGTATATCTCGATACTTTTGTATCTAAAGCTCCTCTATACTGGTTATAGTTATGGAATTGAAACCCTGTTCTTGAATTTGTATTATCATAATGGGGATCTGTAATTATGTATGTATCCATTATACTGCTTATAATCATGCAGTTGAAACCTTGTTCTTGAATTTGCATTATCATATTGGGAATCTGTAATTACGTATGTATTGATTTGTAATGTTTGCTTATGTTTCCTCTCCAGGCCAGCCACGCTTTTGTTCAGAAATTTTATTTTATCAATAAATTTGAGCATAGTTTTTGTGGAGTTTTGGTGGGTGTGTTGTTATGGGTGCTGCGATAGGAAATAAAGAGGAGAGGTTGCCACGAGAAGTGAAGGATGCTCTACAGTTGTTGGCATCTGAGTGGGATGATATTGTGGATTCGAAAGCTTTGCAGGTGATCCCTCTTAAAGGTGCAATGACCAATGAAGTGTTCCAGATAAAATGGCCAACGAGGACAGATGATGTGTCGCGAAAGGTTTTAGTTCGGATTTATGGTGAGGGCGTCGAGGTGTTCTTTGACCGGGATGATGAGATCCGGACGTTTGAGTTCATTTCGAAGCATGGGCAAGGACCTCGTTTGCTGGGAAGGTTCCGCAATGGGCGAATTGAAGAGTTCATCCATGCACGGGTACTTGGATACTCCCTTCCTTCCCTTTTTCACGTATTATTTAACTTTAGATATGAATATGAAGCATTATGAATTCTGTTCTAGTATGAGTATCTAAATAAAAGGATTTTCTCTTCAAGCAGCGATTTTAAATAATTTTAAAATCAAAGGATTTGATTTATGCAATGATTTATTACTTGTCTATCCACTATGGCAATGACTTACAAAATAAATATCATTACTGTGATTAAGATAAGATGATCTCTTGAAAAACTTAGGCATCTATATACACTAAGGACATAAATTTTTCTTGTTTGCTATGGTGCCTCCTTTATTAAGAACATCTGGTATTGCCATGGGAGTCGCATTTTGCCTTTCAA
Organism: Adansonia grandidieri; assembly: GCA_038382065.1. Taxonomy (NCBI): domain Eukaryota; kingdom Viridiplantae; phylum Streptophyta; class Magnoliopsida; order Malvales; family Malvaceae; genus Adansonia; species Adansonia grandidieri. The sequence continues at coordinate 4,809,040 of JBBYHK010000002.1, forward strand.
CAATTGTGATTAATAGAAGACTCTCTCTCTCTCTCTCTCTCTCTCTCTCTCTCTCTCTTCTTTACAACCTAGAGTGGTCATTTACGCATTTATTCATTAGAAATGTCAAATATGTATTGATATTCTCTTTCTTCCATTTGGACTTTCAGACACTGTCAGCATCTGATTTGCGTGATCCAGATATATCAGCCCTTATAGCAGCTAAATTGAGGGAGTTCCATGACCTTGTGATGCCTGGTCCTAAGAAAGTTTGGCTATGGGACAGATTGCGGTACATTTTAATATTTTTGGTGAATTATGCTAAATATTATGGAGCTCATATCTATTAGCTACTTTATTATTTTTAAAGTTTCCACCATTGGTAATATTTCAGAAATTGGCTTAACGCAGCCAAGAGAGTTTGCCCTTTGGAAGAAGCTAAAGCCTTTCGCTTGGAAGCTTTTGAGCAAGAAATTCGTACGTTAGAAAAGGAGCTCTCAGTGGGCCATCAAAGCATAGGTTTCTGCCACAATGATTTGCAATATGGTAACATAATGATTGATGAAGAGACTAAATCAATCACCATTATAGTGAGTTTCTATCAAACTGGCTGCTTTGTATATAATATCTTACAGTAATTTTAATAGTAAAACCCTTCTTTTTGATTCCCGTTGAATATATGGTAATAACTCCTAATTGTGGGAAAGTTCTTGAGAAGTCAGAGTAATAGGCTGGGCTATTAGTTGCATCTTTAATGGGAGTATAACAATTAAACCTTTGACCAAGATGGATTTTGGTCTCAGAGTCAAACAATATCCAAGGACTAACAGGAGTGCTAGCGGTAATAAAATCATTGGTTGCTCATATGATTTCATTATTGATATTCTGAATAGTGAATACCTAATTCCTGAACCGTGTCCCTGACTGCATAGGATCAGTTTGACTTAAAATAGAGCAGATTGATGCATTAATTTTATTTTAGTCCTTAATTTCCATATTAACAAAATCGCTTTATATGTATGAATTTTTCTAAAGCATCTTTGTTCTCATATGATGCACTTGATGATGTTTGGATGGTGTCCAAGTAAAATTGTGTTACTGCATGGCTGAATGCCTTATCGGACATTGATGGATGTCCTGTGATCTCATGGGTTTCTCGATGACTGTTGTCAGATGAAGATAAGTATATCAGCCATCATGTGGGAAGCTCCGTATATTATTTCCTTATTATTATTATTTTTTTTTGTTGATATAAAGCTGGGGTATTACTCACAAGTGCCACAACTTCAATCCTGTGGGAAGCCCAAAAGATTATTTGTCATAGAAGAATATTTTGGTTTGACATATAAACCTGCATTTCTAATGCTGTTCTAAGCTTTGAACATTTTAATGTGATAATATTGAGTTCTTTATGTTGCATCTCAGCAATTTTTCTTTACTTGATTCTTGCTGTGGGCTGTCTTTTATCCCACTTTTACTTTTAAATATCCTAACTCTCTTCTATGCGTTAAAAAAAAAAAAAAACACTGAAATGCAGTCATGTGTCCCATAGCATCCTTTTAAAAGTGAATTATATTGGACTGTAGGGTTAGAATTTGCTTGATTTACTATCATGATTTATATTAAGCATTTCAAGCTTGATCATAGATGTTGTTGACTAAGGCCTTATTTATGCATGAAGAGAGTAAGTTGTGCTTGCATGTATATTGTCAAGTAGAAAGGTAATTAAGACAGCAGTGAACAATAGAAATTTCATATGATCTTGAATTTGCAGCTCCTTAAGTGATGATTTCTATTTCTCCTAAGACCAGTTTTCTGTCAAAGTACTACATATTTAATTCATTCGAGGTTGATTGGCTGCCTGCTTTTACAGGATTACGAGTATTCAAGTTACAATCCTATTGCCTATGATATTGCAAACCACTTTTGCGAGATGGCTGCTGACTATCACACAGAAACACCCCATGTTATGGATTATAATAAATATCCAGGTGAGCATTTTGGATCTCTTTTTTCTTTTTAAAAGATGCATTATACTCCTCGAATGGTAAAAAAGTTTTCTTGGCCCGTGGCTTACATAGGTTTGGAAGAGCGCTTAAGATTTCTGCGTGCATATCTGAACTCTTCAGGTAACTGTTTTATTGCTTGTAAGACATTCTGTGACTTTGTCGTTGTTCACATGGTTGCTGCTATTATGAAAAGCTCATTTTCTGATATCATATGTACACATAATGTGCACATAAATAATATTTGAAGAGTTGAACTCCTTGTTCATGGAGGACAATTAGGGACCCATTTTTCAAAATTCCAATTTTTATTCTTCTGCAAGCATAAATAGCCTAGCTGCATTTATGTCTAACCATCTTTAATTGTTTTATTCTGCAACCAATTTAGCTTATATTTGTAAAGTGGTAGGTCTTTTTCCCCTTTCTATACTTTGCCAAAGGACTAATTAAACGCATTTCTTAAAAGTTAAGGCAGTTGTAGAACTGATTTAGTGTTTTTCAATTTATGTAATCGAACTTGATCTGTAAATATAACTCTGAATTTGATCTATTGTCAGGATTCCATGATTATCTGTCTTTTTATTGCAGGTAAGGAACCTAGAGACTCTGAAGTGGAGCAGCTGCTTCAAGATGTTGAGAAATATACTCTAGCAAGTCATCTCACTTGGGGCTTGTGGGGAATAATATCGGTAATTTCCGCCCTTTCATGTTCTCTTGTTTATCATGGTGTTACTGTTTTTTCAAAATATTTGATGACGAGATTGCGGACTGAGACATTTTGACCTTGTTGCGGGCCCTTTTGACTGCAATAGTATTTAAATGGCTGTTATCTTTACTTTTTTCCCCTAAACTAAGTTATTATTTCATAAACTGAAAAATTAAAATTTGAATTTGAATTATAAAAATTGTTTGATATTTTACTGAGAATTAAGCGCTGAATATAAATATATTGTCTGATGACTATAAAAGCCGAATTCTGAAAATTTTTCAATTTACTTTTTTACCCTTAGTTTCATATTATTGAAATATTCTATTTTTTAATACAAGTATGAGATATTGAGAAACGAATATAATTATTAAATATAAAACTATCATAAACTTCAGAAAAGATATTTAAAAATAAGATCCAAATATAATAAAAATGATTAAGTAATGATTCGCTATTTGTCCTCTTAAATTAATCATAATATAAATTCTGAGACAGAGATGTAAGATTCTCCAAAGTAGCTATAATCTTTATGGTGAATTTGAGTGGTCAAAAGTCCATCTTTAAACCCTAGAATTCATTGCCCAATCAAATCAATCTCAATAGAATCGAATCAATTCAACATATTTATTCACACAAATTATATTTAAAATGAAAAGATATAAAATTAATAGAAAAAATATTTTAATAGTGAGCATTCGGTTATCGTCATAAATGCAATCTTTGAGCTCATGCTTTGAGCATATAAGATATCTTGCAATCACCACCCTTTTTTCGCCATTAGTTTGGGGAGGGCTCCAGAACTTGTAGCTGTTGTAGGTGAAAAAATGTTGGAGGGTGAGTATGGTTGGAAGGAGCCGGTGGTTGAGAGAAGGAAGAGATGGAGTGAGGGTCGAGTATGTTGGTAAACAGAATGAAGTAGGTATTATTGTCCAAAAAGGATTTTTTAAGGGGAAATTGGCAGAGTGTCTTCTACATGAAGTGATAATAAGTCTTTACTTATTTTATTCAACACTTTTTGGTTGCAAAAAAAATTCTATTAAAATGGATCCTAAAATATGTTATCAAAGGCATTGGAAAAAACGAACCGTTGAAAATTTTCAATACATTACCAAAGTCCTTTACATGAAATAATGGAAGTTTTAATAAAATTACAACTAGTCATATTAATTACATTGAAAGAAAGGTTTAAAACCTGATTCAACTTGTTATTCATAGTAAAAATTTTTTACTTAGTTGAATGAGATGTTTTTATTTTTTCTTTACAAAGTGATTTGTTAATTATAATTTTTGTTAAAACTATTGTTTGTGAAGAGGACATTCAAATTTAGAATTGAGGTGGTGCAAATTATTATACAATTAATCTTTTATAAGTTTATTCATTTCTTCATAATACAGCTGTTCTCTCTTTGCCTCCATTCTTACATCTCCCAGCTCTCTCTCTTTCTTTGCAATTATCTTATCATGAATTCAGTCATGTTGAGCATATGGAACCTGTCGTAAACAAGCTAAACTTGAAGTTGTTAGAGATTTAAATATCAAATCTTCCTTCTAGTTTGAAATTTTAAAAGGAATGACCATTTTGTTTGATAAATGTGGTCATTGACTGAAGAGGCACCGAATCTACAGATACTTCTACTTCTACTCCATTGTGATGGAGAAGAGATGTCATTTGTGGCTTGGAATTTATTTCTTTCTGGGCTTATTTACTAGTATGATACTGTATCATTTTTCCTCCTCAGGAACATGTGAATGAAATTGACTTTGACTACAACGAATACGCTAGGCAGAGGTTTCAACAATACTGGATGCGGAAGCCTGAGTTGTTGGGTTCTTCTTGAGCCCCCACTCTTTGGTGCGCGTGATGGTACGTAGTTCTTTATTCATTCTGCTTAGTACTCTTTAGGTATGAAACTGCTTGCAGGAGATATTCATGATTTATTTTGGAAAGCCATATCGCATATTTATTATTCTTCTCATGAATCATATATATTTCATGAATGCTCATATGTATTTTTTTTTTCTATTTTGGAATTTTCGGGTGATATTCAGCAAAAATGATTTGATGATATTGCCATCTCTCATCTCTGTCTGGTTTGTGGCTACAAAGCAATTTGTTTATTAATGGATTGTGATTAAAAACGATACCAGATAATATTATTTTTTTTGTTGTATGCTTTATCTTTTGAAGGGATTTTTTGTCTGGGGATGACGTTTCGTGAAATCGATTATCTTCCTTTCTCTCGGGTTTGAATGGAGAGACTCTAGCATTAAAATATTGTGAAGGTGAAGGGTCTTTTTGTTGTATGAATTCAACTATTTTTTAGTGCTCATTTTCAAGAAATCCGGATTGTGGAAGTCAATTAATAGATTAAATATAGATAAAAGCAGTAGAGGACTTAGATTTGTTTGATACTACTCGAAGCTGTGTTGCTCCAAATCTTCATCTTGCTTGAAGTACCCGTGTTTGATACTTGTATCCAATGCATATCCGGACATGGGTATGGGAATATAATATTTCAAGGGCCCTCCAAATGCATGGATATCTCAACAAAAATTGAACATATCTGTGTCGGACATTCACTTCAGAGTTCACTAACATACACAAGAAGCGTTGATGCAGACATAATAATTCCCATGGATCTTATCTTTGGCATTTTGATTGAGGCATTGATGACGTGGAATTAATTTTTAACATGCGATCAATAAAAGAAAGTTAGAAGTGAAGGAAAAATGCAGCAACATGTTACATTCCTTTATTGTGTTTCATTTTATAGCTAATTTCTGTTTTTATGTGATACTGCAGGTCAGCAGGCATCATGATGTATGCCAATTTTAAGAGGTAATCATCTCATCTATATTGCTTTGACTTTTCATTTTTCTTAAAGGTGCTCGTGTCTGACATATTTTCAAACATGGGTATGGGATGTGACCCTCCAGATGCATTGAAAAACTTAGAAAAAATTGATAACACCCTTGTCGGATATATGTCCATATCCGATACTCATACTCGAGTTGGAGTAACATAGCATCTCATGATTAAGGAGATGTGTGATGGTGCTAGTCATGCTGTTTTGGTTGTTGTTGTATGGCATGAAATATATCAAAATATCTGTTTTTGTAGGTTAACAAAGGAAAACAGAAAGGACTTGGAACGAAGAAGTTGGTCTTTTTAGAGCAAATACTTGAGCATGGCCAAAGAAGACAGGCTAGTTTCCGTAACCCCTTTTTGTTTCATCAGAATTGTGCATACTGAAAGGCCAAAATCAGTGATATAATCCTTGAATCAATCATTTGTTTTGGACAATAGAAGTAATAATACATCCGAAAGAATCCTATTATAGTGCCCGTTTTCGGTTTTGTTGTTTCGGATGTTTGTTTGTAAATTGAATCCATCCATTTTCAGCTGGGTTTTGTCTACTTGATAGCATGGTACATTTAGTTACCAAAGTGTTTTTATTTTTGGTAGAAATGAGATCATAGCTTAAGAATAAGAAAAAGATTGCAGATGTTGAGATTCGAACCTCAGATTTATTGAATGCCACCATTTAAAGGATAACTACATGAACCAACTAAGTCAAGCTCTAGGTTTTTAGTTATCAAAGTGTTGAAGTTGATAAACATACACTTCACTACGAAAGCAAGAATTACCAACGACTCTCAATTTGATGAAATTGCTTGTCTACATCTGTGTTGAAAAGAAAGGATCTTACCGGCTGGTCGGACCCGTTCAACCAAGAACCGGTGGCCTGTTTGGTCTGGAACATGTCGAAGAATCGGGGATCTGATGAACCGATAGAGAACTTGTTCAATCAGTGAAAAATGAGATTAAACTGATAAAAAACCATTTTTTGTTATTTAATTATTATTATTATTATTATTTTTGTAAATAATAAGATTTGAACCTTGAATCTTGTATTTATATATTAAACACCGAATTATTAAGCTAAAATGTATGTTTTTATTAAGTAAATATTATATTTAATATTCATTTAATAGCGAAACAAATATTTAATATTTAATCTGCTTTTAAATTGAATGTTTTACGTCAACCATTTATATTGGTGATCCGAAGCTCATATGGGTCTGGCGTTCGATTCAATTTTTTATTAATTGGTCTGCATTATGTTGAGCAAATCTTTCTTTAACGTTAGTCGAAGAAATCTAAAAACAAGTATCTGTCAAGTTGAAGAGATATAAAAGACATGACATTTCAGAAAGTTTTCTAATGGCTATTTAATTATTATAGCCATTTAGCGGATAATACGATATTACAGTTATTATTTTATGATTTTAATTAATTGTGATAGTAATTATTATGTTTATAATTGTAATAAATATGACGTGATAAAAGTTACATTTACAATCTCAATTTAAATTCTTAATTATTATGGATATTATTTTATAATTTTAATCAATTATGATAACATTTATTATATTCACAATCACGATAAATACGAAGTAACAAAAAAACACTCACAAACTAATTTAAATCTTTATTACTTTTATAATTACGATAAATATAACGTAATAAAAAACACATCTACTATTAAAATTTAAATCCTTGACTATGGTAGTATGGACCGGCTCTGGAGACAAATATATTTTAAAAAACTACAAGAAATCATTGGTCCAAGTTTGTTGGTCGGACTTGAATACTCTGGTGGAAGTTCAGACTGAACCTGAATCTGTTACGTCATAATTAATCAGATGCAAAAGAAATGGTTTTATTTTTACGTTGATTTGTTATGTCATATAATTAATGCTATATTTTTCAATTAGATTTTCCATTTTTATTCATTATTTAATGCTATATTTTCAAATAAAAATCAAATAACAAATGTATCAATAAATAAAACTTAAAACTATATCATGATTTTGAGCTTTTGAAAGATATAACAAAAACATAGTTTCAAAAGTTTATTTTTCAATTTAAATTTATTTTTTATTGGTGATAAAAGTTAAATATAAAAAAATATATTTTTTATTTAGATTGAGAGAAATGTAGGATATATATATTTTAAAACGAAAAAATTTAATATTTAAAGTGCACATAAAAGTGATAAATTATATACAATTAAACATTTTCTGCTTGGTTTGAGTCGAGTAAATATGTTTATGGATCGGTCGGGTTGTGGTATGATTATTTTTTATCGATTTTTTTAATTTAGTTTTAGTTTATAAGCATATTTTGCTATTTTACTATTTAAAAAATTAAAATATTATTTTATATTTATATTTATATACTTTTATAATTAATTAAAAATATTTTTTTTATTGATTGATTAGTGATTCGAACTAACTCAACTTGAATCATTAAATATCATGTACAAACTCGTACTATTATGGATAAGACTTGTTAACCAAACTAACTATCCGACTTTTAAATAGGTTTTGAGTCAAGGAGGTTGAAGAAACATTTTTTTTGAAAAGAATTCCGTTGGAAGACTTAAAAAAAAACACACTAAATAAATAAACACTTTTCGTTTGTTGTTTTATAGGATAATAAAAATTTGATTCCATTTAATTTTATAGAAAATTATAATTAATATATAATTTTTTAATTTTTTAAAATTAAATCAAATCATATTTATAATCGAAATGATACGAACTAAATATAATAAAAATTAACTTCGACAAATTCTCTAATGATTTAGTCTTAATAAGACCTGACCTGACCTGACCCGACTAGTCGAATACTACTAATTATAATAATAATAATAATAATTTTTATTTAAAAATAAAAATTTGACGTCCTTTTGGCGCGAAAAAGGCTCATAAAATGAACTTAAAAGGTATAGATTTCTCTCCCATTTTTTAAAATCTGTTTGTAAATCCAAATGGGCGGCTTAGGCTTTCGTCCTCCCCAATTTTCCGAGGTGACAAAACTTCTCTTTTCCTTCAATCTTTGTTATTGTTTCTTTCAATTTTTTTCTTAGCAAAGTAATGACAAAATATTTCCCCTTTATTTTACAAATTCACAGCAATTCTGAATGCAATTTTTTTTTTTTTTTTGGTAATAATAGGAATTGGCTTGGCTACCAGCTTGTCTTCAACGAATTACAGATACCTTAGTGGAGCCCAGAAGCCCTTCTTACCAACAATTTAAGGTTTTTTCTTTTTTTGATTAATTTTTATTGTTTTATTTTAAGATTTTCTTGTCTATCCGCAAGAAGATAATTTTATCTTGTTTGGATGAAATTTGAAATTCTTTTGAATAAAATTTAGTGAAATAACTAATTGTTTTTTGAAATTAGGAGTTGTCATGCATGCAAGGAGAAGATTCGGAATTGTTTCTGTCGAGGGAAGAACGTCGGTGTAATAGTTTTCGGTTATTCTTATCGGGAGAAGACAATTCGCCGATTAGTTCTGTTCCTTCTTCGAAGGATGTAAGTTGTTTTATTTATGCTTTATAGTATTAGCAAGGAAATTAGGGGTTTGAGTTCCAAGTGGAACTTTGTTCGAAATAACTTATTTACTCGTAATATCTGTTGGTTTGGCTTGCCAAAGAAAATTTTATTCTATAAAATTTTACTCATAAAACGTATTTGCACTTGATGTTAAAGTTTGTTAGTTGCATCCTTTAAATTCTATGAATGGAATTTGGCCTAATTAGTATTTGTTTTGAGCTATAGGTGCTTCATTTTCGTCTTAATCTGTCATCAGATGGCGATTCGCAGTATTTCCAAAGTCAACTTTTCGGTACATCTTCTGCTCAGTGTGACTCTGATAAAGTTCAGCAATTACCACAAGTTGAAATTTCAGCTGGCAGTGGAGAAAAGACTGACCTGATACAAACCAAAGATAGTGCCCGTAGGGTGAATGCCTTGCCTATGACTTCCAACCCAAGATATGGGGAGAATGTTGGTGGTCAATTATCAAATCACATCAATGATTGCAGTGAGCGTTCTGTAAGCATCACTGCTAGGAACCTTAAAACTACTGATATAAAAGATGCAGTCGAACTCTCCATTGCTGCGTCTGAAGCATTAGAAATACATGAATTAGTGAAGAGTGAGTCAGCTTCTGAAGCTTTGCCTACAGCTGCAGTACTTGAAGCCGCCCTTCGTGTTAAGCAAGCACGCTTGGAGAGCTCAGAAGATTCGTTTGATTGCCCAACTGAGAAAACTGATGAGATGGACTTTCTTTCGGATTTGGATGATTTAACCATGGCTGGTGCATTTGAAGATGTTGGGTTAGATTTTAGTGGCTTTGGTAATCAGCATGCTTGTGGTTCAGATGTATCTCTAGTCAAAGATACTCCTGTATCTGAAAATTGTTTTGGGAGTGGAATCAGAACTGGAAATGCAGAACATTTTTCTCGTCAGAATAAACCTTCTGATGATCCAACTTCTAGCTTAAAGAACACTGGTTTTGCTAGCAGTTCTGATCCAATTTTGCATAAGTTGGTCCAGGAGATTTCACATGTTTCAGCAACTGCACAGGTAAAAGACTTAAATCTTATCTCGTATTGACTTCCCATGCTAAACTCAATAAGGAAAAAAAAAAAAAAAGGAGACATGTAAAACTATTTTCTTTCCCCAAATTTGTGGTTAAATTAAGTTAAGATGGAACCTTAGGATCTGTAGGGACCAGTTTGACTCTGTAGCATTTTTCTTTTCGATGACTAATTCTCGTACACTTTCAGAGAGTTGACTTTTCAAATGTGGATGCTTCTGTTCGACCTCGGGTTGATTTACGTTGTTCTGATTTATGGAACTTGAAGCCTGCTGGTGAGAATATCTACTTTTTCTCGATTTTCACCTTTTTTTTTTCCTTATAAACAGAATCACAATGTTTAAAAGGTCCTTTATTTTTCCTCCTTCTATCTGCTGCAGGGGAAAGTAATGCAAGTCCATTTGTCACTGATGGATTCAGAAGTCGTTGGTTCAGTGGTTGGACAGGAAAGGTATATTCTTCATTTTATTCTATTGACCTTTGAATCTCGCGGGCCTTTTATTTAGTTTGATTTTTGGTTTGTAGATTCCAAATTTATCTGAACGAGTGTAATAAACAAGGGAAAACAACTATAATTGTAGCCACTGTATTTTTCATAGTAATTTATCTGAATAAGTATTCTTGCTTTTGGGTTGTATTTTTCCAGTAGATTCCAAATTGCTGTTGTCTACAGAGTGGGAAACCATTTTTTTTTTCTGTGTGGGTGTTGGGGTCTGCAAGGGAGTGAAAATTACAATCAGAATTTAAGAATAAGAAGCTTCAGAAGAATATAAAGCATCTTTGGTTGGGAGGGGCAAATAGATAATATCATAAAATTTCCTTAAATAAAAGGTGGTTAATAAGATGATTTAACAATGTTTTAGGTGGTCAATCTGTAAAGTAACTTTGCCATTCCGTGTCTAGCTTTCATCAACCTTTGTCTGAGTCTAGTTCTGGAGATATTAGTCCTTTGATTTTCTCTAATTTGCCTACCATTTCACATTCTGCTAATATTTGCTCTGCTCGTGTCTAACTTGCTTTATGAACATCTAATATGCTTTTTCTGCACTTTTGAAGCTACTACTTTTGGCAGTTTTGCTTTGTTTAGTTTTTGAGGTTTTATCACTGTATTTGCTGTTTAAATTAGTAGTGTGCTTGTTGTTGTAGTTATACTTTCTCCTTTATTTCCAAATCTGTCGTCTAAAATCATTTTACTTTATCTAGGTTATCTCTCAATATTTGCGACACATGCATGTATATTCACTTGGCATTTAGATGCTTCTCTCTCTTAATATTTAAAATTTCCTAATTTTGGTTTTTCTTCTTTCTTTTCTATCTTAAGGAGGAAGTTGATCCTGGACAGCTGAAACCAAAATCCAAAAATATCCCAAAGTGTTTTGTTGCTGAGACTAGTTTCTTCTCTGAATCTGCAGACGTTGCATCTGATGAAAACTCTTTGGTCCTGAAATGTGACAAAAAGAGACCTAATATAGCTTCAGATCAAAGTGTGCACTTTGAGGGTTTACCTGACCAAGTTGATAAGGGCATTATTGTTTCTCAAGATGTGAGATCCTCTAATCCATCTTTAGTGGATCCTCTTTGTTCCATTGTTCCTTGCAGTATTTCTTCAGAAAATGCTGGTTCTGCATTGGGTCTAAATGGAAATTCTGGAGAAGATAGTCTGGGGAATTGTTTTGGCTCCTCAGCAGAACTTCGGAATAAGAATCTGCATATTGAATCTATCGATGAGATCGGGCAATCTCTGCCCAAATTTGGTGGTGAATATTCTACAGTGAAAGTTCGGAGGCGATTGACCTCACTTAAAACTTATAGCAAAGTTCCACATGAAAATGATTCTAGTTTGGGAAGTCAAAGACTTTGTGTTAATCAATTAACCTGTTTACGCTTGGGAGACAATAACGGAATTAACTTTTCTGATAAAAGAAATCCTGAGATGTCCTTGGCTATAAGCTCCAAACCTGAGTGGACAGTTGGTCGAGCTGCTGAAGGAAAGAAACAAACTACAGTTGTGGATAATCTAGATCGACAAAGAATGAACAACAAGAAGAACCATGAACATGCGAAAGATGGGGCTGAGTTGCAGGACCAGCCTTCAAGGGAAAGGAGGTTACCTCTTATTCTACCTCAAAGGATGCGCCAGCGACTTCAGGCTGCCAGACTTTTGGATTGTGGTTCACTTAGAACAGCAAATGCTGAACAGGCTGCCGCAGAAGATGTCTCGGTTTTTCTCAACTCAGGCACCAGTCTTCAAGGGACACAACCTGAGTGTAATAATCCCTTGTATATTGAAGTTCCACCAAGAAAAAGGGTTCATTTCTCGGAAATTGAAGTAGATTTTCAGCAAAATAAGGAGCCTCCCAAGGGACAATCTTTGCATAGAAAACGTAATTCTTTTATATTTATAATAAACATAACATTTCCTTACCCTTTGAGGATTTCTTGAGTTTTGAAATTTGTTTTGAGTTTTTTTTTTTTTTTAATTTTAAAATGTAGGCTCTGCTTCGAGACCTAGCAAAAGGTTTAAATCAGATGCTCAAATTCAAGATAGTAAAAGGGGTCCAACAATGGATCAGAAGAGTTTGATTTTTCAGGATATAAAATTCCTGCTTACAGGATTTTCAAGAGGGAAGGAAAAGCAAATTGAAGGACTGATATGGAAATATGGTGGTATTGTTCTGGCTGATGTTCCATCTCCTTCAAACAGGGGAAAGAGATGTTCAAGGCATAAGTTCCAGCAACTTCCTGTCATTCTATGCCCAAAAAAGGTTGGTCGTCAAAATTTAATTTCTGTTTTTCTGATCCCTTAAGTTATGACTTTAAGTTTACTTGTTTCAATGACGATTGAGTTGGTATAATTTCTGAGAACTGATAAATACCCTTCCATGATTTGAATTGTTGCTGACTCATTTATGTAGGATATTGGAGGTCAAAAACTTTCTCTAAGTATGAATATGTAATAAAACGTATTGATTTAAACATGATGATTCAGTAGCATTGATGAGTCATCCTGGTTTTCATAGGTCTAAAGCATCCTTCCAGTGCCACTCTTAATCAATTGCCTTCTGATTAGTTCCCTGCTTAACATAGTTAAACACTTGCTATGAAAGAAATCTAGTATGTTAGTATTATCTCTCATATGGTACAAATAGACCTGTCAATTCTCATATGAAACCAAAAAACCTTCTAAACCCACCCAAACTAGAACCTGATCTAACTCAATTTGACTGTAGAAAGTCAGCAACCTGGATCTGCCCAACCCGAAGTCCCGAACCTGAAATAACTTGGACTTGAATTGATCCAAAACTCAAATGACCAAACTTGAATGACTTGAAACATTAAAATTCTAATGAAATTTGACTCGATCAAATAATCTATTTAGATTTAATTTGATTTGATTTTAAAAATTAATTAATTGAATTTGAAAGGACCCGAACCCAAATAACCTAAGTGTCAGACTTGAATTATTCAAACTCAAAATTATCAGAATTTGAGATGATCCGAACGTGAAATTGACCAGGTTCAAATCCAATCCCACCCTCCCAATTGACTGGTCTAAATACAAGCATCAAATTTCTTGTGAGGTTGGTTAAGATGCTTGTAAGAAATTCCAATTAATGCCAGGGCAAAGAGGTACAACTAAAGTTTTCGTTCAACCTTGACAGATAGTCACCTTGGACCATTATCTTTAGGCGTTAAGGAAAATTAAGTATTGAAGGTGAATTGAGTATGACATATGAGGAAGTGCTCGTGTGGTAGAAAGAAAATTGAGGGGAAAAAAAAAAGACAACCAAAAATTAGGATACATGCTGTCATGATACTTTTGTCAATTTCCCAAGTGTCATAAAAATGTTCAGTGCTTGATCCATGCTATATCAGTGCTGCAAGTGTTCTGAAAGATAATCCAACAGTTTACCATACTGTGCACGTTCTATTGTTTCTACCAAAATTTCTTTCACCAATGCTAAGATCTATAGTACCCTTCTCCCAAAAATCAAAGATTAATTTTTTTTTTTCCCCCCAAAAAGTTATTAAGAAAAGAATCTTACTAATATAGTGGTTTTTGAAAATAGTGGATCTTTGTTATTTGTTACTTTCACTAACTTTTTATGTTATTAATGTGAACAATTTTGTTTTTTGGATCTGTTTCTGATCGCCACTGAGTAAGGTAGTGTTATGAACTTATAAGGTATAATTTGATGATCAAGTAGGTTAGGCTATTATAAGTTTGTTCTGCCTGATCTTGTTGTGATTAGGCATTTTAAATAACATAATTCCTTTTTTTTTGTTTTTTTGGTCCCAGCTACAAACTACCAAGTTCTTGTATGCATGTGCGGTGAATTCATTAATTCTAAAAGATAAGTGGCTTACTGATTCAATTGCAGCTGGTTCTGCATTATCACCTGGAAAGTAAGTTCTTTAATATCTTATTTTTTACATGCCACTTGTTAGTCTTAGGCTTTGGTTTTATGTTAAAATAACAGAATCTTGTTAATGCAATGGGCTTCTAGAAATGCTAGCTTCATCTGCTACCATATCGTTTGTACTGGTACAACAAGAATTTGAATTAAAAACATAGGTACGAATGCTCTCAGTATAGCTTTTAGCAGTTTATCGGTTCTTAACTACAGTAGACATTGTTTGAGTTTAATATTTTATTTCTTGCCAATATTATAGCTTGGCCATGGTATTTGTCTTAGACATATTTCTGGAAGGAGAGTTCCCACTGCTTAATGAATTAAGGCTCTGAATCATCCTTCTCGTCACCATTATTGTCACCATGGTTGTAATAATCATTTAATGCAAAGAGATAACGAAAAGAAAGGATGAAGGCTATTTTTGTTTGTTTTGAATAGGGAAAATTAGTTTGAGCTTGACTTCGACTTCAATTGATTTAAAAAAAAGAAACAACACAATCCTGAATAACTTGAAATTTGAAGGGTCGGTCCAGATCCAAGATGATTGAACAAATTCAATCCAAACCCAGAAAGGCCCAAACTTCTATTTAACCTAAATGAGAAGTCACCCAACCCAACATGACTAGTCTAATTGTCACCCTAGTGTAGTGATGTTCTCCTGTAACTAGACATATTCATGCTTAAAAGTTGGTGCAAGTTATTTGATGTGGAACTTTATAATTAACTACTTTGTCCTCAATTCTTTTGTTTACTTTCTTGCTCCTTGGCTGTTTACCTGGAAAATTGTGGGGCTAACTGGATAGTAATTTCTTTGTACTTCTAGTGAATGCTTCATTAGATTATCGAATTAAAATTCAGTTGAGTTCTGGAGAAAATGCTTCCGAAAGGAAAAAAAAATGTTTGTTTTAGTTACATGATAATGTTATTGTGGATATACGCAAATATAAATTGGAATGATCCCTGATAAGAAGCTGGATTCGACAATTGTGAATTAAAGGAATGATTCAAACTAAAACTTCAATGTGGCATGTTGTAGTCTGTAATCATGCCTTTTTCTCGTAACATCTGTCAAATCTTTTAATATGTAAGGGCTTTTATTATGTTCATTCCTCTATATTGTTTCTGATGAAAACTTTAATTTTTTATTTTTTTCTTGCAGATACATGGTCCTGTCGAATCAGCCAGAGACTAGGCTTACAGGAATCAGGAAGCTTGTACGTCTTGACAACTATGCCTATATTTTTGATGGAGTAGGAGTTATGCTTCATGGGAAGCAAAATTTCTACACCAAATTTGCAAAAGTAATCCAGGTAAATGGTATTTTCAATTTCAGGTACTTCTGTTAGTGCTATTGCTTCTTGCTTCTACTTAATTATTCAGATTATCATTTTTACTAAGCACATTATTTCAGTGACTGGTTCACATTAACTTTGCTCTTGCAAGATTATATGCTACTTGTTGATTCTTTACTGGAGTGCTGACGCGTAAAACAATTGCTTCAAACACATCTGGCCTTTTTTGTCAGGGCATATCCATCTTCGAAGAATGAGTCACATTTAGCATATTCATATTTGAAGAATGATGCTATCTCGTTTAGAATTATTTTTAGCTTTTTACACCTGCAAGGCATTGCATTCTTATAGGAGGGTTAACTTACAGCAGATATAGAATTTGTTCTATTAATTTATCCATGATCCCACTATTGCTTGGTTAATTGATTCCTTTTCTTCCTCTTCGCCAGAAAAAAGTACATGTTCCATTCGTGCAGATCATGCATAATTGTTGATATCTTTACAAATCTAGTTGTTTAATGACCATGTTATTTTTAGTTCAGGTATAGCTGAAATCATGTTAGATTTCATGGTTAGCGATTAGCATTAGTTACACCAAAATGATTGCACTAAAAAAATTAGATGTGAATAATTTGTGCAGCCTGCCGTATGACAATATATTTGGATTGACATGACAATGGAATTGGTTTCAGTTCTAGTCTTATTAGGAACTTCATAGATCCTTCACATTTTGGTTAACTTAACTTCAAGAACTGGACCACTTTCAATAGATGAGAAACTATTAAGTAATGATGTAACCAAATTTATGCGTGCGAATGATATCTGTTTCGTTGGGGTTTGAGATATCCTTAAATTAGCTACTTTTAAATATTTCAATTAAATTTGATCGCATTGGTGTGCCATATTCCTATCTATGATCCATATCATTATGCTTCGGCTATTATTTAAATCTATGTTCTATAACTGGTAGCCATTTAGAGTTCAGCTAGTTGCGAAAGCTGCTTTTATATTTGATGTGAATACCATGTAATAATAGTCAGGGTGCTGAAAAGCTTGTTCCAAGTGTGAATTTTGCTACCTATACTCCTGCTGAGCTTATAGAATAATGCTTTGTTGTTGGTTTAGTTGCAATCAATTGATGCTGAACTTATATTTGATGTGAATACATATCCTTTTTTCTTACACTTTCATAGTCAAAATAGTCTAACACTATCATTTCATTTTGGGCTTGGCTAGCATGGAGGGGGACGTGTGTTCAAAACTCTCCTGTGTTTAGTTCAAAATCTCGATGCTGAGAAAATATCCTTGGCAGTTATTGTTTCTGAAGGTGGGAATAGGGCGTCTCGTCACCTAAGGCATTGTGCTTCAGAGAGAAAGATACCCATGATGGTCAGTGATGTTTTGCCTTTTCCACCTTCATCATAAATTTATAATTGTGTACGAGTTTCTGTTATCAGGGAAGGAAAAGGTAGGTGGGTGTTGAATTCACCGACTGATTCAAAGATTATATTAAGCTATGTTGCTTCTTCTCTTCATTTTTCTTAAAGTACTTGTGTCTAATGCCCATGTTCAACACATTTTTGGACATCGGAACGAGGATTTAACCCTCCAAGAACCCTTTAAATATATGGATCTTGAAAAGAAAAAATTAAACATACCTATATTTAGCACTCACACCTTAGTCCGAGTAACATAGATATTAGGTTTTCACGGAGCAACACCTTTTGCAAAAGATGTTTAGATATTCGATTCCACCCTTCCCTCTTCTTTCTCCCTTTTTTGAATTTTCCGTTTTCTATCCTTCTAAATGGAATCCTTTGTTTGTTGCAGCCGAGCAGCTGGATTGTGAGGAGCTTGTACTCAGGGAAGCTTCTTCCTTTCACTGAAAAGAAGCATACTACTTTGCATGCTGTCATGGATCCTGATTTTTTGATTTCTGATAATTGGAGTCAAGAAATTTGAACTATGCTTGATGTAAGTACAATATTCATTCGGTAGTTCAGTAGTTTTTATTTTGAATCAGATGTGAATATTTGAGTTCTATATCTCGTTGCATTATCCTTATTCCAGGGATAGGTTTTGCTAAACAAGCAAATCAAGTCAAAGGACACATTTTCTAGTTGATTATGTTTCCATGGAATGGCAAGAATAGGTAATTAATAGTTCATTTCTTTTCTCCCTTGCATGGCCATGTTTGTCTCCCTAAGCTGGAATTTGCCAATATATACTTGAGCGTGAGTTTCGTATATAGGTATGTGTCTGATAAGTGCTTAATTTTATATACATTATTCTTCTATTTTAATTTTTTCTAGTTATTTTTTATGATTATCCCAAGCATTTATTTTTCTTTTCATTTTGCAGGATTTAATTGGATTAAAAATACAAAAGAAGCAGAAATTGGTTAAGGAATCTATGTGGGTTTTGAATTCTAGTGATTTGATCTTGAAGAATTTTAATCACAGTAGAAGTTGGAAGATAAAGTTTTACTTGGGTTACGAGTTGAAAGCTAGAGTAATTACCTTTGAAGATTATATTTTAGATAATTATTTATCTCTTGGATAAATGAAGAAAATCAGCTCACAAATCTAATTTTATGGCTACATTCAGAAATAAGATGCACATAATCTCTCAAGAGATCAAGATAAAGATTAGAGATTGATTTTTTATTTTGATAAATTAATGTAATTATTTTTATCCCTAATTTTAATTGAATTTTTTCCCTATAAATAGAGGGAAGTTAAACAGTTTTGATCATCTTATTCTTATTCTTTCTCTCTATTTTATTCATTGTTTTTTAAATTGTCTTTTTAAGTTTTTTATTTGGTAGTAAAAAGATTTGCAAGTTTTTGTATTATTCATCATGAGAAATAAATGAATTTGTTCTTAAAGTTATTTTTTAACAAATATCTTGTGTTTTTTTATTTAAATGTCATGGTCATATAATTTCAACTTCCAAGATGCATATTAGTGATTTTCTCATATTTAATTTAGAGTTAGTTTAATTAATTAAATACGTAATAGTTTGATTAGTTTTACATAAATAGTAAATAACTTTAATGACGATGGTCAAGTTTTCATTTTAAAAGTTATGAAAAATACAGGTCTTTCTTAAATAAAATCAACTTTTGCTTTTGTTAGATTGAATCAGTTAAATTTCTTTAGTTTTTAAAGTTATCCTTTAATTATATTCTAATGTTTCTTTTAAGGTAGTTAAATGATAAGGGTTAATCATAGTGCTTAACTTGGTTAATTAGGAAGTAAGGGAAAGTAAGGAAGTCAATACATGTTTGATTTCATGGTTGATTTATTTGTTTAAAAAATACATAAGGGTTTTTGGTGATTGATGATAATACACTAGTAAGCAATATCATTTACTATCAAAATCTTTTCATTGTTGATTTTTATTACTTAAATTATTTTCAAGTTTTTTTATTTTATTTTAAATTAAAAACAATTTAAAACTCCTATTTACTTTTATTGTTTTTTCTCAATTAGATTCTACCATTTTTCCTATCACATCATTTTTTTTTATTTTCAAAATCAGTTTTGAACTTCTAAAAGTTCTTGTGGGATACGATCTTTACTTTTCTATACTACAAATCTTAAAATCAAACTAAAAGAAGTGAGTATTATAAATGGGTAGTATCGATAACCACCAACTGACACATATATTCATTTTTGTAAGTTTTTCTATATATTGGAGGGTTATACCCCATGCTCATGCCAGAAATGTGTCGAACATGGTTAGTTAAAGAAAACTAAAGACTCGAAACAAAATATATGTCAAATTGACATTCATGAAATAATGAATGTAAATCATTGAAGGCAAAGGTGAATTACATAACTCCTCCCAGTTGGTTTTTACATTGAGAATATACCTCCTGCTTGCTCAAAAAGTATGTTTTCACCTTCCTGATTTGGTATATATGTGAAATATTAAAGTGAAAATGGTCTTCGGTCTTAATAATGCTGATTTTAAGAATGAGTGATTGTCATTGTCCGACCCTCACTGCTCAACCTGAAAGCGGACTACAAATGGTATTTGCTTGGAAAGTATCAGTTATACCCCTAGAACAATTGCTTTGATCTAATGTTGTTTTCCCTCCAGCTTTCTAGGCTGTCGTGAGACATGATCTTAACATATTATGAAGAAAATCAATGTGCATGCTTGATAACTGCGCCCACGATCTCTTTAATACAGTTACATATTTGGATTGCCGATACCATTTATGACGCAAAGTTAGGATAGTCGAGTAGCTTCAATGGAGATGGCCTCGTGTATTAAAACCTAGACAGAGTCTGTGAAAATAGATGGTTTGGATATCGTAAAAAGACTTGGTCGCCTCATTTGATTTCATATATCCTATGCCTAGTTTCTACATTCAATGGATGTGAACAATTTAGATGAGATCAAGCGGCATTTCAATGAATTTCCCAATTGATGGCCTTTCATATTTGCTGCTTGTAACCTCACTATGTTACTGGGATTTGGTGTGAGTATCAGATTCACCATGTATTATTTTAAAGTTTTTTTTATATATACATATTTGAGGGTTCTTGGAGGGTACTCCCCTACTCATACCAGAATATATGTAGGACATGAGTGTTGGACATGAATAATTTAAAGGAAACTCTCATTCTATTCTTAGGGTCATTCGATGAAGTATATCTACTTTGTAGACAATCTTTGTCTTTGTTGTTTCAATCAGTTGTTCTTTGGTAATTAGGGTAAGGTTTGGTCACATATATTTCAAATGTAGGTATGTGTCCAACATGAGTATGTTTAAAGTTTTTTTGAGTTTTCTCAAGTATTTGGAGGATCATACTTTTAAACCATATCTGAAAATGTGTTGGATATTATCATCGAATAAGAATACTTAAAAAATATGAAAATTTGGAGCAACATAGAATCCTTATGCTATGGAATGTTTCTAACAACATTTTGAAAGAGAAGAACTAATGTGGTGTTTGGTATGGGGTGATCTTTGTAAAATTGAAAGTGATTTAATCACTGTGATTATATTATCATATTTGGTAGTAACGAGCGAATCTTTTATGGCAGTGATCTTAGATCACCGAAAGTAATTAGATCACCCTGTTGTGGGTTGATCTGAATCCCATCCAAAAGGTTGATAAAGTTTTATTGTCAAGAGAGAGCAATATTCAAAATTATATTAAGATAAATATATCCTCGAAGTGATGCTTGCCAACATATATTTTTTCTACAAATTTTAATTTTTATAAACAAATCTTCATTTTTTTTAATCATCTTATGCAAGACAACTTATGTGATCATTAAATATGAATGTATTAAGATTTTGAATTATACTCATCAATACTAATTCTGACCTTATAATTTTTTATAAAACAGTAAATTCGTATTTCCTAAATCCTTTATTCTATAAAAATTGAAATTATTGCTTTCATTAAATAATTTTATTATTAAAGATAAGGTTATTTCGTGTGTTATACATTAAATAATTTTTTTTTGAAATATCAAACATAGTGATTTAAGATCAACGATAATCTATTATATCATATTAAACACTGCAATTTAATATCATTAGTGATCAAATCACCTTGGTAATTTTACCACTATGGTAATTAAATCACTATAATAATCTTAACAATGATACCAAACATTATCTAAATGGTTCTGGTTTGACCTTCAAATTTTATTTTACTAATATTTGTTTGTTTGCCTTTGTCTTTGTCAGATTGAATGAATGTTTTCCCTTTCAACTAAAATGTTTTTGTTTGGTTTTCTTGAAACTATTGTAATATTATTGTTAAATGTTCATCGCCTACGTGTTTCCAAGCATTTGATAGCATCTATATCTATCCATCTATCTACACTATAATATAGTTTCTAATTGAGTTGAGTGTCACTTCATTCAGTGACACCAACACAGTAAGAAATTGATAAAAAAATCTAAAATTATAAATAAAAGTAATATATTAATAAAATTAAATAAGTAATTTATTTCTGAAAAGAAAATTAAAAAAAAAGAACCACTATCTACTTTTTCTCCATTTAAAAATAATTAACTTTATTTTCACTAATTATTTATATATTTTTTTATTTTTTTGTTTTACTTATAATTATTCAAGTAATTTCTTACCCTAAGAAAGCTAATCACTTTTTTTTTAATCTCTCTTAAAAAATTACTTATATTTTTCAAAAAAATATCATTGTTTATATTAAAATATTAATTTTAAGTTTTAATTTCCTATATTGTGGGTGTAACAAATTCTGGTTAAAGTACATATGCAATCCCTAGACCCTCTTACCTTATGTAAATTAGTCCGTATACAAAAAAACCTCGGCAAATTAGTCTTTATACATTTACAAATGAAGTAAAATGGTAAGATTAGTAACAGATGTAACAGAAAAATATTAAAATACTGATGTGACAGTTAACTTTGATTAAAAGTGTGATATGGTTTAATTAAAATAATATATTTAATGATAAAATTTAAAATTTATATTTAAAAATTTTCTTAATGATAAAAGTTTATATTTATAATTTTTTTAATTTTAATTAAACCATGTTACAATTTAATCAAAGTCTGCTAAGTCATCAATTTAATATTTTTCCCTTACATCTGTTAATAACTTTACCATTTTACTTCGTTTTTAAACATACAAATTAATTTACTTAAGTTTTTTTATAGAAAAACTAATTCACATAAGGTATTATTATACAAGGACTCCATAGGTACTTTGACCAGCAAATTCTAGTAGTACTAATGAAACATTTCAACTATGAAATCTCATAATTGATGCTTCGATCATCCAATAATAATAATAAAAAAATAACATTTTGATGATTTCCAAATCTCAAATGTCAGTGTAAAAAAAACCTATACTTAATATTTTTTTCATTGATTATCCTTTTTAAACTCGTTTAATATATATATATATATATATAATTCATTTTCACTAGCCAAAATCTATTTTTCCTATTGAATAAACTATCTAGGAATAATAAATATTAAACCAGCCTCCTCCACTTATTTTTATCCTTTTTTTTTTCCTTTATAAACTTGTTTAAATTATATTGGAATAATAAATTTTATAGGTGCTCATTTGAAAAATATTTTTCTTTTACATAATGTTTTTAGAGGAATTAAATAGAGAGTTTGATTGGTTCGATTCTAATCGCTTTTAAATTTAGATTATTTTGAGTTTAAGTTTGTTTCGGGTTTGAATATTTTTTGAACTTTAAATTATTTAGGGTTCGAATATATTTTGTTTTAAATTTTTTAATTTTATTTATGAAGTTTAAAAATTTCATTGATTACGTATGAATGATAGACTTTTTATATATATATTTGGAATCAAAGATTTGAATTTGATAACTAAAAATAAGAGTTAGAATATAGCCAAAATAAAAAACTTGTAGTTGCCAAATTTTCTGGCCATTAAGGGGTAAAATCAATTTTTATATCATCAATAGTTTTTGATTTATGAATAAGAACTACTTGTCTTAAATCATTGAAATCTTAGATCAGTATATAAAGGTTAAAACATTTAATAAAAAAAAATTAATTATTTTATGCGAATAATCAAACTTTTTTACCTATAAATGTTTTACAAATTTAATTATCTTATATATATATATGTATTTATATAAAGCTAAAGACTTTGATAAAAAAAGTAATTATCTTATTTAAATAGTCTAAAGCTGTGTTTGGTTTCAAAAAACATTTTTTGTTTTTATTTTTTAAAAAATAATTTTCATTTCATATATATATTTTTTAAATTTGAAAATGCACTTGGTTTGAGAAAATGAATATTAGTTTTTAAAAATAAAAATAGTTAAAATGCATTAAGTAACTACATATATTTTCAAATATTAAAAAAATTGAAAGTCTATATATATGAATTTAACTAACAAAAATAGTTAATATTTCATAAATTTCAAGCTTCTTTCGTTTAATTTTTTATGTTGATTTTTTTTTGCTTACTATGTATGATATATATTAAAAATTAATTATTGTTATTTTTTCTTGTAAATATAATTTTAGTAAAAAAAAGTTATGTAATTACACTTTTAAATTGATATGAGTTTCGAACGTGTATTTTGTAATTGTATAACAAATTTAAACAACTTTCATATAATATTTCAAAAGTAATATTATTTTTAATATTTTATGATATTTTAAGAGGGATGATTTCTGTTTGAATATTCTAGAATAGCCTAACAAAAACCCATTGAATTTATAAACATTGGTTTCGGTTATTAACATAGATCATCCGAGCCCACTCAAGAAATAAAAAATATATATATTCTTGCATGTCTAGTGACTCGAACTTGGATTTTATTTAATGTACAATAAATTTTTTTTTCAATTCCTTTCTTTTTCCAATATTTTCAAAGTATTTTCAATGAAGTGATAAGAACATCTTTTTTTTCTTTTTTGTTCTATGATTTTGACCTATTTTTATTTTTATTTTTCCAAAAAGTATTTTTCAAAAATTTTCAATCAAATAAGTTTTCTCACATATTCTCTATTTCTATTTTCTATGAAAGGGTCTTGCTTATTGTATTGTATTTGCTTTTATTTTATTTTATTGTATAACTGTACAAGATAAGATGAATATAACTGTATAAGATAAATTTACAATATTGAGATAAATCCTATTTTAATTTGGAGATATAGCTAAAGTAGATCAGAATTTAAGATAGAGATATCTTCTTCACATGACGATAGATATATCTTTATTTATCTTTATTTGATTAAGGGTCTAATTTTTATTTTTATCTGTACTAGTTATTAATGCAATATTACTTATTTATCCTATTTGTTAATGCAACAATGGAGATGTTGAAGAGAAAACCTGCAAAACAGCAAAGATAAGAGGGTCCCGGAGTTTTACTTCTGCGAACACTCCGATGCTTAAGTTAGTAGAGGACACTATAAACGAAGAACAATGGAAGAATGAAAGAATTCTAGTAACTAATATCTTGAAAGTGTTGATACAACCCCTTTATATAGGCCTTGATAAGAGCTCTACTTAATCTGAAACTTTGAGTGAGTAAAAATTATATGATAATCAAGCCTATCACTCTAATAGGTTTTGAAGTTATCCAACCATACTCCACTGCTTATCTTAACGAGATCATATACTTAACGAGATCATACTCTGATAGAGTTGGTGAAGAGATATAATACTATTCAACACTTCTTTATTGAAAATTTTTTATTAAATAACATTAACAAGAGTTATCGAATATATTGAAAAAAAATAAATTACTAATTTTTTTTCCAATGCATTAGAAATTTTCAGTAATGAACAATTAATATATGAATTCCTATAAAAATGCAAATCAAATCTTTAAATTGAACAATAAAATAAAAAAATTCAATGATTTCTACATGTAATCTTCAAATATTATTAATTACGGTCTCGGAAATAGGGTGCAAAGGATAAGGAATGTATATAACAATGTTCTCCGAACCTAAGGATTGAACAGAGTAAAAAGAGGCGGCCAGTTTTAATCCAGGTTTCAGACTAGGCTTATTTATAGTTGGATAGTTTGCTTGATTTGTATTAGATTAAGTTTAGATATAAAATTTGTGATTTGAATCGATTGAATACGAATCATTATTTATTTAATAAAAAAATTAATTTAAATTAATTATAAAAATATATAAATATTAATATAAAATATTTTAATATTTTTAAATAGTAAAATGGGCCTCTAGGTTAGGCTTAGAAAAAGGACTTGAAAAAGAAATGGACTGCTGAATGTTCGTGAACAGGTTTCTATTATACACTCTGCTAAATCCATACCCTACTTACGTTTGATAATTTACGTATTCGTGTTATATTTTTATATTTTTATATGTTATAATCATATTGAAGGCATTATATATTTAAATGAATTTGAATACATTAATAATTAATTTATATTATATAAATTTTAATACATTCGTGCATTTATGTCATATTTATATAATTTTAGCATGTTATGTCATATTTTAATTATTTTATGGGGGCTAAAGTATATCAGAGGCCCTTGTGCTATACCAACTAATGCAAATTGGTTATTGTATTAAACAAAGGTGTGATTTAATCCTTATACTTTTAACATTGAAGTAAAAAAATAAAATTGATAACGGAAGTAACAAAAACTGTCTAAAAAGCTGATGTGGCAATTTAACTTTGGTTAAATGATGATATGTCTATTAAATGACTACATGATAGTAAAAATATAAATATCTTGTGATGACGTGGACAAATTGTATGACCTTTTTTTTTTTGTTAATACAACCTCAAATTTTGTTGTCCACCTGGCATTTTTTTACTAGTTAACTTATTAAACTTTTACCAAATATTATTAAAAATATTAAAACAAAATAAAAAGTAAAAATGAAATTAAAAAAAAAAAAGCTAAAAAATCAAAGAAAACCTTCGAAACTAGATGAACTCTAAAATCCCAAGGAAACGTCTGATTTGAAAAGTCTCATATCATTCCCCTAAGCAAAAATCCCTAAAATCCCAATCACCAATCCCAAATAAGAAATTCCAACAATCCCTAAACTTGAAACAAAAAAAAAAAAAAAGAAATCTTAATCCCTAAAAACTAAAGAGATCAAAATCTACGAAGAAGCTAAAAAAAGGTTGAGTTAAAGTATCTGCAAAGAGGTAGCTGATTTTCTTTAGTTATCTGAAAATTTTTGGTTGATTTTTATTTGGTTGCCGGAGTTTTTTCCTTTCAATTATAGTGAAATATAGTTTGTATTTATTTAGAATTAAATTTTTAGCTTTATGAATTTATTCAAGAGAATACGCCCAAAGCTGATGAAAGCTTCTTTAACATCTTCTTCAAGCAAGTGTTACAGTAGTCTTTTATTTATTATCTGTTCTTTGTGGTAAGCATAAAGCAATGGAATGGAAAAGAAGATAATAATTTGTTAGAAAGAAATTGAATCTTTTTCTTCTAATTTGCTGAAAAGAAAAAGACCATGGTTGAGGATTAATTTCACCCAATAATGATTCCAAATGGATATCCATCCTTTGATTCCAAATTAGAGTTCTTAGATTTAAGATAGGATTAAAGTTAGTTTTTTATTTTTTCCTGGGAATTTAGGGTTCCCCCATTTTTTTTTTTTTTCATTTGGAGTAATTTTAAATTTTAGATTTGAAGTTTTTTTTCTCAAATAATTTTATCTGATGTGATATTTTTATTA
Source organism: Adansonia grandidieri (assembly GCA_038382065.1). Classification (NCBI taxonomy): domain Eukaryota; kingdom Viridiplantae; phylum Streptophyta; class Magnoliopsida; order Malvales; family Malvaceae; genus Adansonia; species Adansonia grandidieri. Next base: position 4,836,098 of record JBBYHK010000002.1, read on the forward strand.
ATATATCCAATCATAAAATATCACATGGCTAAAATCATTAAATGTGATCTTTTGAGTAATTTATTTTTTATTTTTTGCGTCGTCTTAAAATATAATATTTTATAAGTGTACATTAGCATTAACCCTTCGAAACATAATATTTTATAAGTACCATGTCAGCATTAAATTTCTATGTCATTATTTTCATAAAAGGTAATTCTTCATGTCAACATTTTTCATAATCTCTATTATCGCTGTTATCAATTTTACTTTTTTGCTTTAGTTTTAAAAATACAAGGATTAAATTACCAATTTTTTTAGTACAAGGACTAACTTGCGTTAAATGATATAGTACACAGACCCTAGAAGTGCTTTAACTATTTTTTATGTCGCATTTGTTTCATGTAATTGTACTATATCCAAAGTTACCAAATCTTGCTAACTTTAATTTTATTTGCAACTACTAGAAAGGTAATCTACTACGTCGTAAAACACAAAAGTAAATCAGACAATAAGTGTATTCGTATTATATTTATATATTTTTATGTGTAATAATTTTATTTAAAGTATTATATATTTATATATATTTTGATATGTTAATAATTTATGTTACATAGATATTGAAACATCTTTATATTTGTATCATAATCATATAATTTTTTCATGTCGTGTTATATTTTATATCATATTTTAATTATTTTTCTTATATCATATTTATATTATATAATTGTATCATATCTAAATTTACGAGGTTTAGTTAAAATGATGCAAAACACAAAGGAGGCTAGGCTAATGTTGGGGACATAAGGTACGGTGACATGAAAGTAGATTTGAGAATTTGTATCTTTGTATTGTATTTATGTATTTTTATATTATAATTATATTTAATACTATATATATTTACATAAATTTTGACAAATGAAAATTTTATGTTATATAAATTCTGACATATTCGTGTATTCATGTCGTATTCGTATTAATTTTCATGTCATATTATATTTTATGTTATATTTTAATTATTTTATATTTCATGCGATAATCGTGTGGTGTTCAAAAATACCGGCTATTGAAAAGGCATAATAATAATAATAATAATAATGTTTTTTCAGTTATCATCTACTCTTATACCCATTGTCCTCCACTATTTTCATTTTCTCTTCTCTCTTCCCCTCTTCTTCTTATCTCTTTCTCTCTCGGTTTATTGCAAGTCTTCGTAAGCTTAGTTTCCCAATTTCTTTGTTCCTGTCAAAGGTTAAGTGGTATGATAAACTATAGATTTATGTATGTTTACGGTATTTTTATATCATAATTGTAAGTTATTATGTTTTTTTTATATTATTTTTTATATCATAAATGTCACCTTGGCGATGACATGCCAGCAAAATCAGGAATCCGACCATCGTTATACACTGTCATTTCAAGATCGGGAACCAGGTGATGAGGGTTTGATGAACTCAAGTGACTGTTGTTCGGAAGAAGTGTGAAACGATGGCGGTTGATGATGATGAAGGCCAGCGCTTTCAACCATGTAGTGTCAGCTTTTGGCTTGCTGGCTAAAACAATATCGTCATCAAGAGCTTGAAAGTGTTTTTGGAAGGATATTACACTTGGAACAAGCTCAGATCGACACCAAAAGCCTTGGAAATTGATTAAAGTTGGGGTAAAATTTCGGGGCTTTTCGTTGCTGGGGATGTTTTCTTCAGCCACTGACGAAAGCTCGAGGGTTGTCTCTTTGAGATTTGACAGGAATTGGGAGGGCACAATTTCCATCAGCCTGATCCAGCACGAGACTTTATAGCCAGAAAATAAGTAAATAAATTTGGGCCTCCAATTTGTCAATTAAAATCATTTGTCAACTTTGTTCCATGCTATTAATTTGATTCCCATTCTATTATTTTCTATCAATTTAGTCTAAATTTAATAAAAATATTAAATTTTTAGACAAATTTTGATCAAATATTTGCCGAGTTTAATTAATTTATTCTTTTATTAATTTAGCAATTATAAAAATTTATTTTTTTAAAATTTTATGTAATATATCAAATGATATGACATTTTTAATTGTTAGTCTCTAACGATTGAGTAACTAAAAGAATAAAATTTTACAACTTAATTAGTATTTTTCATAATTGGGTTACCAAAATAAAAAAAAAATCGTAATAGTTAGATGACTACCTGCATAGTTTACTCTTAAGATTTGCATATATTTACTTAAAATTAAAACATAGGTAATAATTTTTGTTATTTTATGTTTATATAATTGATATAAAAATATAAGATACGTCATGTATATAGTACTTGCTAAGTCTAATTTATATTTTATTATTTAATATAATCATAATTTTAATAATTTTTAATTATTTATTATATACATACAAAAATTTTAATTAAATATTTTTAATAATCATTTTTTATTTTTATTTCACTGTCATCGCTTAGTATTTTCAATCTCACCGTTTATCTATATGAACCCTTTGTATGCATAAACCGATTCAAAAGAATTATAAGAAAGTTCTTTCCATTTATAAATTTAATTTTTTTTTATTTTTATACTATTATCTAACATATATTTCAAAACAATTTGATGTTCAAATTTCAAGATTATTCTTGCTAGGAAGTATAAATTTGGAATCTTCCATATGATTGTAAGTGGTAATCCCTATTTCTTGATTTATTTTATAATTTTTTTCTTGGATTTCTAGTTTTGTAATTTTTCTTCCTTCTAAGATTATGATTATTAGGATGTTTTTAAGAAGGCCATTTAAAAAAAATCCAAGAAAAATTATTTTTTTTTGATTTAACTCGATTTGATAATTTAAATTTATTATATAAAAATAATAAAATATTTTTTAAAATATTTTTAATTAATATTTATAAATTTTTATAATTAAATTTAAATAAATATAATATTTTATTTAATTAATACTAATTCAAACTAAATTCAACAGACCTATGCTAAGAAAAAAAGTAAACTCAAGTTTAACCGCGGACTATTTAATCTATAAATAAGTTTAATTTCTACGTCGTGCTTACTAGATTTTGGTTAATAATGGTCCAGAATCTCGATGATAATTGTAACAAGTGGTGAAGGTTTTATATACATAATAAAATAATTACAAAAAATAACAATAAAATTCTTGATGGGGAAGGTTATATTCAGTCCGAATCCATCATCTCTGGTCGCGTTAAATACAAACAATTGCCTCGGAGAAGAAATTCCAGAGTAGGACACAAACAAAAATGTCTGCAGAGCATTTGCTATTAACCGTTGATGATGTTGATCATCATCATGATGGTGGTAGTGGTGGTGGTGGTGTGATGAAATTTGAGATTCGTGATTTGAGGAAAGTATCGGATGCCGGTGTTCCTATTCTAAACGGGATCAACGTCGGTATCCCGAAAGGTATGATCGTCGGGATCATCGGACCAAGCGGCAGCGGAAAATCAACGTTTCTTAGAGCACTCAACCGCCTCTGGGAGCCTCCATCGGATTCGGTGTTCCTCGACGGCCGTGACATCGTTGACCTTGATGTTCTAGGACTTCGCCGTAAAGTCGGCATGCTTTTCCAGCTCCCCGTTCTCTTTCAAGGTACTTCCTAATTATATTTTCTCAATTTATTTTATTTTTCATATTATTTCTTTCAATTATATAAATTTCCACTTAAAATAGATGGATTTTTCAATATGTTTTCAAATCTCTTCTCACTTTAACTGCATATGAACCACCATAAATGGATTTCATGGAAAGTTAGATGAAATTCATGAATTTAATTTTTGTAATTATTACAGTATAATTAACTAAATAATTCAGAATTGATAAAAAAAAAAAAAAAAACTGTTATTGTTATATATCCTACATAGAACTTTATGTTTTGCACATAAGTAAAACTTTTATTGTTGACTAGAATTATTCAAGTATTTATCAACTAAATTTTCTGTTGCTTTAATATACAAAGTAAGCTTTATTATTGTGTTTCTTTGCTTAATTTTAAGTAGTAAAAATGGCGAATAAAAGTGTTCATAAGCTGGACGGGTCATGGCTTTGTCTTCCTTTATCAAAGCTTGGCCCGTGTAGGACCCAGCCCCGCAAACTCATTTTGGTGTTTGAAGTGAATTAAAATATATTAACATCGGTGGGTCGAGTGATTAAAAATTTGATATATTTTAAGTAAGGTTTTGATTTCGAATCTTGTAAATGAAAAAAAAAAAAAAAAAAAACAGGTTTTAGAAGAGCTTCACCTCTCGATTTGGAGTTCTGCCTGACTTGATCTAGATTAATCGGGACCCAAAGTGACATCTGGATACCAAAAGTCTTAAAAACAAACAAAAAATTAAAATATTAAAAAATATTTGTATATTAATATTTATATATTTTTATAGATAAGAATTAAAAATATACTTTTTATTAAATGAATCATAATTCAAATCAAGTAAAATCAATTTGAATTAAAAATATTCTATTTAAATTCAATTCAATTTAAATTGAACTTATCAAATCGAGTGGCCTCCATTTAAACCGGTGTCTAAAGGCTCATAGAAAGGACACCATTTACATTACAATATAGTATTATTGAATCAAAACCCAAATAAAGCTGAATAGGTAGCTTTCAAACAGTGGGGGCTTGACATTTCTGTTATGGGAAAAAAAACAGAGTAACAGACAGGTTTTGGTTGGGGATGTTGTCCTTAGCTTTTAACATCTTTCTTTCTCTATAGAATCAAATGCTTACATATGAACTTTTCTTTGTCATCTTTTTTAAACAACCTTTTTTATACATATATTTAATGAGAATTTTAAATTCTTTTAACAAAAACAAACTAATCAAATCAAACCCTGTATTATGGATTTTTTTTTCCTTTGCACTTGACGCCGTCACATTAAAGTGACCTCTATATAGCCTGGGCAGCTGCCCGGTTTGAGTCCAACCTCCATTTTTTTTATTTGAATTTGATTTAAAATTTATATTTAAATAATATATTTTTATTTAAATTTAATTATAAAATATATAAATATTAACATAAAAATTTTTTTAATAAGGTGAAAGTCATTTAAGCTGAACGGATAAGCAGGTTAGATCAAATACGGGCTTAAGTTGAAATTCAAAATTTTTCTGAGACAATGGGCTGTGGGCACCTCTAGATCAAACTCTTAGTATTATAGATTTGATACTTAATTACAATTATTTTCCAACCTTTCTTTTTCAGTATTTTACATTTCTTTTATTCATTACTTTATAAATTAAATTTTCATAAGTTTCTTGATTGACAGTATAGAATTCATTTAGTAGACATTGGTCAGCTTCAAGGAAAAAAAATACATTTTGCTGACAAATAAAATAATTTAAATTAATAATAGAAACAATAAAAAAAACTGGTTCGGCCCTTTTGGCTTAAAGGCATAAACTACTATAAATAATTAAATATTCCGTCAAAGTTATAAATTTGACATGAAAAAGAATGGGAAATTTTGAAGTCTGAAGGATTTTTGAGGTCCATCAATGGCAGGTACTGCAACTTTGAGGTACCATTAACAGGTTCAGCAACAATTTACAATTTGCATTCGTTAATGCTAAAGCTTACCTGAGTTCATAGACTTAAAAAGATTTTAACTGTTTTATGGTAACAATTAAAGAGAAGTCAGGGTTGATTATTGAAGAGTATCGATCATTTTTAGGAACTGTTGCGGATAACATTCGATATGGACCAAGGTTGAGAGGCAAGAAGTTAACTGATGAAGAAGTATCCAAGTTGCTAACACTTGCAGACCTTGATTCCTCCTTTTTCAGTAAGACCGGTGGTGAATTATCTGTTGGTCAAGCCCAAAGAGTTGCACTTGCTCGGACTCTAGCTAACGAACCCGAGGTAGTCCCTAGTCCATACCTACATTTTTTTTTTATAGTATTTGGAGAATCATATTTCTATATTTATATCCAGATATGGGTTGGACACGGGTATTTCAAGAAAAATGAAGAATTAGAACAACATAGGTCTCTACCCCTAAGCCCCAACGGATATGTTGCATTCAAACTTTGCTGCATTTACCATTGTTTTTCTAAACTATTATTACTTCAAAATAACTTAATTTTGTTTTCTTCGTTATTGACGTCGCGAATTTTTGGGTTTGAAGGTATTGCTGCTTGATGAGCCAACGAGTGCGTTGGATCCAATATCGACGCAGAACATAGAGGATGTGATAGTGAAGCTTAAGAAGAAAAGGGGAATGACAGTCGTAATGGTTTCTCACAGCATCAAACAGATCCAAAGGGTAGCAGATGTGGTTTGCCTGCTTGTGAATGGTGAAATTGTTGAAGTTTTGAAGCCTGATGAGCTATCTCAAGCCAAGCATCCCATGGCACAAAGGTTTCTTCAACTAAGTTCTTAAAATACTTTCTTTCTATCACAGCTTTATGCATGTTTCCATTTTCCTTGTGTCTGGGATTTGATGTTTAATTCGGTTTAAACAATGTTTAGCATTGCAAGCAGATGCTTGATTTTAAATCTTGATGCTCACCTCAAAGGTATCTTTTAGACCCAGAAATTTTGGACATGACATTGAGAAAAATAACTAAAATCCAATACGGAAAAAAAAAACAAGATCACAACACAAGTACACATACATATTAAAATTTATATAAAATAAATTATTATATCAAAATTTATATAAATAAATAATATTTTAAATAAAAAATAAATATAAAATGTGATACGAAAGTACAGATTGCTTGGTCAAATGAAATGTGGAGCAAAATCGAAGCCCATCCCATGGCCGAACCACCATCTTTAATGGCAGGAAAACTAGGGTTTCATTCAGATGAGTTTTCACCTATTTATCGATCAGATAATCTGTTCGGGCTGAATTTTGGATAATTTTTTTTAATGATTTGAATTGGTTTGATTTGAATTATTATTTAATTATAAGATATAATTTTTATTTAAATTTAATTAATATATAAAATACTAATATGAAAATAATTTTTTTTAATTTTTTCTTCTTTCATAATAATTTAAGCTTTGGGGCAAGTCCGATTCAAGCTTAAACAAAAAAAAAAATCTAAAAAACTTAATCCAACCTAACTCATACACACTTTTTAATAGCCCATCCTATGATCTTTCCTACCCACTTCCCACCAGCAGGGTAACAAGTGTTATCAGTTGAAGATAAGTGGTATTCGTAACCATTGAAGGTTACGAATTCATCTTTTCAACTAGTTTGAGGGTTTAGGGTAAAATAATAATAGTTAGTGTTTCTTTTAAAAACTCGAAAAGCATTATGTAATTTTAAAGTCTAGAGAGTCACTTTGCGTTTCTTCTAACCCCAAAAGCATTATGTAATTTTAAAGCTTAGAGAGCAGAGATTGTCATCAATGGGATGGTTCAGGCGGGGCCAAGTTAGATTAGGTCATAATCCGAAAATTTTTATAATTTTTATCTAAATCCGAAACAGTTTAATTCGAGTAATTCGAGTTATGAACGAGTCTATTAAAAAATCACTTTTATAATATAAAAGATTCAAGTATAATAATATTAAAACCGATGTGATTTTGTATTAATTGGTCCACTTAAGATAAATAAAAAATATTCATAATTATCCCTTTCTAAACTCAATTTATTTAATTTAATAAAAAACTGTTTTTTATTGAACATATATTTTTTAATTATACTATTTTGATGGAGTGTTTGGGAAATTTTCAATATTTTTCTAAATTATACTAATTTGATGGAGAGTTCAGAAAATTGAATTCGTTCACATTCAAATTTTTTTAAAAAATGAAATGATCAAATTCGAATTAATAAAAAAAACACGAACTGAAATGGTCCAAATCTAAGACTAGTTCGATCAAAACCAGTTAAGTACTCTAACTTCATATTGAAAATGCAAAATAATAATAATAATAATAATTAACAATTTTATTGTAACCCCAACATAAACTCAACCCCAAAAAAAAAAAAATCTAAATCCGATGCAACCTTATATAATCCAACCCAAAACCAATAAAACTCGACCTCAATTTGCCCAAGTTGCCACCTCTAATTAGAAGTTATCATGGACCAAGTCGGACTGAGCTAAACCATAACCTAAATTTTTTTTATTTCTTATTCAAAGTCAAATCAAATCTAACTTAAAAACTTGATTTACTGTTTATAATTAATAAAAAATAAGAAAAATAATTTTACTAATATTTATATATTCTTATAATTAATTAAATAAAAAATATTTTTATTATTAAATAACAACTTTGTCAAAAAAAAGAGGCCCATAGAATATTCTCCGTTGAGATGGTTAGAAGTAATATAGCAGTGCTGGTGAGTTTTGCGTTTAGGTTTGGAATGGCTGTTACTGGGAAGCAAATAAATAAAAGGTGAAAGCAACAACGCTTAATCCCATTCGTAAACGCATAGGATGCCAAGCTGTCCCTATTTCATAAGATTATTTTATGATAATTTAAAGCATGTTCTTTAAAGCATGTAAAATGCATCATCATCCTAGCTACCCAAATCCCATCAACATAACCCATTTGTTCTCCTGTCAACAAGTTAGCTTTACATGTTGAAAAGCTCTCATGTCCCCCGACAAGACCGACGCTTACTGTGCTTGCACGCGCCCGATCAGCCCGTGCCGAACACGAATACGAACACAAATACGGTGTTTTTCCACGAAGCAGAAGCCTCACGAAGCAGTTTAAGCAACTTAAGATATATGTGCTTTCAACAAGGAGACAACCCACTACCATTCTTTTTATAATCTTTTTTTTTTTTTTTCATTTTCTTACATGGCATCTAAGTAGGGTTTAAGATGCCATCAAGAAAGACAGACAAGTCCTTGCGAATTCGAGTTAGGGAGATGCCCACTCGAAGTAGTGGCAGCGAGCACCTCTGGTGACAGTCCAGTTCCCACAGCCGAAGAAGACGCTTCCTTGCTTTGGCCCGGGCTTCCGAACCATTCCTTTGCTACTCTTCACCCCACAGAAACAGTAAGGGTGGTACTGGAATAGGGGCATTTGTTGATCCTTAGGCTTAGGGGGGTGATGTGGAGAGAAGGGCACGTTCTCGGGGATCGGGTTCCACGTCACCGGACCATCGCTAGCCTGCCACATCAGCGAGTTTGTGATAGTGAATTTAAAACCCTGGCGCATCAAGAGGGCAAGTAAGCGAGCTGTGTTTTTGGCATCGTCGAGACCACAATGTGCACGACCCTGCCATGCAAGGCCTGCCATCTCAACTGCTTCCTTCAGATTGCATCTCACGCCACCGAAAACCTCACGGAAAGGAACTTTTAAGTTTATCCACCTGCCAAAAGGAAAAAAATAAGGAAAAAATAACATAAATGGCCATCTTGACAAAGGTATCAGCTCTATAATAAGCGCGTACCAACATTATTTACCGGTTAAAGTAAGGAGGTTTCCGTATCTTCTTGAACTGGCACTCAGATTCCAGCATTACCCGACAATCCCAGTTTGACCATGTCACCACAGCAAAGTTGGTGTTCTTTATGCCCTTCTTTTCAAGCCATTTATCGTGCCTCAGGAGAGCCTCACTCAGAGTAACACCTCTATCTACCTAGAACACATAAATGCATATTTAGACTAGGCTCGCAAGTCAGGGCAGAAAAAAAAAATATCGGGAAAAGTTAGCAAGTAACCACAGTCAAACATCACAATCTAAATTGTCCTGCCACAATCAATCCGGAGTTCAATAACCAACATCAAGCCTAAACAGGAACAACCCCCCCCCCCCCCCGAATCTATCTTACATCACCTCTCTTGTTCGAATTCCTGTCATATTACCCCCAATAAAAATCCTATTGATGCTATAGCCAAAAAATCAAATTGATCCTATTGCCAAGCTATGTTAAGTATCAGTGTCAGACACCTGTATCCAACATAAATTTGGACATATGTACGGAGATATGACACTCCAAAGACCGTCCAATACATGGAAAAACTTATAAGAAATTTGAAGGTACCCTTGGAGGACACATACTCGTATTCGACACTCATACCCTCTTTCTACTAGAGCATCTTTTAGCAAAGACCAAATGTAAAGTACAGCTGCAAACAAGTATACCAATATATGTAACAAAAATTACGAACCGATTACAGCAAACTTAGGACTGTTCAGGCACAAACATATTTGGGCAATCCTTTGTTTAATTAACCCGGGAGATCCCAAGAAGCCTGTTCATCAGTGACATATATGTTTCACGGTCAGGACAGAAAAGTTAGCCTAGTTCTTACTATATCCACATCCAAACATATATATATATACACTACGGATTTTTTATATCAAGCCTAGCAGGAAAAACAATAGATAATATCAGAGGAACTTATCACCATGTGTTACAATCTAAATATACCTAGTTCCAATAACGACTATAAAAACTCAAATAAAATGCATACGATTGTGTAAATAAATTGCAATGTCATTCACATAGTGCCCAAAGTCATGCTGCCCAACTGATATGTTAAGGCTCCTAATCTTGGGAAGGACATAAGGAGCTCTGAACTGACCTGAATTTGCTGGATGCCAGTCAGATCCTTGCAGAAATCACTCAGGAGCTGATTGCAAGTTGGTCGTACGTACGTCTGAAAACATGCTTCCAGCTGGCCAGTAACACTACTCACAATGACAGATGGAAACTCAATTATCTCCTGCGGATGGGGATTTCTCTCCTTGTCACAGGTAGCCTCAAAGTCTATGACCACAAAGTACTGAAAATCTTGGAACTGGAATTCATAAGGGTATCCATGTGAGATCACATTGAACGGGGCATACTGAAATCGGTTATCCACAGGAAAGTGATAAAATTGGCTCCCAAAAGCATTCAATGGATACGGCTGCAACTTCTGAGAGTCAGGATTGAAGGTCGACCATGAGCCACATTCATGCTGAAGGGTAGGTTTGTGGTAAAATTCATTTGGGAATTCCATAAACTGTCCATTCATAGAGCAAACAGGTTCTACGACATGACCAGCCGGGTGAGTACAAATTTCATCTTTGAGCTCTGGAAGGCCTTCCATTGAATTCCCAGTACGTTGCAGGTTGTACGGGAACCCCTTGGTCTGGAGGCATTTTAAGGATGCCTCACAGTTCTGCATAGTTTCTACATAAAATGGATAACCAAAAACATCAGTATAATATCAAATTTGATGTAATATAACCCATAGTAATTCTTCAGAATCAAAGAACAAACATACAAATGGCAACTGCTGACACAAAAATAAAGTGTAAAATCACAAACAAAAAAAAAAGGTAAAATGGAATAAACAGAAAGTTAAAGATATGTTGTTAACTGTGATGCCCAAGTCCAGTATTACGATTTCAGACATCATAAAAATGCTTCCTGAAATTAAAAGGGCAATCAAACATTTGACGGCAAATGAAGCATAAGAAAGGAAACTCTATGTATGACGTTACTTTCAGAAATCAGAAATAGAACAACTAGCAATAACCAATGGCAGGAGGAGGGAAAACCAGTGACAGACAAATCAGTAGCAAGAAGGCTTGAGCTTACGACAGAGACAGACAAAAAAAAAAAATGGAACTTGTAGCACGTCTTCAAAGGCTTTAACTCTCCAGCATGCTTCACACCAAGAATGCGATATATTAGATCAGATAATAGGCATAGCATGCATCAATGCCTTCAGCTATGCCCCTTCACCTTTCACTTCTGTAGTAAAGCCTCAAACAGCTACTTTAGCCAAGCACAAGAAAATGGTGGACTAAATAGGGTTCAAGAAATGAAAATGAAACTTTAAAAGTCAGGCCCCTCAAAAATGAAGGACACCACTGTCTTGGAATATATTCCTACATCCAACTTCTAATCTCAAGGTGAAAGACAAAGCTAAGAAGGTGAAAAGCCAATTAATCTGCAACATCTCCATCCATATCCATAGGCTGAAATCAAAAAAGTCAATTGTTTACCTAGAGCGTCAAACAGTGATTCTTAAATGCTAAAAGATCTCCATAAGGCCTGAAATTCAAGTTGCCATTTCTTTCCCAAGATCATCAATGAAGCTGCCTTCCTAATCCTAAATGCTAATAGAAGACTAAACTATCAAGCTATTCTAATAAAAAATAATAAGAATAATGAAATGTGAATCAAGATAGTATTATGTTCACATCAGCCTCTAAGAACCCTCAAAACAGCTCATTGTTGCATGCTTTTAACTTTAATTAATTGATCTGTAATAGTGGGAATATAATTAATTGATTGCAAAGAAAGCCTCCATAAGTCATAATTCTTCGCAACAGTGGAGAATATCATTAATTGATCCGTAATTTTAAGTTAAAGTTTGAAAATTACTCCAAAAGCAAGCAACACTTCTGAATTCAACCAAGTACAAACTCAAGCTATTCCACTTCTTATAGATGATGTGAAACAATAGTTTTCCTTTTCCTGGAGAATTATTTATTTCTTCAGGGAGATAGTTTCTTAACACTTCTATAGCATATGTTTCTTCACCTTTCTATGACAGGGAAAAGGGGGCAGGAGGAGAAAATTGGGGAAGAGCAGGGAAGAAGGTGCATGAAAAGGGAGACAAGTTTCAATAGGATCCAAATGAAAGAATCAACTGAGTACTAACTAGTGAAGTCTACTTAAAATAAATAATAAAGATAGCATAACCAATATATACAAAAGACTAAATTTTATTTTGAAAACTAAAGAAGATGATTTCCAAACTCCAATAATTTTTCCAAACCATTCAGCAAAGGTGTCATGGATGCCTATGAATGCAGACAAAGAGCAATAACGTGGGTGTACTTCAATTTTGTGAACTTCACAGATTTTTGAGCTGGCTCTGTAAGCATTTCAGTTATTCTCTAAGACACTAAGTCCTGGTTTAATAAACTTATGGCCCAATTTAGCTTACCGCATGCGCCACTAATTTCTGAACATCATTACAAAATCAGAAGGAAAAGCAATACGGGCAATGCATTTTCCTAGACATAAAGCCTCAGATACTTGGTAAGATGCCAAGGCTGTGTTTATCTAACTTTTCGTTTAGCTCATCTCTAAAACTTACATTTGACCTTCCCTTTTCTGGGAGTTAATACATAGCTAGAGACTGTACCAATATGCAATTCAAAAATAAAAGTAAAACTGATGCTATGAGGTAACCTAGATTCTAAGCACATTAGAACTACTCAAATTTTAGAACATCAACTGCACTATCATCTCTCTGGCCGAAAAAGGAAACACCAGACTATCATCTAATTCACCAAGCCTAGCCAGTCTCATTTAGCCAGGCTGAATTATATTCAGATTATCCAAATGAAGAAATAAACCCAGTTCTACTTCCACATGAATGATTGTCAAACTTCCCCTGTAATAAATTCAACATAAGACCCATTTTAGTTACATCTTTATTTTTAAATTTTGGATAATGCCTGTCCAACCCTAAATACTGTAGTTAACATGCAAGAAAACTTTGCTAGACAGGTACGTTTTTTCATGATAAATTATTTCACTAAATGTTGCGTAGGTGAAACTATGCCATACAACATGCTAAAGCTACCCACTGATTGATCCAAACCCAAATTTACACCTAATTGCTAGTGAAACTGAGCTGAGACAGTAACAATAAAACCTAAGTCAATCACAATTTCAGGCACCAACAGTTTCCAATGGAACTTTCAGAATCTAAACCCTAGAGGCAGCTCATTGCAACAAGGAAAGAGTAACTCTACTGTGATGGATGTGGATGACAATGTGGCTATTCAATAAAATAGGGTACCACAAAAGAGTCCACCAGGCTAAAATTATTCCAAAATATCTAGAAATAATCCAATAAGCCACCTAAAGCTTCACCGCATGGTCATTGCTTGCTTAGGACTAAATAAGGTTCTATTTGGTTGGATAACAGAAAGCTTAGAACTAAATACAAAAAACAACATTTACATACTTCTCTTCCAATCATTCGATTAACTAAACAGCAGACTCAATTTATATATCCATTTTAGGATCAAATAAGCCAACTTAATAACATGATTTCGCAAGTAAGCTGATCAATGGCTCTTAGTTTATCCAATATGTGGTACCAAGTCTCCAAAGTATATTAAAACCTTTCACTCTAAGTTACCTGGATATGGGGTCAATGTCAGATACAGTACGTACTTCACGTGCGTATGCTCAAATTTTTCTAAATTTTTTCATATGTTTGGAGGATCATACCCCATATCCATGTCCTAATACGTGTAAGATACAAGTCCTTTAGGGAAAAGGAAGAGTGCGGTTAAGAAGGCTTTCAGTTCATTGCAAGCTATGCTCAATGGCAGACCAGAATTTAAAAAGCATTCAAATTTAAGATACCATATCTCACACCAGTCCAATAGGAACCGTCCCAGACCTCCTAAATTCGATTTAAATTATTCACAAAATAACAGTCAAAATTGAAGCAATCCAAATGAAGATAAAGCAAATCGATCTCAAAATTGAATAAATAAAGCAATAAAAAGAACTGATATTTAAGAAAAACATCCAAAACCCATCAAGAAAATGCCAAAAAAAAATCCCATTCTTTTTAAAAACCCCATGAATCAAAACGCCAGAAAAATAAATAAAATTCACTCAAAACAAACAAAAACCCATAACTCAAAGCAGATCAAAGTTCAAAACTTTAAACCCAAAAAAACTAGTGAAAAAAAAAAAAGAAAAAAGAAAAAACTAACCTTTATTTTCAAGGGCCATCATGATATTGTCTATAATTAAGATCGACCGGCAAGTACATCAGATCTTCCTCTTTTCTTCCCTCACCTGTAAAAACAAATACTACATAAATTAAAAAAAAAAACCCCCAAAAAAATAGAAATTTCAAATAAAAACGAAACTGAGAAAAACAATATTGTTTAGAAGAGAATGACCTGTGATGCTAGAGAGAGCAAGAGAGAGAACAACAAAGGGGGGTTATGTATAATAATAAGAGAAGTCGTTTTTTTTAAAAAAAATAAATAATTTTATTTTCTAATATTTTTGCTTTTATTTATTTCTTTGATTAATATTTAATATCTCATATGATTTTTGGAACAATTCTATTTGCACCCCAATAGTTTCACCGTTTTGCAATAAAACTCTGTATCTTTTCATTTTCTTTTATAACTAGATTTATTCTTCAAAAATATATGGAAAATAAAAGGAAAATAGTTTGGTTCCTTTTCATTGTCTTTTTCATACGTTAATCATAAACATTTAAACCTGCAGAATTCAATCCTAATTTGTGAACTTCATATATGTAATTAGACTTATTTAATAATCGGATAGTTTATTCTACTTAGATTTAGGTTTTTTATATAGCTCGACTATGCTTAAATCATTATTTATTAATTAATTATAATATTTTTATTTAAATATAATTATAAAAATATATGAATATTAATTAAAAATATTTTTAAATATTTTATTATATTTAAACAATAAATTCGCATTGTTGGGTTTAATCAGGCCAAATTCGGACTTAAACATAGATTTCAAAATTTTTTTAATCGTAATCTAGCCTATGATCAAATCTAATTAAAAGGTATATTTTGAAAAAAATAAAAGTGGATGAGATTTTATTATAATAGTGAGAAGGATATTTTGTCATTTTAGATTTTTTTTTAATATAGTTATGTAAATATAAATATAATATAAATTATTAAATATAATAAAATCTTAAATACAAAATGCAATAGTGTATTAAATTGTTGTTTAATTGTATTTAAACGTATTGTATCGTATATATTATATTGTTTTCTTTTTGTGTTTTTCAAATATTTTATAATTTGTGTTATGTTTTCGTAAATATCCAAAACGGAGAATTTTATCTTAAATAATAGAGCTACGAACTTTACATTAGATATCATCAAAAAAAAATTAGAAAAACCTTTATGTTTGATATGTTTGGTTTTTTTGTTTAATTTATTTAATTAATTTGATAATAATTTCAAGCTATTTTGTTGTAAATTTATTTAGTATATTACCTTGTATCCCGTAATTTCATTAAAAAAAAAAATCAAATAGATTCCCTATATAGACCCACCAACTTTCTACTAGTTGTATTTGATTTATGAGTTTAATTTGTTTAATGATTTTTACCATGAATTTAATATTAATTTAAAGTTATTTTATTATGTTTTTTTATTTTATCTAGTATCTAGTAATTTCATAAAAAAAATAAAGTAATTCATAATGATTTTTACCATGAATTTAATATCAATTTAAAGTTATTTTATTATATTTTTCTTTATTTTATCTAGTATCAAGAAATTTCATAAAAAAATAAAGTAATTCAAGTTGCAGCAGAGGATAATTTTATTTTATTTTATTAATAATCAAATATTAATAAGCTAAGACATAGTCAATATATTTTCTTTTTTCTTCAAAATAAAATTCAAAGGGATAGCTTGTCAAATTTGAATTGTCCATATAATATTTTTTTTATTTTATTGAAAATTTATTTTAAATATACGATGTGAATAACTGTTTATATTATCTTTGGTTCAAAAATCATCAAAATTAATAATATTAGAATTTATCACACTCTCGAGATAAATAACAATATTAAAAATTATGGGTAATTTTTTAAGAGATATTAAAAAAAGAATAGTTAATTTTGTTAAGATAAGAAGTTACTCGAATAATAATGGATGAGAGAAAAAATAATAAGTGAATAATGTTTTAAATGGAAAACAATAGGTAAGTGGGTTTTTTTTTTTTACTTAAAAAAAAATTACGTGTATAACCTATTAATATGCTACTTTTATTAATAGTTTTGAGTTTTTTTTTTTTTTAATTCCTTGTTGAGTTAATATCATTTAACTCAGTGACATTAAACTCAATTATAAGCTTTATTATAGTACTACATCTTAACACACCCACCATGTAGGCGAAGAAAATTATTTTTAAAGATTATATTTCTTTAAAACTATATGATTCTATATTATCTATAATGGGAGTGACTGAGTTTGGCTTCACTCTTACTCAAGTGAGTTTGTATTTTTTATAAGAAATTAAAAATTACCCACTAATTACAACTTTTTTAAAACCAAATTTATTCATAATTTTTTTAACCACTCACGTTGTAGGCGTGCAATATTCTAGTAATAAAAATGTGAGTTACTTCTTTTAAGAGATGAAAGAGTTAAAAAAAAAACTATTTTTTTGAAATTAAAATACATAAGTATTCTTAAAATTATATTATTATTTTATTTTTATTTTGGTTTTTTTTTGTCTCTTCTAAACTGAATTGGTATCACTTAACTCATTAACACAAACTCAATCGAGAACTTTATATATATATATATATATAAATAAATAATGACAAAATTTAATAAAATTATTAAAAAGTAAATTACTAATAAAAGTGATAAACATGATTAATAATGAGAGAGTTGTAGAATAAGGAAGACAAGAATTAAAGAATTTAATAAAAAGACTAAAAAAAGTTACTATAGACCTCACAATTTTAAATGACATATATAAGTACTAAATACACAACATGAATATGTATAAATTTATATAATATGAATTATTAATATATTAAAACTTATATAAATATAAAATACTTTAAATATTATTATAATATAAAAAATATAAATATACGAATTATCAAATTTACTTACGGTGAAATTTTTGTGCTTTGGACTCTCGACTCTCGACTCTCAGCTTTCAAGCTTTTTTTTTTTCACTTTTTGTTTACTCGAAGTATGAAAGAAAGATCAAATCAACGATAATTATTATATCATAATTACTTAATAAAAATTTAAAATTTTGTAAAATTTATCAGAATTTATGAAGTTCACATTTATAAATAATAATAATAATAATAATAATAATCTTTACATAATTTTTTATTGTGATTGATTAATCATAGAACTTATAATAAAATGATTGTAGCTATAACAATAAAATGTGAGACAATATACCAATAATAATGAATTGATAAAAAATTAGATTAAGTTGATAAAAAATATATTTTAGGTTTTTTATTAATTTTTTATTAAAAATTTTGAAAGTGATAAGATTTAAACATTTTGCGTCTTAGTTTTATAAAGACTATTTATCATTGAATTATGTGTATATTTTTATTAAATATTTATTATATTTAATAATTATTTAATACTAAAATTATGTATTTAACATTAAATTTTTCTCTCAATTGAACCAACAGATTGAATCGAAAATTAGTTCCCACTAGGTCAACTTCAGTCTGATTTTTTTAATTATTGCAATATTTTTATTGGGATTTAGTATATATAATATAGTTGATTTAAATGTTAGACTTTTAATTGAACTAATTAGTATTTTTCATATTTTTATTTTTATTTAATTTTTAAATAATATACCCAAATTAATGAGTTAATTTTTTTAAAACAACTTATTTAAGGACATTTATGAGGATATAATATAGTTTAACAATAAATTGAAAATCTAAAAATTTTTTCAGAGCTGAAAAAAATATCATATGGTGTTATTTACAAAAATGTAAAAATTTAAGGACGTAAGTATAATTGATTCAGTTTTTGGGGACAAAAACATAAAAAAAAGAAAAAGAAAAAAGCCTTGCGTCCCTTTCTTCGCAGAAGCAAAGAATTGTGAGGTAAGGTGGGTCCCACATAACCAAAACGACTTAAACGTTTTTTACTTTTTACTAAAACCGCATGTCGTTTTTAGGTTTGGAAAAGGACACGTGTTGAACGGAGGTTAGGACGTGGGGACAGAGATGCAGTGGAACAGTGGACACCGCGGGTTTTTTTTAGATATTTTCTTCTCTCGGAAAGGAATTATCCTTGCAAAAAATTAAAAAAAAAAGATTATTTTGGAAAAATCTTGACCGTTTATTTTCTTTACTTCCATCATCCATCGTCCATCATTTTTTTTTTTAATTTTATCAGCTCTTTGTTCTATTTGCTAACCTAAGAAAGATTAAGGCAGTAATTTTATAAAGTTCCAAATTAAAAAGAAAATTTGTACAATAAATCAAAACTCGTTTAATGTGATTCAAAAAAATTTGAATATGAAATGTTCAAAATTCGAAATGATTTGAAAATAAATCACTCAAATATGAATAGTTTAAAATGATTCAAATTTAAATTAAATATAATTTTATTTAAAAAAATTAATTTATAAATAATAATAAACATAATTTATTATTTTATTTCAATTTTAACTTTAAATTAACTTTTGGTAGTTTATTTTCTTTTATAATTTTATATGATTTTGATATTATCTTTTCTAATTATGATTAAAAATAAAAAAGAATTATTTCTATTATTATAATTGAATTTTATTGTTTTATATTTATTAGTATATATTATAAATATTTTTTACTTTTTATTTTATAAAATATTTAATTAAATTGATAATAATTATTTTAAAATATAAAATAATAATTTAATAAAATTATATGTCATATTACTTAGGATAATCTTATATTATAATTTACTTTCAAACAGATTAATATACATTATATCTTATAATATGATATAATATAAATTGTAAATTTTAATTCTCATGCATATAATATGGTTCATAATAAATTATACAATCTAACGATATACATATCTATAATATATATAATTTATGGTGTATATAAAAGCATTTAGAAGTATAATAAAACATATATCTTAACATCTTAACATCTTAACATAATATTATTTTTGAGTCCTCGAAGGACTATTCCAGGGACTATTCTGATATTTTCTTGATGTCTTAGGGATATGTTTATCATATATTTTATATTTGACTATTCTGATATTTTGTTGTGATATTTTGTTAATGTGTTAGGGATATATTTCTCATACTGCTCAGTCAAGGGGTGGTTTGCTTGCTCTTATGTGTCATATATCTTTTGCTGTTTTGTGCTTTGGTATCTATCATACAATCTTCTATGGTTTGGTATCTGCTGTTGTGTGTCATTATTGCTCTTATGTGTCATTTATCTTCTGCTATTTTGTGTTTGGTATCTATCATATATCTTCTGTGATTTGGTATCTGTTGTTGTATGTCATGCTTGGTCTTATGTGTCATATATCTTTTGCTGTTTTGTAGTTTGGTATCTGTCATATATCTTCTGCGGTTTGGTATCTGCTGTTGTGTGTCATATATTTTCTGCTTTTTGTGGTTTGGTATCTATCATGTATTTTTTGCTGTTTGCAAGAATATCTTGGTCACTGTTTGAACAGGTGGTTTGCTATTAGTGTGATGGTTTGGTTTCGGTTGGGTTTGGTTTAGTTTTCTCTGCAAGTGGTTTGCTTTTCGTTTGATGATTTGGTCCCATGAAATTCAGCTGGGTTTGGTTTTGTGTGTTATTTGGGGTTTTGTTCATGATTTGCTTTTCTCAATTATTTTTCACTGGCAACTATTGGTTGAGCAGTAGTTGCGTATTTTTTCATTTTTTACTTCTGTTTGTTTGAATGTTTTGGTGTTTGGTTGAGCAGTGCTTCCGTGTCTTTTGGTATAAAGATTTTGTGATTGTATCTGAATGTACTTTTAGAGCAAAAAATTTTGTTTCTCATTCTGTTGGTATCATGATGACATGTTACACGTCAACGTACTTTTTTAGCTTAAAACTTTGTCTCTAACTTTTGTTGCTATGGTCACGCCATGCTGGTATTGCATTTTTTTTGCCATTTTATCATTATTATTGTTGTTTATTGTGTTGCTTGCTTATCCTTATTTGCTTTTATTATGTTATTTTTTTGCCTTCGTTGTTCTATGCCCTCTGGCCATTTTCCTTTCGCCGAGTATGATTTTTTCTGTTGCTTTTGTCGCTGTATTTTTTGTTTATTTCCTGGTGTTTGTTGTTGCATTTGTTTTCTTCATTTATTTCTTTGTTCCAATTTGTTCTTATATTTTAGCTTCATTTATTTGCCGCATTTTCTTGCTGTCTTACTATCTTTAACTGTCATCACATACGTTTTCATTTCTTTTGATTTTTGTTTTCATTTTTTATTTGTTCATTGTATTAATGCTGTCGATTGTATTCAATACTTGCAGCTTTATCCGTTTTTATGTTTTGTCTTTTGTTTTCTTCTTTATTTGAAAGCTTTTATTATATAAATTTCCTGAAGATATTGTTTAATTAACTCTTTTTTATCAAATTTTTTTTTTTGGATTTCTGATTGAAGGTTTAGGAAAATTAATTTCTTGAAGGTAATTTCTCGAACTCATTTTCGTGATGTTCCTTCATTTTAATTATGATCTTTATTTCTGCTTTATATGATTGAAATGTTTCTTTTATATTGTTGTTACATGTTTAAATATTATATCATCTTCTGTCTTAACATCATATACATTTGTGAAAGCTATTTTTTTTGCTATAAGTTACGATGATTGTTATTAAAATCAGTTTAAAGTGTTCTTTCAATTTTAGAACAGTCGAGTCTATGGAAAACAACTTACTTCAACAGTATAGAATCTGGCATCGTGATCGTTACATCCGTTCATGTGTTGACACTGATGGATCCATAAAACTATTGTTTAAAGAACAAATAGATACATTAATCCCATAATATTGTTGTCGTCTATGGTTTTTACATCCGACACACTTTAAATTGATTGAATCTTCTGGAGCAAGTACAAGTCAACAAAAATTATCTCATCTTTCTCATCGTAAAAGAATGTTTGATGATCTTGATAAAATGTCTAATGCTATTCGGAAGAAATCAAGATGTGGGTTTGAAATGGATGATTGTTCCATTCCATTATTTATGACCCAAGATGAATGTTCTCAAACTGAATTTCTGGCTCGGGAGAGAAAAGGCAAACGTCTTTTATCAGAGTTGCATGGATTTGATGACCAAACATTTTATTCTATGGATGCAACTTCTCACCATATGTATACTACTTCAGCCCAATGTGCAAAAAATTCTGTCGGATTTCATTTGGAATCTTCTCAATCTTCATTGCTTTATTAAACCACAAAATATGAAAATCATCAATGTTATGAAGTAAATCATCATAGCATAGCAAATATTAACATCACAAGTAAGTATTTTATGTTTATTGCATTTATCTATTTACTTACTATGTTATGTTGTGTTACAAACATAATGCTTTCAATATATTAATTTCTTAACTATTTATCACATTAATTTACTGCTATGCTAATCTACTCAATTACTAAATCATAAAAACATTCATTGTAACATTAATTTACTATTCTTTTCTTCATTATTTACGTAATTAGTAAATTATTATTTTCAAATTTGTCATTAAATTTACTATTTTATCAACATTGATAGTGTTTTTTAATTTTTGTTGTAGCTGATGAAGTTACTCCCATTAATCTCGGTGGACCAATCTATCAATGTGCTTCTTGCAAGGAGCAAATGTGGTATGAAGAAAGGCTAAACAAATCAAAGAGAAAAAGAAATCCTAGGTTCTCACTATGCTGTGTCGAAGGAAAAGTCAGTTTATCTCCAACTAAAGAAACGTCATATCCATTAAATGAATTGCTGGATTATAAAAGTGGTCACAAGGCCAGAAAATTCAGAGAAAACATAAGAGTTTATAACTCTATGTTTCAATTTACATCTATAGGTGCAAAAACAAATGAATAAATTAATAGAACTCCAGGACCATATATGTTTAGAATTAGCGGACAGAACTATCATAAACTTGGGTCTCTGTTGCCTTCTGAAGGATCTGCACCAAAATTTGCCCAGCTTTATATATACGAAACTGAAAATGAGTTGTCAAATAGATTTCGAACACTTGGTTTATCTACAACAAATTCTGATATAGATGAAGAAATTGTTCAAGATTTGATTTAAATGTTGAACAGAACAAATGAAATCATCAAAGCTTTTCAAATGGTCATAAAGCATTTTAAAAAAGCTAATTCTGTTCCAATGAGATTAAGGCTAATTTCAGACAGATCTGATAAATGTTACTCTGACCCAACTCCATTTGAAGTCGCTACATTAATTGTGGGCGATGTTGATAGCTTAAGTAATAGTCGTGACATAATTGTTGAACATGGATCTGTTGTTTACAGAGAATCAGTGGCTTGCATCCTTTATTTATGGCCATGCAGTACCCGCTTTTGTTTCCATATGGCGAAGATGGATACCATCTAAATATTTGATATTGTTTTTCTAAGAATAGAAGAAAAACAAAACGTGGATCAGTTACAGCAAGAGAATTCTATGCTTATATCATTCAACAAAGACTTGAAGATTTCTCGATTGTTATTAAAGGTGGAAAGTTATTTCATCAATATACTATTGATGCTTTCATAAGCATTGAAGGGATGCAAATTGAATACATCAAAAGAGAGCAAAAAAGAAATTATGATCTGAAATTTATCAAGGAATTGTCGATGCAATTAGCAAAAGTGACACAGATACCGCAGATATAGGAAAAAGAATTATTTTGCCTGCAAGCTTCACGGCAGCTCCCAGATACTTTATATAGAACTATCAACATGCAATGGCAATATGTAGATATTTTGGCTACCATGATCTATTCATAACTTTTACGTGTAATGTTAAATGGCCTGAAGTTACTGTAGCTTTACTGTAAATTCTTGGACAGAAAGCAGAAAACTGACCTGATATTATTGTACGTTTCTTTCATATACGACTGGGACTTTTTATCGATGAATTAATTAAAAAAACACTTTGGTGACACAGTTGCAGGTTTGTAATTCTTATAAAATAAATTTTAGAGTTTATCAAATGAATTTCCAAATTATTAACAAATTCCTAACATAGTACTATTTCTTATATTACAGCTATGTATACCGTTGAATTTCAAAAAAGAGGCCTCCCACATGCACATATATTGCTATTGTTGCACTCTGATGACAAATGCATTTACATCTGAAGATGTTGACAAAATTATTTCTGCTGAAATTCCTGATAAAACTATAGATCCAATTGGTCATAAGGTAGTGTTAGAATTTATGATGCATGGTCCTTGTGGTGCTGTTAAACCAACTACTCCATGTATGAAAAAGCTAAGGTGCAGCAAACACTACCCAAAAAAGTTTTAAAGTCGCACTATACTTCCTGAAGATGGGTTTCCTTTATATCGACGGAGACAAAAACATAATGCTGTGCTGTTAGATAAAAAAACTGATTTTTGGGTTGATAACTCATATATTGTTCCTCACAATGTCCCACTACTGATAAAATTTCAATGTCACATAAATATTGAGATCTGCAATAAGTCTAGATTGATAAAATATTTGTTCAAATATCTGAACAAGGGTTCTAATAGAGCCAAAGTTGTTATCGAAGACATCTCTTTCGCACAGCAACATCAAATGCAACAAAAGACAAAACCAGTTGATGAGATTCAAAATTATCTCGATTGTAGATATGTTTCAGCTCAGGAAGCTTGCTGAAGAATATTTGCATTTGATATATATTACAGGCAACCAGTAGTTGAGAGACTTTGTATTCATTTACCTAATCAACAAAAATTATCATTCAGAGATGATGACTGTTTGTTGCGACTCCTTCCAGATGGCAACAAATGTCAAATATGAAACTGCCAGATCATTGACATATGTAGAATTTCCTGAACAATGGGTTTGGGACACAACAAAGCATGAATAGAAACAAAGAAAACAAAAAAGATGTATTGGAATAATTAATTATGTTCATCCTACATCAGGAGAGCTGTATTTTTTGCGAATTTTATTGAATGTTGTTAGAGGTGCAAAGAGTTTTGAAGATATCAGGACTGTTAATGGAGTTCTATATTATACTTTTCAAGAAGCATGTAATGCATTGGGTTTATTGGACAATGATGGAGAATGGGATGATACGCTTCAGCAAGCAGCACATTGGGCAACACCAAATTAGCTTAGGCAGCTATTTACAACAATTGTCATCTTTTGTGAAGTTTCAAATCCTCATAATCTATGGGAGAAACATTGGAAACCAATGTCAGAAAATATTGAGTACAGAATTCGTAATATATATCAATTTCAAAACTATATTATGTCAGAGCAAGAGCTAAAAGATTATACTTTGAATGCTGTGGAGCAACTATTCAATATGGCTTCAACGTTAGTCACTAACTTCAATATCTCAAAACCAGCATCTAACGTTCACGTCTTTTCAGCTAATAGATTGTTAATGGCAGAACTTGATTATAATACAGAAGACCTTCGTAGAGAGAATGAGCTGCTAACCGTAAAACTTAATACAGAATAAAAAAATATTTACGACAAGGTCCTAAAATCAGTTTTTGAAAATCAAGGATAATTTTTCTTTGTTTATGGACATGGTGGTACAGGAAAAATATTTTTATGGAAAGCGATAATATCAACAATTAGATCTTGCAATCACATTGTTTTAGCTGTTGCCTCATCTGGAATTGCTTCTCTTTTACTACCTGAGGTAGAACCGCTCATTCACGATTTAAAATTCCATTGGATATCAATGACATCTCCATCTGTGAAGTAAAGAAAGGAACACAATTAGCCAAATTGCTCCAAGTTACTGCTCTTATAGGATGGGATAAAGCACCCATGATTCATAGAAATTGTCTTGAAGCTTTGGACAGAACTTTACATAATATTATGTCCACAGATCATGCTACAAACAAGGACAAAATTTTTGTTGGAAAAACTTTACTCTTAGGCTGTGATTTCCGGCAAATATTACCTGTTATTCCATATGGAACTAAAGATGATATAGTGAATGCATCAATATGCAAATCACCTCTCTGGAGCAACTACCAAGTTTTGAAATTAACAACAAATATAAGATTATTCAGTAACTCGATGCAACCAAGTGAAAAATCTATCATTGATGAATTTGCCAGTTGCATTCTTAGTATTGGTGATGGAAAGATAGGTTCATTTCCTATTGATCCTGATACTGAATCAAATGACATACAAATTCCTGATGATTTATTACTTCACGGAGGAAATGATCCAATAGCAACAATCTGTCAAGCAATATACACAGATTTTTTTACAAATCTATAAACAAAGAACATACTTGCAAGAAAGAGCTATAGTTACACCATACAATGAAACGGTTCAAGTCATCAATGACTACATGTTATCTATTCTGCCAACGATGGCAAAAATTTATCTCAGCTATGACACAATATCAAAGATATCATCTGCAGCTGTCGATCAAGATTTGTTGTATCCTACAGAATTTTTGAATTCTTTAACTTTTTGTGGAGTACCACCTCATAGATTAGAATTAAAACTTGGTTGCATGATAATTTTACTTAAGAACATTAATCAATCCATAGGTTTGAGTAACGGAATAAGACTTATAGTGACTCAATTAGCTCATTGCATTGTTGAAACTGAAATAATAAGTGGTAATAATGTAGGAGAAAAAATGTACATTCCTAGAAACAAAATGATAGTTAAAGATAAGAAATTACCTTTTGTATTTTGTAGGAAACAATTCCCAATTAGATTAAGTTATGTGATGACAATAAACAAGAGTCAAAGTCAAACTTTGCAAAGTATAGGAATTTATTTACCAAAACCAGTTTTTACTCATGGAAAATTATATGTTGTTGTTTGCAGAGCAGCAAATAGAAAAAATCTTAAAATTCTTATTGATGATGCATAAAACAAACACACTGACACCATAAAAAATATAGTTTATAGAGAAATATTTGAGTAACTGCCTTAGATTATTTACTAATTACTACATAGACTTACTATACAAATTTATCTGCATAAATATATATATATATATATAAATTTTACTTCAATTTTACTTTATTAATTACACTGCAAACTTAAATTACATCACAGAACATGTATTCAGCATCACCATTCAATAATTTTATAGTCATTAATTTGATTATTCTGATGCCTATCTTCACACTAAGAATAATTTTATTGAAAGAATGAATTTGTACATGCATTATTTTTGTTTTCAAATATCAATAAATATTCCATCCAAAGCATATGTGATGCTTTAAACATTTGTTATCAGGAACAACAATGACTTTTCAAGACCTTTCCGAATTACAAATAGGAAAACAAGGCTTGAACATTAGAGTACGAGTGGCACGCAAATGGCGTAGCATCAACTATAAATCAGACAACAATGACATCTTGAGTATTGATTTCCTTCTGATCGACCAAAAGGTGTGTATATTCCATCAAATTAATTAATTCTTTGATTATTTGTTTTCTGCCATAACATAATTTTTTTTCTTAAACAAAGGCAATGTCATACAAGCAAAAATACCAAAAGAATAACCTGAGCCAACTGATTCAAAGATTCAATAAGGAAAATTTTACATTATTTTGGATTTTAAAATCACAAAAGCAAAAAACACTTACAATGTTATGCCTGCATCATTTATGATTACATTCACAACAAAAACAAAAATCATTGAAACTGATATTGCTGATGATTTAATTCCGCAACATTACTTCAGATTCACTGAATTTGAAGACTTGCCCTTAAGATACAAATAAGTCAGCACCCTCACAGGTGTGAAGCTTAACAATATTTAACATCATTAAATACTTTTACGATGAATAACACAAACATTGCAACTAATTTATTATTTCTGTCATTGATATTATTGGTCTAATTGTATCGATAATCAAAGTGACCAATCTATATGTGGCATCAAATCCGCAATAAGTCCCGAAGAGAAATCTTCAGCTTCAGAACATAAGGTTTACAACAAAATCACTCAAATTTTAGTCATTCTTATAATTTAAATGATATTCTTATGTCTTTATGCAGGGGAGAAACAATCACTGTTACTCTATGAGGTGAATTTGCATTGTCTATAAATGATCAACTCATTGGAACAAATGAAAAACCAATTCTTATCCTAGCCGATGTCACTGTTTCAGAATTTAATCGTATGATATAGATTTTAATTATTCCCCAAATAAATATTTGTTCATTATAGAATAAATATTTGTTCATTATAGTATTTAATCAATTTATCTCTATATCGAAAATATTGTTTTCTTATTTTACAAACAAAACAACTGTTGCAACTTGCTTAGCAACAAAAATGCACATTGATCTTGATATCCCCATTGTCACGCAACTCAAACAGAGGTAATCATGAAAAACTTCAACTGTGATATATTACTTTTAATAATCAACAGTAAATGATAGCAGATAAGATTACAGATTTCAACAAGAAAATCAAACAATTCAACTACTAAGCTTTAATCAACGACCAAAGCTCACACAAGTCTAGAAAGAAAATTTAAATTGAGTCACTGTCAAACAGCTGTTGGAGCTTGACCATGAAAAAACAAAGATAACTTTATATACAATATCACCAAAAATAAATTATGAATGACTATGCCACTCTTATATATAATAAAAAAAAACCTAGTATTTGACTTTATTAGAATCCCAAGGAATAAACTACACATGTGTTGCAGAAATTAAAGATATTGATTGTTTAAAAGGATGGTACTACATGGCATGCAAAATATGCCTCAAAAGCTTAATCAAAGTAGCTAATGCTCTTTGGTGTCCAGATCCAAAGCATGGTGAAAGAACTCCTTATCTTTGGTATAAACATATCTAATACTCTATCAATAAAAAAATTATCATATTTCTATATTACTCTCATAATAATTTTTTTTTACATTGTAAACTAAAGCTGCAAGCTCCTTTTGATCGTTAAAGACAATACTGCTGAAACTATGTTCATAGCATTCGGAGATGTTACTGAAAAATTAACAGGAACAACTCCAGCAAGACTTGCATTGATTGGCCAAACAGAAAAATATCAAATCCCTGAAGCAATAAAAAAAACTCCTAAACCAAACAATACTTTTCATCGTCACAGCTATTACCAAAACTGCTGCAAAAGGTGATATAGCTTTTAGAGTGAATGCATCTTGAAATATTGACAAACAATCATCTTCGTTCTGTCCATATTTACCAACACTAACCTCTGAACCTGAATCCATCCGAAACTTGACTCAAACTGAATCCATCGAAATACCAACAAGTAAACAGCCACAGCTTGAGTAAGTATTTTGCCATACTTCATATTCCCATTCATCAACAGTATACGTGCTGATTTTGATGTTTTCCTCACAATATCCAGCTTAAGCACTGCAACACTAGATAAGATCGCTGAAAAAAAACCAATGCAGCAAAAGAAAGAATCATCTTCACTGGACCATGGAAAAATAAGCAGAGAATTATTTCCCTCAGAATCACCAACAAAAAAACTCAAATCCAGGTACAACATTTTCAAAAATAAATATGTCATTAGTTTCTATCATAACACTCAAAAAATTATCAATACACATCTTTTCATGAATAAATCTGATTGTTTACAGCATCAAAATTGAAAGTCAGCAAGCTACAAAAACAACAGAATCACATCAAATAAACACTAAAGCATTGCTGCCTATGCATCCATTAACACTTAGGTAAATATCATACAAACACTCACTAAATTTTATTAATTCATTTACTCATATCATTACATTTATTAAATTCTAATAACATTAATATATATATATAATTGCAGGACTGAAACTGATGTTCTTTCATAAACTTCTCCAACAAAGTCCCTTGAATATCAAAAAAAAAAAAATCAGTAAACACTCAATCAAATTCAACTTCATTATTTTTTACTATTCATTAATTATTGTTTTAGTTAATACATCATTTTGCAGCCTTGAAATCCAGATGATGCTTATACATTTTGATGAATGATGCTAAAAAGCAAGAATATAATTTTTGATCAGCCTACCCATTAATGTAAAGATTTCAGCAGATAGAACACAGTCGAAGACAATAGCAGATAAAGTCAATATATATAACCTTTATTTCATCATTTATTTTGATTTAAACAATTTGTCCAAAAAATTGCAGCATCAATCTACCATAAACAACAAAAAATGCCTGCAATCTTTGGACAAATTGACTTTTGTATTTTGCAAAAATCACTGTAAAAAAATACTTTATGTTTTGTCTGCAACTTTCTATCATAGAATACAATCATTCTTTTAATCTAAGCTTATTTTTTTCGTTTCATCACTAATATAATTTATAAACCACCGACCAAGCTGTGGTACTCAAACGATAAAATAAACACTATCACCTAAAAAATCACCTATAGAAAACAAAATTATGTCACGATTAAATTCATTAAAAATACACTAAAATCAAAACACTACAATACCAATATAATATTAAGCCCTATATTCTAAAAAAAAATTCTGCTCAAACATAAACAAAAAAAATTTAAATGATTAATAAAAACAAACATAATAAAAAAAAGGTAAATGAAACAAACTCAGTGCAATACAGCCCAAAAAACTATCCATACAGGCCCAAAACATATAGACATTTTCGTTCACCAACCCTGAACCCAATAAAAAAATAAGACTAAATCATATCCCTTCAACCCAAACAAACAAAACACATTAGAAGCCCAACAACAACAACCAAACATACTAAAACCAACCTAAAAAAAACAAACTAATTGAAACAATATAAATACCATAAATTCTTTCTTCTTTCAAACCCTAACTCACTTCTCTGCAAATCACCCAAAACTCCATCAACAACAATGTTGACCTTAAATCCAAAAATTAACAAAGGCAAACAAAAAATCGACACTGCCCCTTAATTTTTCAAAATTATTCTCGAAGCAAACGTCGACAGCGAGTACATTGTAAGTTTATATAACCACAACTTCTTTATAATGTAAATTTATGCCATTTCTCTATCTATGATTATTAATTTGCTGATGAACAGAAATGAAATGCAGATAATGCTCATATATTTTGCTTATATATTTAATTAATGCATCATTTCGCGGTAACTATTAGAATAAAAAATATCATAATAAATTTAAACATTTCGTCAACTTACTGTTTGTCACAACGTACCCTGGTGTGGATCTTCGCGGATTAATAGGTGCGCATGATTTAAAATACTTTCCTGACTTAGAAATGTCTTTTCGATCGAGACTTTTCTTTAGCGATGTGATGAGAACGAGAATGTACAGATTCTCGACTTATGACATAGTGAGGGAGACCATAAGAAGAATCACTCATCTTATTGGTCTCGTATGACCATCATGAAATGGCGAATGTTTGGAATCGCCACCGATCATTTCGGGCTAGGCATGATCAAATGCCTATTGAAACCTATGATTTGAGTTATGAAACTCAAAACATCGATCCCGTGGTCTACGTAATGCAAAGATTCGTCGTTTGGGTTCGGGAGTCGGTTACGCGCGATAAGGTACGAACCTCTTCACGACGCCCGAAATCGGTGCCTTATTAGCTATGTCTTTCTCGATTTTGATTCTTTTGATCTTAACTTGTCATTATTTCGACATAACCCTTTTTAATGCATGAATCTTATAGAAATAATCTAGGCTTTGATGAAAAAGATTTAATCTCATATACGCCCTGGAGAGATGGGGAATATAAAAATTTTCGATAAAAATAACATCTAGATTTTACTTTGAAAATGGAATGTTCCACTTTGGGCACTGGAGAGATACCCATGCTGAACATTACCTTTAATTTTATTTGGAAACATTTTGAAAACATGAATGCAAATAACCATCACAAAGAAATCATGTTAGTAAGACAATAAATGATATAACATAACACGGATCATTAAATGCAATGATACAGAAAATGGGTGGACTATGGTAATTTATCTCGCTATTGGCATTGATTATCTAGGAATAACCGAATCTACCATTTTCGAGATGCATCTGGATTTCTTGATTAAATGAGATTTGTTTGACATGTTCATGGAAATCGGGGAAGGAGAATTTAATTGCAATTGAAAAATAGGGTTGGAGTATCCCTTCGAAAAGATGGGGTTAGAGTATCCCCGTGGATGACAAATAATTTTGACAAAGGAAGATTTTTACTTTGACAATGTTGAAAAATGGGGTTGGAGTGTCCCCTCGAAAAGGCGGGGTTGGAGCATCCCCGTGGATGACAAAACTTCATGATTTAGAAAATTGGTGAGCATTCGACAATTTTTGGCAAAAAGATTTACTGTGAATAAGGATGGTAAAGATGTAAAATATGTTTATGCCTTGATATGAGCTTGTGGGATGTTAAAGTATGTTCTCGAGTCTGATCGGGGTGATACGGAGACATTCGAATGTCTTGAGACGAAATTCGGGAGAACAACTTGATTTTGACCAAAACCGAAAATAGGGGATAGCATCGTGCTATCTTGCTTCCCGAATTTATTCTAAATCGATTCGAAGAATTTAGAAGGTGGACAAAACACCGTTATAAAGGTAACTCGATGAGGGTCATCCTAAAAATATTCCCACTACCCTAAAAGGTCACTTTCTAGGGGAATAAATTTTTAAGTTCGGATCAATTTTGCTGCTGGCAGAGCATACGAGGAACAAGGTGTGTCAAATTTTGAAAAATCATTCTGGACTTATTTGGTATCGGAAAATTGCAAATAATGCCTTTCCAAAAAGGGAATTTCATGAACTTTTTAGGAAGAATGTTTTTAAAAATTTGGAAAAATCATCTAATGGGCCTGAATGGCCCAACCAGAATACATGTCTGGATTTCAGAGGTTCTGGATAGTTTAGATTTGAAAAATTATAACTTTCTCATCCAGACTGAGCCGGGGATGAACAAGACACCTCGTTTTAAAGATAATTCGACATGCTTTGATAGAAAAATATCATAAAATTAATGAAAAATTATTTCAGATTTTAAAGTGATTTTTCAATTTGCAACAGTTGTGTTGCCAGCAAGGAACAAAGTAAAGCAAGGGATATTTTTTTGTCTTCCTTGTGTTTTACGGGTCTGCACTCAAGTCATTGACATTCGAATGTCCCTGACTAAAGGGAAAGAGTGGCATGAGCATCACGAACTTATTTACGCAGCCCCAAAGTAGTTTGGGACAATGAAACAGTCCGTTAATCATACCACTCAAGGTTTTAACTCAAAACAAGGCACAAACATTTTGGGAATGAGTGTAGGATCATTTCATTTTAAAATCAAAAGATTTGAGCTCCTTTAACCAAGATTTTGGATCTGGAAAACTTAAATTTTCCCAAGATATGTTGCTAGCTTCAAGGAAAATGCTAAATCCATGCTAATCCTCATTGGTTGAGGTTAACATGCTTGGCTTGGGGGGTTTTGAAAATCAGT
>JBBYHK010000002.1:4872795-4911978 GCA_038382065.1 Adansonia grandidieri
AAATGGTCAACTTAATCAGGCACATTTTAGATTTTTTTTATTCTATATAAAAGTTGATTTATATTAAAAGATCAAGGTTTTTTAAAACATAAAAGAAAAGAAAAGAAACAAAATTTATCTACAAAAATTTTTAATTTCGTACATATTCAATTGTGTATTAAATCGTAATTCCCAATTTATTTGTTGTCAACAAAAAGAAATAATTTTTTTTCTTTTCATTTTTTATCACAATTAATTAATTGATATTTAATTCATTTTCTTAATTAATTGCATTCTTTTTAAGGACTTATTTTATATACCGTAAGTAAAAATATATTTACGATAATAAAAAATAATAATTAAAAAATAAAATATGTAACAATCTATTAATCACGATTGTAAAATTAAAAAATTACATTGCCAATACCAAAATCTTCTCTTTTTTTTTCCTTAATTTCTTATTAGCTTGAATAATATTCAAATAATAATAATAATAATAATAATAATAATAAGTCCTACAATATAGTGGGATGCACTAATGAGATTTGACTTCTAATGTGTTATAAAATTATTTTTTTAAGCACTCAAATAATAAATAAACAATTTTTTTAAATTATTTTTCAAAGTTAAATGTGAGAAATGATGAAAAAAAAAAGATGAAGAAATTTTTATTTTTTATCAATGAAAATAAACTTTTTATGATTTAATTAGGAAATAGGAAGATTTTTAATAATTATTTAGTTTTAAAGAACAAAAAATATATATATAACTATTTATTTAATTTGGTCAACAAATCAATTTTAGTGTTTTTTATTCTTTCTAATTATTTCTTACTCCTTCCTATTTGAGACTAGTTACATTTTTAATTGCTCAAAATACAAAATAATTGTTTTTTCAAGAATGCTATTTGTGAATTTGAAAGTAGATTCACGAATCTTTCCTATGTCTGGGAATGTTTACACCGTTGGGTTTGGTTTCATTAATTGAATTAAACAAGTTTTCTATTTTTCTTAATAATTAATCAAATTGATTTAAAAAAAAAAAGTAAATGGACTGAATCGATATTATTTTAATTAATTCAGTCTGTTAATCGAATTAATCAAATTTTAATTATTCTATATCAATAAGTTAAAATTATATTTTAAAATCTTAATATTTTATTTTTATAATTTAAATAAGTATAATCATCCAAGAAAGATTCAAATATTAAATAAAAGTAAACTGTGTGCTTTTAATAACTCAAATTTTTAAATAATATAACAATTAAAAATGTAATAAGGAATAAAAATATCATATATATATATATATTGGGTAATTTGATTTTTCTTAATCAAATTAACTGATAATTGTAATTACTAAAAATCTTTTTCCGACGATCGAATCAATCAATTTTTTTGCCGAATCGATTAACTGATCAAATTCCTATCAATTAATTCAATTAAAACCGAATAATGAACATTGCTACCCATGTTGCTAACCTTTTTCAGTCATTTTGGACTAAAAAGAACTACGAAAAATGTATTGTTTTTGCCGATTAAATTTACAATTTAAAGATAGTTGGATGCATAACAAATAGAGTTGTCACTCGCTCGAATTTCAGTCGATCCAATTAGATAAATTTGAACTCAATTTATCTAAACTCAAATTTAACTAATTTGAATTGATTAAAAAAAATTAATAATCCAAAACTATTCGAAACAAAATCCAAAAATTGAAATATTCCAATTCTGAATGAGGACTTTTGCCTAAGTTTATGTTAGAAGTATAGGCAAGGAGATTTCTTGGAGTTATTTGAGACGACAATTTAAAGGTTTTAAAATAAGAAAGATTATAAACTCAGAGTTTAGTTCGTTGGTTCACTTAATTCTTGATATGTTTTTGGTAATATTGTATCTATTTAATTGCAAATGTAATAAATATTATCGTGGTCAATTATGATCATTCATGAATATCGATGATCGAGAGAATTGAAATCACAAAAATAGTGATTGTAACAGCTGCGGCTGTTATTTAAATCTTTGCACAATCACTTTTAAGAGATGTGCATTCAACGAGTCTAAGTTTCGAATTGTACCATCTACAACTCTTTCTACTATTCATTACAACACCCGAAATACTACAGTGAAAAATTGTAAGAATCCATTATGCTGTCTAAAGACTTAAAATCCATATATATGTAAATATGTTTGTGAGATATCATAAAACAATACCGAATTAAAAGAAATAATATCTTACAAATTGAGTGCGAATCTTCATAATTAAAATTAGACTTGTCAATGCTAACCCCGACCAACTCATCTAAACCTAAGTCGACCCATTTTGATCAGAAAAAGTTGACAACTCGAACTCAAAATAATCCGAATGCAAAATAATCAAACCCGATAAATTTGAGTGTTAAACTTGATTGACCAAACTCGATTAACTTGAATGTTAAACCTAAAATGACCTAAATCCGATTAATCCAAGTGTTTTTCTGATTAACCAAACCCTAAAATGATCAAAAACCAAAATAATCTAAATTCGAAATAAACCGAAATCAAAGTGACATAAAATCAATACGAATTGAACTTGAGAATTTAGAAAACCTAAATGCCACGTATCACAATTACATTAGATACAAATTAAAACAAAAAAAAATTATCCAAAAAAAATATAAAAATCAAATAGATACAAATTAAAAATTTAAAAACTTATTTTGATACAAATCAAAGATTAAAGACTTACTTAGGTAAATTAAAGCCTAATGGTTTACCTAGAAAAATTATAAAGTGAAGAGGTTATATGTTACTTTAACCAAAACTTAATTATTTCAAAATAATAAATTATGGATGAAACACAAATACTAACTATAAAATGCTTCTACATCAAAATATTAAAAATTAGACGGACATGTCCAAAGCATATTCCTAGTAATATAGTATTTCCCTTTTCTTTTCTGAATAAATAGGGATTTTTAGGTATTTCAAAAACAATAAATAGGGATTGTTAGGTAACAAGTAAACACAAAATTATTATTTTAATTAAATTATTAAATTTACTAGAGTGACTGAGTAATCGCCCATACAAGAAAATATATACAAATAAAAAAAATAAACTTAAAGTTACTTAACATGAACATTTTTTTTTTTTAGTTAATGGAAGAATAAGTAGTATTTCACATCGAGTGGAACCTCGCTTGCCTTTATTTCAGTACTTGTTACTGATCTTCCGAACACACAAAACCAGCTTCTTCAACATCAATGCATTCTTCAAAAAGTATTTCACAACTTCCATCTCTTCCATTAATCCAATGAACCCATTAATTTCAACTATCTCAAGGCTGTAGTAGGAAATAGTAGGCAATATAACCCCCTATTCTTGCTTAAATTTTCATACCCAAATTCCTGTAACGAGCAATATAAACAATATTAATTATTAGATTATATACGTAGCTATAGTTAAATTTGTTCATAAGCTGAGTAATTCGATAGATTGGATTTGTATTTGGTCAGACTTGATATGACATTTATTTATTTATTTATTTATTAATACTAATATGAAAATAATTTTTAATTTTGTTAATATTATTTGAAACAATATAATAAGTTTTTGGACCAACCGAGACCTAGGTATAGAAAAAAATTTTCAAAACTACGACCTAATACAACCCATGAGTAGGTCATGTCACATCTTATTTGCT
This sequence comes from Adansonia grandidieri, assembly GCA_038382065.1. Taxonomy (NCBI): domain Eukaryota; kingdom Viridiplantae; phylum Streptophyta; class Magnoliopsida; order Malvales; family Malvaceae; genus Adansonia; species Adansonia grandidieri. The sequence continues at coordinate 4,876,454 of JBBYHK010000002.1, forward strand.
AAACTTACTTAAAAGTATTTATATTTAACATATTTTGATATGATGGATATATAATTACAAATTTTTTATTATATAAAAAAAATTTTAAAAAAAAACCACATAATCTTAATGTAAATATGGATAACAAGGAACTTACCTTCTTCAAAACCAAGCAAGACAAATTAGCTTAATGTGCTAGTAAGAAAGGCAAACTTGGAGAGGCATGCATATCCTTTTTAGCTTTAACCACAAGAAGTGTCAAAATTTGCCAAACCGGTGGATTAATATTATCAGCACTGCTGATAATATTCAACATTCTGCAACATCTTGCATAGAATTTATTAATTTTAGCCATTTTGAGAAAAAAAATACATATATGTAGGAGAAAAATACAATTATCATATATATAAATATGTCATTATCTCTGTAAAGATTGTCGAATTGTAGGTACTATGAGGTCAGTTAATAAAAAAAGAAAATAATGTAATGAAAAAGGCAGAGAAAAAGGAATCACATTGGGTTTACATATCTCCAGGTGCTTTACCATAGTAGAGATTGTCTTCAAAACATCAAAGGTAAGACTATTGTGAATAAGGTGAATGCTTGCCGAAGCCAGGGATAACACGCGATTATTAACACAATCTGAATCAACATGTATTAATTGGTATTCTAAATATAGTTTCCTGATAGTAAAAATATTGGTGTAGCTGTTTGTGCTTGAAGTACTCTTGATTAAGCAATCTTGTATTTGGAAAATTTCACACGCAGGGTAGCTGTAGGGGAGCTTCTTCAACTTGTTACAATCTACCATAGAAATTGATTTAAGTCGAAGGGTTTTAAGACATGGGAAGAACACATGATCGGGAACGTAATCGATTATGATTCCACCAGACAACTTTATAGTTTTCAGTTTCGAACACGAAATACTGTTGAAGATAGGTTAACAGGACATAGAGGTGGTTGATATAGATGAATATCAAGCTCCTCAGGATTAGATGAAGTTTAGGTCGTCAAGATCAATCCACTTAGAGATCATGGTTTTCTTATATATAGAGTCGAAACACCAAAGACGAAATTTCCGAACCCTTGGCAATTCTTCGTGGTTCTTGAGGGTATCGTCAATGATTTTGGGGACAGTGTTTATAGGCAAATGATTGTCCCAAAAATCAGGAACGGGGACTGACCTCCTTATGTATCTAAATCTAGTGGATAAAAGGCTGGTCCTAATTGAATAATGAGATGGAAGAAAAGAAAGAATGTCATCAGGTAAACCACTCAGCCTATCTACGATTTCCTCTTTGTTAGGTCTTGCAACTGTATCGGCCATGGTTGAATACAAATTAAGCATAGACGGAGAGATGTCAGCTAGGGTTATAAAAGGTTTGGTGTGTGTATATGTGTATATATACACACACACACACACACACATAGCATGCGGAAGAATTTTCGAAAAGATATTTTCCTTTTATTAAACTTCTAATGCTTTTTTTATTATTATTTTACGTGAAAATTATTGGTTTTATTTTTCTATTTAATGCTTGTTACATTATTAGTTGAAAAATATTGCTTATTTGAAAAAGTAAATTTTATTTGATGGATTAGGATAAGAAGTGTTGTTAGATAAGTTAATGGGATATAATTTATATAATAAAACAAGTCCAATTGGAGTTAAAAGGCGTAATGGAATAAAGGTTTTAAATAGATATTAATATTATTTTTCTTAGTGAGTGTTTAAGATTGATATGGTTGGTATTTAATATGTTTGTAATTCTCTAATTCAATTCAATTTTATTTTTAAAAAAATCATATCTTTTAATTTGGGTCTTTGTTACTTTTTATTTTTGGAGTAAGTTTTGTTTTTATTTTATTTTTTTATTTTGTAATTGAAGAATCAAATAAATCATATCAGATAAAAAAATGTGTCAAATATAAATATCGGATACAAATATTTTTAAAAAATAAAAAATCCAAATAAGAAGCATTAACATATTGCCTATAGCTATGATCTAGAGGTGTCCATAGGCCCAGTCCGGTCATGGAGCAAAACAAAAATTTTGATTTTTTGTCCAAGCACGCTTTCAGTTCCCCCTATCTAATATTTTTCATATTTATTATTCATAATTAATAAAAAAGTTTAAAAATTATTTTATATTAATATTTATATATTTTATCAGTAAATTTAAATAAAAATATTTTTTAATTATTAAATATAAATTCAAATTGACTTAAATTGACACAAGATTGGTCCGAAACTTGATTCGAATAGACCAAATCTAACAAACTAAACAAATAATCTAACCTGTAAACAAATCTACTACAATCCATATGTAACTGATGGGTTTGATATTTTCCCAAACTTGAATCTCAATTGAGCTAAAGTACATGAAATTAAAATTAATTTAAAAAAAAAAGAAAAAAGCCAACAACAACTATGCCAATGTTCCAGCATGAACTCTGTCAATGTATATATATAAATAAATATTTAAATATTTTTAATTTATAAAAATTTGATATGTTTGATTTACTTATATAAAACACAAAATATAATGATTAAATTAAATAAATATATTCCAAGTTTATACTTAAACAAGATTGATAAATTCTCTAACATTTTCAGATTATGTGAAGAGTTGTCTCAGCAATTTTTTGGTTTTAAGAACTAAAAATTCATGATTATCAATTAAGTAATTTGAACTCTCAATACCGTCTTCAGTTAGCACATATAACTTATGGCATTTTAATATAATCTAAATATGTTATTATATATAAAAATTATATATAAAAATAATACAAATAAATGATTAATATGATTTACCAGTAAATTACATGCGCAAGTTAACTTCTTTAAATATATAATTTAAAAAAATAAAAAAAAAAACTTAAATCTAATAAACAATTAAAAATTATTTTTTATTTTTTTCTCAACTTATACATAATTTAAAAATAAAATAAAAATTTAAAAAAATTAATAAAATAAATATTTTATTTTTTAAAGTGGATTGAGTGCAAATATTAAACCGATCTACGACTTTCATACGATCTAGTCTTTTTAAAAAATAATAAACCAAAAAAAAAGCCTTCCATGTGGCGAGCAGAGAAGCATGTCACGTCGCAAGCGAGAACCCATTTTTTTAAAGTGTCGTTGATCACTTAAAATTATCTTTTTAATAAAAAATTAAAATTAATAAAAACTATTTTTACTTAAAAAAAATCAGTTTGATTCCGAGATTATGATTATCAAGAAGAAGGTACTGATACCTTGAAACATCTGTTTGAAATAATACCAGTTAATCCTTTATTATTTTTTTAAATTTTTTGATAAAAATATTTTCAACCTAATATTTAAAAAATTAATTCCCTTTAAATTTCATTTATTTTTTCTTAATTTTATTTATATATCGAGAAATTTTTTAAAAAATCTTCCTAGCTCTTTGCTAAAATTTTGTTTAAATGAAAAAAAAAAAAAAAAAAGGAAAACATCCTTAATTAAAAACAATTTATTCATTTTCTTTTTAATTTTTCCCTTTTTTTTCCTTCTAAAATACCTGAGATTGGGGCTTTTACTCACTCGTAGATCTACTCAAGGGCCTAGATGAGCTCAGACTAATTGGACTAGAAATCGAATTATAATATTTTTATTTGGGGTTAGTTTGTCTTAGCTTAAAATTTATAATTTTAAATTAAAATAATATATTTTTATTAAAATTTAATTATATAAAATATATAAATATTAATAAAAAATATTTTTAATGTAATAAACAATAATTCTGATTTAAAAAAATAATTTAGGCATATCAACTATGAGCATGGGCTTAAGATTTAAAAAAAAAAATTGAACTGCAGCCTGACTGACTCAATCCATAGGTAATTTTACTTACTTGCAAAAGCATGATATAACATAAATAATAATGAAGTAGCAACTAGACATGTTTGTAGGCCGAGCTAAAATCCAAAAATTTAAAATTGTTTGTTTACGTAAGAGTCAAGTCAATTTTAAAGCATATATCACTATTCATTTCATTATTAAAATATTATTTTTATATTAATATTTATATATTTTTAATTAAAATAAAATAAAAATATTAATTTTATCATTAAATAGTATTTGATCAAGTAGAGTGAATTTGAATTTATAAAATTCTTATTCAAAATTTACTCATATGAGTCGGACATAACGAATAACCAAACTCTTAAATAAATATAGTAGCAACTCTAAACTTTTGTAGGAGATTTTCCTAAGTTCTCCCAACTCCTTTAACGGAATTTTGAAATATCTCTCTACCTAGAGGATCTCCTCCACATTATGGCTTCAGCCGCTTGGAAATTTCATCTTCAAAATATTTTTCAGTCTTTGCTAGACATATTCAAGGGTCGAGTTATTCGTTAAAATTTAAAAGTTTATTTAATATTTGAAAGAATTTAAATAAAGATATTATGTTCAAAAATAAAATTATACAAAACAAATGAAACTCATTTAGAAAAAGTATTCAGTCATGGGTAGAGAATTTTAAGCTCAGGCTCAACCCCACCCGAATAATATTTTACTATTATAAAATCTATATTTTTATAATATAATTATATATTTTATAATAATAATAATAATTTTATTTTACTTAATTGTTAACTTTTTGAAGTGCTTTTACAATGTAAGTCATACTATTTACTTTTAAGAGAATACTAATGAAAAATATATTTAATTATTAAAAATTAAATTAAAGAACATATTTGAAAAATAAAAAGATATATATATATATATATATAATATAGGCAGCTCTATGAGAGTTTAACTACTCATTTATAAATATGAGCGGGTTTGAATAAAAAAATTACTTATATTTCGAACCAAGCTATGCATGAGCAAATCTATGGAGTATTAATACTTTACTTAGGTTTGATCCGAATCTGGCCTAATCTGCGAGAATATTTAGTCTTCACTCACGTACTCAATTATATTTATAAATAATTTAAGTCAAATATTAAAATACTCAAATTTAATTTAATCAATAACTTATATTGCTCAAACATAAACTCAATTTAAAAATAATTAAACTAAAGTTTTTAATTTATCATAAAATTAAATATGAGTAACTTGCAACCACATGTTTATAGTTTACGCACCTAGCTCCACAAAACGTCATTGGGAAGGACAAACGCTGCACTCAAAACGACATAACTACATACCGCTAAACGACACCACATAAAAATTCCATTTCAGCGGGCCCCTCATCCACACGAGCCGAATTTCCCAAGAGGCCAAGACTCAGGAGTAATCTCGGCCAAAACCCGAACCACGCAACTCCAGGTTAACGTCACCGTAACGGCGAAAATCCAACCCTTTACTCACCTCTTGCAAAGCGGGAATCTTCGTCACGGCAAGACGTAGGAACAATTTTGGCGGGAAAGGTCATCCAACAGCGTGACGTGTCAAAATTCAATTAGCTAACCATGCGTGTCATTTTATTTGCGTGTCATCATGATGTTATGTTGGTTAATTTTCCCGCGCTAATTGCTTGATTAGGGTTTCCACAGAAAGAGGCCCAAAGTTAGAGAGAGAAACTATATATAAGAACAAATATAAGAAGAGAGGGAAAATGTAAAGGGTCTTCGACTTCTTCTTTTTAACAAAAATATATATAAAAAAAAAGAAGAAAATTCCTTTTTTTCCCCTTGTTCTTGATCCATTGAGAAGCGCTGCGGGTGTTTTTTTTGGGAGAATTTGAAGCTAGGAATTTTCTGCTTCACTGGATCTGTAGATCCGAACCGAAGTTCAACCCATAAAATTTGTAAGTTTCCTGTTAATTCTGTGTTAATTTTTATTTTAATGTTCAATCGTTTGGCTAGCATTCTTGAAAGTTAATTCGCCATTTGCAGAAGCGCAAAAGAAAATTGCTTTTTTTTTTGAACTCTGAATTCTACTTTTCTTTTTTCAAGTAATAGCTAATCATGGTTTGAGTTACTGTGATTTATTTGTGGATTTTTGTTTATTTTAAAGTAAATTTTATAGTTTTTTTAATAATTAGCGACTCTAATGGCTAGCTTAACCTTGAAATTGCTGATTATTAGTTTCTTGATAAAATTTTTCAAGGAATTAGAATCTTTAATTTTTCAATAATTGATAAGTTTGAAAATCAGCTGCTAGGGTTATTTCGACGAAATATGGAAGACGTAAAGCCTTCAGTTACAACTTCCAACCCCATGGATGGCGATGCTATTGAAGCTAGATTCACTGCTTTGTGCAAGGTCGTAAATATGATCTTTTTTAAGTAATACTATTTCCAATATTGCTCCTTTTTCTTCGTAGTGATGTGTTTTATTAATGATATATATATATATATATATTTTAATGACTTGCAGAATGGGTTATCTTTGGATGAGAAAACTTGCTCGGAAGCTATGAAGCTATTCGAAGAAACTAAACACCTTTTATCATCGAATGTTTTGGCAATTGGGAGTGGGACGGTAGATTTTTTTTTTTTGAACTACTTTTTGTACGGAAATTACTAAAGATAATTGCTTTTAGATGAACTAACTTTTGTTGCATTTATTCTGGATTAGCTAGAAGAAATGGAGCGATTTTGGTTTTCATTTGTCTTATATTCGGTGAAGCGGCTAAGTGAAAAGAGAAGAGAAAATGCACAACAGGAGTCCGATGAAAGTGGGTTTACACTATGCCAGATATTGAGAGCTACAAAGCTAAAGTATGATGCTGTTAATTTTGTGTATATGTGGGTATAGCTTTTTTTTTTTTTTTTGGGGTGATTGATACCTGTTTTAACGATACTGAATTGTTTTTAATTTTTGGTCTTGCAGTATCATGGATTTCTTTAAAGAATTGCCTCAATTTGTGGTAAAAGTTGATCCTGTTTTGATTAAAATGTACGGTGACGACTGGGAGAGTAGACTTGAGGTAGTGAAACAATATAGAATTATGGTTTAACTTGCTTTTCTTTTTTTTTCTTTTTTTTTTCTCTATTTTACTATCTACTTATTGTACTTTAATCAATTAGGCAGAGGAGATGCAGGCCAATTTTGTGCTCTTGAGCCATCTAAGCAAGTAGGTGCCCTTCTTTTATATCCTATTCTAGATTATAATGTGCTATGCACGTATCACGTTGTAATAGCACTGGCATTTCTCTCTCTTTTTTAATATAACTATACTTGCTAAATTTGACTGGCTAATTTTAAGTGCATGAAAGCAACCTTGTGAAGAGGTATATTGCTTTCCATTCATCAATTTGTGTTCTATAAAGGTGTAGATTTTGCAGTGTTCTTGTTTATATTGCCTTGAACCTTGTTTGAAATTTACAAGAGCTGGTGCATATCTTGGTCTTCTCATTAAGTGTTTATAGCCCAAAGCGGGGAAGAGGTGCACTGTGCAAGATGGACATGTCAAAGATGTTGGCAAATTTAAAAGCCATACAATACATACATGCAGACACATATCCTAATTGTTCCTGTCATTGGTCTTGTGGCCTGTTTGTGGCATGCTTTTATTGCCATGTGGTCCAGATAAATAATGAGATTAAATCTAAGATAGTGATATATGTATGACATTCTCATTTAGACAGATTGCAGATTTATACTTCAGTAATATATTACACAGAATTTGTATCGTGTATATTATGAATTTTTATTATTTCTTGCCAATCAACTGTTTCCTCAAAACCCAATTTTCTGCATACTTTGTATAATTTTCCATTTTGTAGATTAAATAATATTTGTATCTTGCTATATACTGGTACAAAGGTCATACAAGCGTGCATTTTGGGAACTCTTCTTGTCAAGTGATGCAAATATTGACAAGCAGGAAAATGCTACTAGTGCTCCTGATTATTTATCAGAGTACCATCGCATTGGGTGGTTACTGTTTTTGGCGCTCCGTGTGCATGCATTCAGCCGTTTTAAAGACCTTGTGACAGGCACAAACGGTTTTGTTTCTGTACTGGTCAGTTACACTTCTCTGTGGCTTTATTAGTAGCTGATTTTAGGAAGGCAGACTTGGTTTTACTGAGAAATAACATATCATCTTTTTATTCTAATTAAACTTGTTGTTCTTGCTATATGTATAAAGGGTTAATATAACTAGTAATCATTAAACAATGGAAAGCAAAGGTTGAAAGCTGCATTTAAATGTGCTTCAAAAGATTCAACTCAAATATGCTGTTGCCTTTGGTGCATATTATCCTTGTACATTTACTATAGCATGTAGCAATAGGTTAATGTTTCCTTTTATATTATTGTGATTTTTAACAGGCTATTCTGATTATACACGTTCCTATTCGCTTCAGAAACTTCAAGATTAGTGACTCTCTACGCTTTGGTAATTATTGTCTCTTTTGTGGCAGTCAGATTTTAAGATCTATCCTTCTTATTGATAAAGAGAAAGCATTTTTTATTCTTCGCTGGTGTTTAGTCCTTATCCTTCTACATTTTTCTATTTCCTTTTTCTGATGTGTATAAATCTTGTCTTTCCTCATTGTGATTTCTTGGGCGAGTAACCTTTCAGTTAAGAAAGGTGACAAATGTGTCGACTTGCTTGCATCACTTTGCAACATGTATGATGCCTCAGAAGATGATTTGAGGAAAACAATGGAGATGGCCAATAAGTTAATAGAAGATATATTGAAACAAAAGCCATGTTCAGCATCTGAATGCAAAGCTGAAACACTGGAAAATATTGATACAGGTTTGTTACAAATGTCATGGATATAATTTGGGAAGCATGCTTTCGTTTGCTTCTGCTTCTAATTATCATATCTTCTTTGCTGCAGATGGCTTTATCTATTTTGAAGGCTTAATGGAGGAACAATCTCTTTCATCCAGTTTGAATACTTTAGAAAAGGATTATGATGATGCACTTCGTAATGGAGGTGATCTGGACGAGAGGCTGTTCATAAACGAAGAAGATAGTTTTCTTGGTTTTGGGAGCTTGTCTGGAGGGGCTGTGACTGTTACTGGCATCAAGGTGTGTTTCATGAGAAAGCTATTCTCCTTTTTTGGTTTTTATGCTTCATGTAGCAGTTACTTTATCTAAGAAAGTTTTTAATTCTATTTTGAGTAGAGGAAATTCAATTCAATAGCTTCACCGTCAAAGAAAATCTCAAGCCCATTGTCGCCTCATCATTCTCCTGCATCCCATGCAACTGGTGTCCTTGGGCCACCTATTGCAAAGATGGCATCTACACCTGTCAGCAATGCGATGACAACTGCAAAGTGGCTCCGTACTGTTATTTGTCCGCTTCCTTCAAGACCTTCAGCAGAGTTGCAGCGTTTTTTATCATCCTGTGATAAAGATGTTACCAATGATGTGATACGCAGGGCTCATATAATATTGGAGGCAATATTTCCAAGTAATCATGAACGTAGTCTAAATGGAAGCCTTCAAGGTGCAAACCTGCTGGATAATATATGGATGAATCAACGAAGACTGGAAGCACTAAAGTTATACTATAGGGTTTTGGAAGCAATGTGTACTGCAGAGGCCCAAATATTACATGCACCTAATTTGACCTCTTTATTAAATAATGAGAGATTTCACAGATGTATGCTTGCTTGTTCTGCTGAACTAGTACTAGCGGCATATAAGACTGCTACAATGCTATTTCCTACAGTTCTGGAGAGAACTGGAATCACAGCCTTTGATCTAAGCAAGGTGATAGAGAGTTTCATTAGACATGAGGAGTCTCTACCAAGAGAATTGAGGCGGCATCTAAATTCGCTGGAAGAGAGGCTTTTGGAGAGCATGGTGTGGGATAAAGGCTCCTCAATGTACAATACTTTGATAGTTGCAAGACCTGACCTATCTGCTGAAATAAATCGTCTTGGCTTATTGGCAGAGCCAATGCCATCTTTGGATGCAATTGCAACGCGTATCGACTTTTCTGGTGGTATTCCAATGGTACCTGCTTTGCAGAAGCATGAAACATCACCAGGTAATGTCAATAGCTCAATCTTTGGTATGCATAATTGGTAGCTTAGTTTACCACTTGTCATATACTGACTTGGAAAACTTTGTGACTGGTATGCCAATTTTCTTATTAACTGTAGTAGCTTGTGTTATAGGATTTGATTACAGTTATTCTTTCTTAAAATGTAAAATTCAATTCTATCCTGAACTCAATTTACATGGTCATGTTACTTTTCTCAGGTCAAAATGGGGATGTCAGGTCTCCAAAGAGGCTGTGCACTGAATGCAGTAGTGTATTGGTTGAGAGGAACTCTTTTTCATCACCAGTGAAGGATCGGCTATTAGCATTCAGCAACATTAAGAAGGCTCCATTGCAATCCGTGTTTGCCAGGTATTATATGGTGCAAGTTCTGGGGGAACTAGAAAACGTTAACTATTTGCACTGACTTACTGCTTTTTCCTTTGGGGTACTTGGTTTGTAGTCCAACACGTCCTAACCCAGGTGGCGGAGGAGAAACATGTGCAGAAACAGGAATAAATATATTTTTTAGCAAGGTATCAAAACATGAGATAAATTAGGCTTTCAAGTTTCTTCTATCTGCTTAAATTCTTGCATAACTGTGGTGCGCCTTATGCTTATATTGTTACAAAAAATTAAGTTCTTAGTACTCACTGTAAAATATAAATATCCGTTGATATATATTTATGGTGGCAAATTGCCTATGTGCACTGATTTTTAACATTGATTTAGATTTAGGCATTATCAGTCTGCTCCATCACTAACATGTTGCTTGCTCTGCAATGCCTAGATTAATAAATTGGCTGCTGTCCGGATTAATGGTATGGTTGAGAGGCTTCAACTGTCTCCACTGATTAGGGAGAGCGTATATTCTCTTTTCCAACAAATACTTAGCCGGCGGACATCTCTGTTCTTTAATCATCATATTGACCAGATCATCCTTTGTTGTTTTTATGTAATTGCGAAGGTTGGCTCGTCTTCTGAGATCTTTTAGCTGCTGTTAAAACTTACATGCACTTTTCCCCTTACACTTTGTCAATGAATGGCCTGGCAGATTTCTCAGTCGAAGCTAGCTTTTAAAGAAATTATTTGCAACTATCGGAAGCAACCACAATGTAAACCCGAAGTTTTCTGCAGCGTATTTGTTGACAGGTCATCAGCACAACAGAGTGGGGTATGATATCTAATCTCTATTTTTCTATGGTGCTTGCTTTTTCAAGGGAATGTTAACAATTTTAATGATCCGAAAACAGAGAACGGGGCAGGATCGCGTTCATATTATTGTATTCTACAATGATATATTCATTCCTGCCATAAGGCCTTTGCTGGATGGACTTGGTCCTGTGGGAACAACTACAAGAACGAGCCGGGTTCCTGAAGCCAGCAACAATAGTAATAACTATAAACCTTTAAATTTTTTCCATTACTTTATTGGTGATTTTGATGCTATATTCTGTCCGTGCTGCTTCTGCAAGCCATTCTAATTTGCTTTTTGATCTTCATTGACTGATTAGGTCCGTGCCCTGGATCACCTAAAGTCGCTTCTTTTCCTAGTCTCCCTGATATGTCCCCTAAGAAAGTGTCTGCGACACACAATGTATACGTGTCTCCATTGCGAGCATCCAAGGTACTTTTTTTTCCTCCATTGAGTTGACCCGAGTGATCAATTTTCAACCTACTAGAACACCAGACTAGACATTTAAGATTTGACCTGGCTCCCAGAACAAAATGGAAAAATCGTATTTGATTGCTAAGAACTACTGCCTGTCAACTATTTCTTTACTTTGTTTAAAATGCAGCACTCATAAAATGGCCAATTAAGAAAAAAGAAGACCCTTTAATTTCCGACAATTAAGTTTTACGAATCTTGTAAAAAAAAAAGTTGACTTGGGGCTACTGTTTCTTGATTGACTTAACAAGGTATTGGAAAAAAAAAAAAAAAATTTTTGGCCTCTGGCATCTTATTGGTATCTACAGTTATAGAGTTAAGAATTGTGCGGCACTTGGATCTTGTTTTCATCTACAGATGGATATTCTAATCTCACATAGCTCGAGAAGCTATTATGCTTGTGTCGGAGAGAGTACTCGTGCCTTTCAGAGCCCATCGAAAGACCTAACTGCCATCAACAATCACTTGAACGGGTATTCTTCTCTTTTCTTCTATCTCGGGGTTGCAATTCTTTTCAAGTATAGAAATTCTTGCGACGTACTAAATTAATGATGCCGCCATTTGCATTTTTGCTTTTCAGTACCCGTAAAGTCAGAGCAGCACTCAACTTTGATAATGTTGATATTGGCTTGGTTAGTGATTCCATGGTTGCAACCAGCCTTTACCTTCAGAATGGGAGCCGCGGATCCTCATCCAGTGGTGCACTTTTAAAATCCGAGCAATCGGAATCTTAGTGCCAGCACATTGTAATTCCGTGTAAATTCTGCGTCTCTTTCCCAATTCTTCTTATACGCTACAATGCGTATTAAAGTTTTATAACACGGGGTATTGTAGAATAGCTGGCATGTCTCCTACGACCTTTACAAATGTTAGGCACACTTATTTTAAAGCTTGGCCTAACAAATTGAATAAAATGTGCCTCTTTTGCTTGATTTGTAGCATCAAATAATAGCAATGTTTGACCATAAATCGTTGGGAATCACAGTGCTCTTTCAAGGATTAATCTTCTTGTTATCTTTATTGGAAAGTAAAGAGATGACATACGACAGAAGTGTATTTGACATCCGGAATTTAGTTCGGGGTCCGTACATTTACCTTGATGAGATTGACATCCAACAATTTCTAGGTTCGAACATCGATATTTGCAATATCTTCTTCTATTTTCTGGTTGCCTTTTTCTCCCCACCATTTAATTGAATTAAAAACATAGGAGACGCCTAGTTAGTTTTTCTTCTGTTGCATAACCAGTTCTACACTGTCTATTTTTTGTTTAGGTTTTTTTTTTTTTTTTTTTTTGGTTTTTTTAATCAGCTTTTGCAATGGAGTTTGGGTAGATGTAATTTAATTAATTAATTAATTAAATTAATAAAATAATATTCTTAAAATAAATAAATGAACTACATGTATAAAGTAGCTGCCTGCAGGTTCAATTTTCAGTACAGGGCTTATCGTACACAAGGTATTAAACTAATTTTTTTTTAATTACTAATATCCGACATTTATTCAATTTTATTATTTTAAACTGATAAAATATCTTAGTTTGCATGATTAAATATTACAATTCAACAATTTAACTGAAAAAAGTTAAGAAATAAATTTTTTGTTGTTTGAAAATTTTTAAAATAAAATAATTTTATTATTTTCGTATTTTTAAATTTTTATATTGATATAAAATTGTTTAAATATAATAATAATATATGAAATACAACAATATGATAAGAAGAACTGAATTTATTACAAGTATTTGTCTTGTCTTTAGTTCGATTTTTTTATTTTTTATTTCTTAATTTATGCTTGTCAAGTATTTCTTGTTTTACATAAAATGTAATATGCTGATGGCTAAAATAATCGTCGAAAAACCTGCTTAAAATATCCAAATTTAAATTACTCCGAATCCAAATTAATAAAAAAAAATCCATAACCCTTGGTTGAAAATATCCAAATCTAAGCCTAATTTGATTAAAAATCCATAATTACTCAATACTAAAAATGAAAATTTTTTAGCTCAACCTAAAATATCTTAAACCAAATCGGCTTAATATGATTCCAAACTAATAGAAACTGACTAAAACCAACCTGTGTTACTACATAACTGTTACATGAATTAAAAATTTAAACTGGACCGATCAATTAAATTGGTTCGATCGAGAATTGATTGATGGTTTGGTTTAGTATACATATTATAATGGTTCAACCGATAAAAACCAGATTGAACCATTAAAAAACTGATTTTATTTTTTTCAAATTTTTATTTGTAATTAATGAGATTTAAATTTTCAACGCTTTAATTTTATATTAAAGATCATATTATTAAACTAAATACATATTTTATTAATTATTACCTATATTTAACATTAAACATAGTATTTAAATATTAAAAAAAAACTATTGAACTGACTGATTAAACCTATGATCCGATTGGACCGAAACCAAAGGTCTGACTAATTCCACCTCTAGTCTGATTTTTAACCATGGTTATGTAAGATGGTTAAAGCATTTTAACATTGTTCATGAGTTTTATTTTTGTAGAAAGTTTGGAAAGGTTGCTAGTGATAGTGAGAGACAAACAAAGAAATAAAAGGGTGCAAGCGACACTACCTTCATTCCCATATTAGTAAACGGCTATAGGAAATCAAGCTGACGTCACACTATCAGTGATTATTATGATAAATTTAACAATGCTTTAAAAGCAATATAAAATTCATCATCCTAACTATATAAGCCAAATCACACACATTCCTTTTTTCTCCAATCAACAAGTTAGCTTTTCCGGTTTGAAACTCCGGTTCCTTCAAAGACCCGATGTTTAATGTCCGTCCACGCTCCGGCACAGGCGTGCCGAGTACTAATATGTTCTTCAATGAGGAGACAAACTCACTTCCATCATCCTTTCTAACCTTTTTTTTTCTTCATTTTCTTTTACATGACATCTAAGAAGGGTTTTAAGATGTGCCACCATGAAAGATGGACAAGCCCTCGAAAGTTCGAGTCAGGGAGGTCCACTCGAAGTAGTGGCAATGAGCACCTCAGGTGACGGTCCAGTTCCCGCAGCTGAAGAACACACTTCCTTGCTTCAGCCCCGTTTTCCGACCCATTCCTTTGCTACAGAAACAGTAAGGGTGTTAGTTAAATAGGGGCAGTTGTTGATCCTTAGTGCTGTGGGGGTGATGACGTGGAGAGAAGGCCATGCTGTCGGGGATTGGGTTCCACGACAATGGACTGTCACCGGCCTGCCACATCAGTGAGTTTGTGATGGCGAATTTCAAACCCTTGCCCATCAAGAGAGCGAGTAGACGAGCTGTATTTTTGGCATCGTCAAGGCCAAAATGGGCACGACCCTGCAATGCTAGGCTGGCCATCTCAACGGCCTCCTTTAGCTTCTACCTCACACCAACGAAAACCTCGTGGAAAAGAACTTTAAGTTGATCCACCGCAAATAAGAAGAAAAAGTTTCTATCAATTGGTGATATATAAACCTATATTGCTTTGACTTTCTATTTTTTTTAAATAATCATGTCTGGCATATTTTCAAACACGAGTATGAGAATATAACTTTCTAAATACATGAAAAATTTTTTTAAAAAATTAAATATACCTGTGTCAAATACATATTTATATCTGACACTCATATTTGAGTTCGAGTGACATAGATCTTAACAAAGGTGTCAACATTAGTGTACATTTTTATAAATAAATATATGATCTATTAAAGAAAAAAAACACGTATCAAAAAATATTTACCGGTTAAAGTAAGGAGGCTTGCTGACTCCCTTGAATCGGCATTTGGATTCCAGCATTACGCGACAATCCCAGTTTGACCATGTCACCACAGCAAAGTTGGCGTTCTTTATGCCCCTTTTCTCAAGCCATTTATCATGCCCCAGGAGAGCCTCACTGAGAGTTAACACCTTCATCTACCTAGAACATATAAGTTCATATTTAGAATATAGGCTCAAAAGTCACGGCAGAAAAAATTATGGGGAAAAGAAAGCGGGAACCATAGCCGAACATCATAATCTAATTCTATGTTACTTGGATTCAAGTGAATATCAAATATAGATACGTTCAATTTTTTTTAAGTTTTTCCTTATATTTGGAGAGTCCCTCGAGAGTTATACTCTCATTCTTATATCTGAATATAAATTGAACATGAGTATCGGACAAAGATACTAACATAGATCTATCTTGCCTTGCGACCGGACCAATCCCTAGTCTTTAACTCCTACACAAACATCAAACCTAAATAGGAAGGCCCTTCCCCCCCCCCCCCAAGAATCAGTCTTATACCACCTTTCCTGATTGAATTCCTGTCATACTACCCGTAATAAGATCCAACTGATGCCTATTGCCAAGTCAGCAAACACAAGGTTAATGTTAAACTCTGTGCTTCACAATTTATAATTTTTCTACTAGTGCGTATTTAGCAAAGATCAAATGTACAGTACAGCAGCAATAAAAATATATCAATGATTAAAAATGTAACAAAAATTAGAAACCAATAACTGCGAACTTACTATACCCATGTCGCGAACATTTCTATATCTGACAGTCCGGGTTTAGTAACACAGCATATCACTGTGTTAAAATCTAAATATATCTGGTTCTAGCGATGAACTCGAAAAGTCGAATAAATAAATGCAAGTGATAGTGTAATCACAACTGCAACATCATTCACGTAGCGCTCAAAGTCATGCCCTCCCAGGTGGTATGTTAAGTTTCTTAATATTGGTGAAGACATGAAGAATTCTGTACTCACCTGAATTGGCTGGATGCCAGTCAGATCCTTGCAGAAATCACTCAAGAGCTGATTGCACGTTGGTCGTATGTATGTCTTAAAACACGCTTCCTGCTGGCCGGTGAGGCTACTCACAATGACGGATGGAAACTCGATTATCTCCTGCGGATGGGGGTTTCTCTACTTGTCACGGGTAGCCTCGAAGTCTATGACCACAAAGTAGCGAAAATCTTGGAACTGGAATTCATAGGGGTAAACATGAGCAATAAAAGGTAAACGAGGCATAATGAAATCGTTATCTGCAGGAAAGAGGTAAAATTGGATCCCAAAAGCATTCGACAGGTATGGATGCAACTTGTGAGAGTCCGGACAGAACGTCGACCATGAGCCATACTCATGCTGCAGGGCAGGTCTGTGGTAAAATTCATTAGGAATTTCCATAAACTCTCCGTTAAACAAGCTGGCTCTACAACATCCCCACCCCGGTGAGTACCAATTTCAGCTTAAAGCTCCGGAAGGCCTTCAATTGAACTCCTAGTACACTGCAAGTTGTACGGAAATGCATTGGCCTGGAGGCATCGTAAAGTTACCTCACACTTCTTCACAGTTTCTGCTTAAAATAAATAAGCAAAAACATATCAGTATAATACAAATTTGATATATGCATCACCAATATGAACCATACTAATTCCTCCGAATCAAATAACAAACAAATGCCAACTGTCGGCACAAAGACAAGACAAAAATCAAGAAACAAAGAAAATATAAATTTGAAAAAATAGAAAGTTCAAGATATTTTGCGATGCAAATCCAACACTATGATTTTGGACATCAAAGGAAAAAAAATTCCCAAAACTAAAAGGGTACTCACGCATTTGATGGCACCCTAGAGTGTAAGACGGGAAAGTGGATCATTTCAGAATTCGTCTATCCATGTCGCATTCATGAGATGTTATATAAATTTGACATGTTAATAATTTGTGTATATAAATTTTAATATGTCTATATATTTTTATCATGTTTATGTTATTTTTTCGTATTTTATTTTATGTTTCAATTATTTTTTATCTGTCATTTTCAAAACTGCCAGGTGGACAACCGGTGACCAAAAATCAGTAGCAACTGGGCTAGAGCTCACTGCAGTGGCAGACTGAGCAGAAAAAAAAAAAAAAAAAACAGAGGAACTTGTAGCCTGCCTTAAAAGGCTCTAACTCAGAATCATGCCATAATATTCGATTAGATAATAGGCATAGGATGCTCCTTTCAGCTATGCCCGCTTCACCGTTTACTTCTATAGTGATTGTCAAATATGAGTATACGTCTTGCATGTATATATTTAATTTTTTTTAAAATTTTTTATTTATTTAAAATATTATATCTCTGTACTCATATTAAAAAATTTATCAAACACGAATACATCAAGCAAAAGAGTTAAAAGTAACATATCCTCAAACATCTGTCTTTAGGCATGTACATGAAAATGGTGGGCTAAATAGCAGTAAAGAAACTGTAAAAGTCACGACCCTTAAAGATAAGCGGTACCGCTGTTGTGGAATGCATTCGTTCATCAAATATCTATTCTGAGGTTGAAAGACACAGCTTGATTAGGTGCAAATCAATATCTCTGAAACATCATCCATCTCCATAGGCTCAAATTTAAGTAGCCAACTGTTTACCAAGAGCATCATGAAAAGTGCTTTCTTAAAAGCTAAAAGATCGCCGTAAGGCTGAAATTCAAGTTGCTTTTTGTTTCGCGAGATCATAAATGAAATTTGCCTTAGGCTTTACTTGGATCAGCGATATGTCACCCAAGTGAGGTACAATTGGCTCTAGTGGTGACAATTGAACGGGTTCAGAATGAGTTTTTTCGGATTCGAGTTTTTTCGAGTTTGGATTGATTTGGGTTCGGGTCAATTCGGGTTGGGCTAATTCAGGTTCGGGTTCGGGTTCGGGTCGAGTTCGGGATTGAGTATATTTTATATCATTATTTTATTTTATATTAATATAATCACTTTTATATAATTTTGAATTCTAAGCCTAGGCACGAATTTGGCCCCATCTGGCCCGAAAAAATCTTAGTTCGATTCTATGGGCTTATTCATGGCCCGAAAAATTTTTGAATTTTAAGCTCACGACCGAATTTGTCATGGCCGACCCATTTAAGTGCAAATCATTGTTCATAATATTAAAAAGTTATTTTTATATTAATATTTACATATTTTATAATTAAATTTAAATAAATATATTATTTTATTTAAAAAAATATTATTTCAGGTTGAGCATACTTGAAACTTAAAATCTAAAATCTGAGTTTGATCGTGCCGGGCCTATTGTGTTGGGCAGGCTATCTGGCCTATGGACAGGTCGTCTGGCTCATGGGCAGGTCTAGTTGCTAGTTTAACATGTGATTTTTTTCATTTTTAATATGATATTATCTATTATGGCTTTAATATTTTTTAATTTATTTTATTACTTTATTATATTATTATCATATTCTAATTATAATTACTTGAAATAATAATAACAATAATAATAATAATAATAATAATTTCAAAGAAGTATTTTAAATTTTACTACTAACATGCATAAACTCTCAATATTTAATGAGTTTAACTAATTAAATTAAAAAAATAATAAATCGATGATATACTTTATTGACAATGCTTTCAAAGCTCATGATATGATTTATTTTTTGATAAATTATTATTTTATCATATATAGACCTGCTCAAGGATCAAGCTATCCACTTGGCCCAATTGGGCCTGGGCTTGGGTTCTCATATTTTGGTTTCGAACTAGCCTAATACGACTCGAAATAGTTATTTTAAATTAAAATAAAATATATTTTATTTGATTTTAATTATAAAATATATAAATATTAATAAAAAATCTTTAATGTGATGAACAATAATTCTAGCTTGAACAGGCAAGTTTAAGCACATCAAATAAGGGCTTGCACTTAGGATTTTAAAAAATTCAAGCCGCGGCTGATCCAACCCATAAGTAGGTTTAATCATATATAAAATATAAATTAAATTTTTAATATTTAATTAAATCATATATAATATTTATATTCAATATTTAATATTTGATTTATTTTTGATGTGGTATTATTTATTATGGCCTTCATATTTTTTAATTTATATTATTATTTTGTTATACAATTATCATATTCTAATTATCATTACTTGAAATAATAATATTAAAAGAAGTATTTAAAATTTTACAGTTAATATACATAAACTTTCAATAATTAATGAGTTTAGCTAATTAAATTAAAAATGTGATAAATCAATAATATACTTTATCGACAATGTTTTCAAAGCTCATAATATGATGTACTTTTTGATAAATTATATTTTATCATATACAAACATGTTCAAGTGCCAAGCTACCCACCTAACCCAATTGAGCCTGGGCTTTGGTTTTCATGTTTTTGTTTTAGACTAACTTGGCTTAGTTGGAACAGTGATTTGAAATTAAAATAATATATATTTTATTTAAATTTAACTATAAAATATATAAATATTAATAAAAAATATGTCTTTAATGTCATGAATAGTAATTCTGACTTAAATAGACAGATTTGGACACGTTAAATAAGAGCCTAAGCTTGTGATTTTAAAAAAATTTGGGCTGCAGCTCGACCCGACCCATGAGCAAGTTTAATCATATATAAATATAAATTAAATTTTTAATTTGATAAACCTTTATTCAACTGCATAAAGTTTATCCTTAAATTGATAAACACTAATTTGATATTTGGTGACTTTTAGGAAAAATTGAATAATTCCTAAGTTTCTAAAACCAAGATTAGAAAAAAATATTTCAAGGGGTAAAAATTAGATCAACCCTTAAACTTTCAACAGTAAGCCATCAAGAAAAGAAAAAGAAATTGGCAACAATAAGACTCAGATTGATAAGGCCTCATTGACATATATAAATCTAGTAGACCTTCTAGTGGTGAATGAAATCAAGAGGGGGGTGAATTGATTTCTCAAAATTTTAGTAAATTAAAACTTTGGTAAATAAAATTGAGAAATCTAAATAATAAACTTTGGAGTGCAAGTTAGTGAATAAAAATAAACAATTAAAGAAAAAGGAAAGAAGAAGCAAACTCGATGATTTATAGAGGTTCGGCCTCAATTCCCTACGCCCTTTACCTCAGCCTTACTTGCCTCGGATTTCCACAATTCATTAACTTGAATTGTTTACCTTTCAAGGACAAGGTATAACCGTTACACACCCTATCTTTCAAGGCTAAGATAGAAACTTCTACCCCCATCTTTTGTGGCTAAGATAGAATCCTCTTTCACTACTTTTGAAGGCTAAGTAAAAACCTTATCTACTTTTCAATGGCTAAGTAGTAACCTCCCCTTTTTACAAGGATTTGAGTGTAAACAAAAAGGTTAGGTGTTCACAAGAATTTTGGCTCAAAAGAGATATATATCTAAAGATACAAAATGAAGAATACAAAAATAGGAAGAATTATCCTATACAAAGATAAACTACTTAGCAAAAATGATGGAGAAAATGAAAAATATGACTCTAAGCACAATCTCTTGGTTCTTCTTTTGTTGAAGGTGTTGGAGTGGCTTATTTATAGCCTTGATCATGATTCTAGCCATTGGGAACATTTGGTGAAGGAATATAGCCGTTGGAGCCTTCAAAATATCATTTCCCATTGTTCCTCGTGCCTCTATATCGATACAATTAAGTGCGTATCGACACATTATTTTTAAGGGTCCAAAATATGATCGTTAAATAGTCCTATATCGATACAAAAAGATATGTCTCGATACATGGACTGTTTAGGTCCAGTGAAAATTTCTTTCTGTCACCGCACTTCTTTCGTCCAATTTTGCCCTTATTCCCTCTCTCTTTATTTTATACAAACTTTAACCTAATATCGTTCGTGGTCATTTTTTTCTTCTTACTACAATTCACCTCATTACTTTCAAATGTTTATCCAACCACTTATTCTAATCCCACAGCTATTCTAATAGAAGAATAAATTATCAAGCTATTCTAATTTTAAAAGCTTATGAAACTTAATCATGGAAGTGGTATGTTTACATCAGCCTTAAATAACCCTCAAACTAGAGATTTAAATTACAATTGCAGACGCATTTTTGATCATATCACATTTACTATTGTTGCAGACATGATGAATATTATCGTAGTCAATTATAATAAATATAGGCCAACGAATATAGTAACAAAGAATGCCAAAACTACTAAACAATAGCTGTAGCATAGCATTGCGATCGCTATTTAAATCACGACTCTACACCCCTTGTTGCATATTTTTAACTTTAAAAGAAAAAGTGGAGATGTTTGTAGATTGGAAAGAAAGCCTTAACAAGTCATAATTCTTCGCAGTAACGAAGAATATCTGTACTTGATTGTAACTTTATGTTAAAATTTGTGACAAAGTTGCTTCAAAAGCGAGCAACACTTTTAAATTCAATTTAGGTACATACTTAAGCTGTTCTACTTCTTATTGTGATGTAAACAAGACCAAACTTCCTTTTCTTTGGTAAATTATTTATTTCTTCCGTCATATACTTCCTAACATTTGTATGGTAAATGTTTCTCCATCCTCGCACAAAAAGGAAAAGGGGAATGAGAAGAAAAACGGGTAAGAGTCGGGATGAAGGGCCATGGAAAGGAAGGCAAGTTCCAGGGGAACCCAAATGAATGCATCAACTGAAGACTAACTAGTGAAATTTACTAAAAATAAATTTAAACAAAACACAGGAGTCCTAAATATTTACTAAAAATATTATATTAATTTTTGAATTATACTAAATTTCAAACTATTATTTTAAAAATGATAAAAAATATTTTAAACTAAATCTTGAATAGTTATATAAAAAAATATTTTATATTCAATTATATATTATAATATAGGATAAATCTCAAATTATATTAAATACTGAACTAATATAAAAAATAATAAATATAAAAATAGTTTAAATTAAATTTTGAATTACTATTTAAAAATAATAAAAATTAAAAAATATTTTATTTTAAAGCTCATATTATTATATAAAAATAAAAAATAAAAAATAGTTATATTAAATCCCAAATTATTTTTGAAAAAATTAAAAAATATATATTATATATAAATTATATAATATATATTGTATAATAAAAATAAAAGTATTTTATATTAAATTCTAAATTACTATTAAAAATAATAATAATTAAAAATATTTTATATTAAATCCTGAATTATTATGTAAAAATAATAAAAATAAAAATTATATTAAATCTCAAATTATTTTTTAAAAAATTAAAATTAAAAGTAATATATAATATATAATATATATTATATATTATACATTATATATAATAAAAATAAAAAATTACAATTATAACTAAATGTATAGATGACTGTAACTGAATAAATAAGTAACTATAACTGAATGTAGAGATGCTTATAACTGAATATAGATAACCAAGATTGATATATTTAATTCCAATATATATTGATATATGTTCTCATATGTGGAAGTTCGGTTCCTGTACGAGGGTAATCGATCCTTAATATAGATTACATATAAATTATATATTAGTGTACTATTTAAAAATTATAAAAAATATAATTATAACTGAATGTACAGGTTCCCCTCATTATGCACATTAGTGTCTTACATGACTATCATATATGATTTCCAACCAATATGCACAATTGCTCTCTGACATTGATACGGTTCCTGGCCATATGATTTAGCATAAATTTGGTTTTAGGGTCCTATACATTCATTTATAGTCATCTGTACATTTAGTTAAATTCATTCGTACATTTAATTATGGTGATCCGTACATTCATTTATTATCATATATACATTTAATTATACATACCAACATTTGACAACGAATGTTTCTTACACACATCTAATTCCTAAGCACATTCCATTATGCTCATATCACAAAATGTGGGTTATGGTCAAATATACACTAACTTATTAGCATATGTACATTTTATGTGATTGTCATATCTGATATCCAACTAATATGCAGAATTGCTCTTTAACATTTTGATACGGTTCATGGCCATACAGTTTAGCGTAGACTCGGTTTTCGATCTTGTACATTCATTTTTGGTCATCTATACATTTAGTTATAGATATTATACATTTAGTTAAAGTCATTCGTATATTCATTTGTCGTCATATACACATTTACTTGTAGATACTAACATTTAACTTTTAATGTTTTTTACACGCATCTAACGCATAAACACATTCCGTTATGCACACATCGCCTAATGTATATTATAGTCAAATGTACATTAACTTATTAGCATATGTACATCTTACGTGATTATCATATCTGGTGTCCAACTAATGTGCATAATTGCTCTCTGATATTTTGACACGATTCATGGCCATACGGTTTAAGCATAGATTCAGTTTTAGGTTCCTGTACACTTATTTCTCGTCATCTGTATATTTAGTTATAGTCAGTTGTACATTTAGTTATACTTATCTGTAGATTTAGTTATGGTAAGTCATACATTCATTTATTATAATATATAATGCATATTATCTATAATATATATTATATATATGTGGGGGGAGGGGGAGTCAGTTCCCTTACATTATATATAATATATAATAATATATAATTTAATATAAAATATTTTTTATTTTTTTAAATAGTAATTATTTTTTAATATAAAATATTTTTAATTTTTTATTATTTTTAAATGGTATTTTTAATATATATAATTTATATATAATATATCCTATTTTTCAATTTTAATTATATACAATATATATTATATATAATTTATATGTAATATGTTGGGGGTTGGTTCCCTTACCCCAAATATTATATATAATATATATTATTTTTATTTTTTTAAAAATACTTTGAGATGTAATATAAAATATTTTTTAGTTTTTATTTTTTTAACTAGTAATTCAAGATTTAATATAAAATATATTTTTATCTTTATTATTTTTAAATATTAATTTAAAATTTAATATAAAATATTTTTAATTTTTTATTATTTATAAATATTATTTTTAATATATATATATATATATATATATATATATAAAGGGGGAGCATCGATTCCCACCAAGGGAATAGATCCTTAATGGATTTGACTATCAAATAGGCTGCCAAATAAAAAGGTATAAGACAAGGATAAAGAGATAATTACAAACTTTTTATTAATAATTATAATAACTATTATTTATTTTTTTGAAATTAATTTTTTTAATTTTACTTTTTTTAATAATTATTAGT
Organism: Adansonia grandidieri; assembly: GCA_038382065.1. NCBI lineage: Eukaryota > Viridiplantae > Streptophyta > Magnoliopsida > Malvales > Malvaceae > Adansonia > Adansonia grandidieri. The sequence continues at coordinate 4,901,027 of JBBYHK010000002.1, forward strand.
TTATTTTACTTTATTGGATGACTTGTCTTTTTTAGCAATTATTAAATTGAGTTGATTTCACTTAACCTTTATATCAATTTAATTAGAGATTTTACTGATAATTAGAAATATATATACATCGATTATGTGAATGAAAAAAATGTTAATTTTATTATTAAATAATAATTTGTATTAAGTTGACTCGAATTTATAAAAATTTTGGTCAAAGCTTGACTGGTCTGACCCTTAAAAAATTTTACTTCACATAAGATTATGGGCCAAGTTATGACCCGAAAAAATTTTGAATTTTAAATTCATATTCAAATTTGGCCCTGTTCAACCCATGAGCTTGAATTTAATGTTCACCTATTAAAAAATATTAAAAAATTATTACGAAATGGGCCAAGTTATTATGAATTTTAATTTACAAATTATATAATATATAACTATAACATCAATATGTAGTATATAATTACGAAATGGGTCAGCCCAAATCCAAATCTTGAATGTTGAAATCAAAGAAAAATAAATCTCTTTTTTTAAGCATATTTTTAAGATCTAATATTTCATTCAAATCATTTAAAACATTGAATAAATCTTCTTATTTGAATGAATAACCCAATCATACACAGACTCTTAAAAGTCCACACCGAAACATAAGCATACCCAATCATAAACAGACTCTTAAAAGTCCACACTGAAACATAAGCATACCGGTGGATGCAAATAGTTTCAGGATGAATTTACAATTTCGGTTCTTAGATAATCCACCAAATTCGAAAAAATAAATCATAAATGTCAACACCGAATAATAATTATACAGATATATATAAAAACACTCAAACTTTGAAATATATATATATATATATATATATATATATGAGAACTTCAGATTAAAAGATATTTTTTCTAGATAAAATTGAATCGAATTAGAGAACTACAAGCAAACACGTTAACTTGGCCACCAAGACTTCTTATCCTACTCCATCAACTAAATTTATTCCAATTTAACTTCATCAAATATTTATATATATATATATATATATATATTAATTATAATCATAACCCAAGCCTTCTTAACCCTAGCTAACATTCATCCATCGATACTGAATTTGTAATCAACAATGGCCGGTGCGGCTGAAGAGGAAATCGTAGATAGGCTGAGTGGTTTACCGGATGACATTCTTCGTCACATTCTTTCTTTTCTTCCATCTCATTATTCCATGAGGACCAGCCTTTTATCCACCAGATTTAGATACCTATGGAGGTCAGTCCCCGTTCTTGATTTTTGTGACAATTATTATCCAATAAAAACCTTCGCCAAAATAGTCGACGATGCCTTGAATAATCACGAATACTTGCCGAGGGTTCGTAAACTTCGTCTTTGGTGTTTCGATTTTATATATAAGAGAACTACGATCTCTAAGTGGATTGATCTCTTTGCCACCTCAACTTCATCTAATCTTGAGGAGCTTGATATTCACATATATGAACTACCTCCATCTCCATCTCCTGTTAACTTATCTTCTGCAGTATTTTCGTGTTCGAAATTGAAAACTATAAAGTTGTCCGGTGGAATCAGAATCGATTACATTCCCGATCATGTGTTCTTCCCATGTCTTAAAACCCTTCGACTTAAATCAATTTCTATGGTAGGTTGCAACACGTTGAAGAAGCTCCTCTCCAGCTGCCCTGCGTGTGAAATTTTCCATATAAAAGATTGCTTAATCGAGAGGACGTCAAACACATACAGCTACGATAATTTTACTATCAGGAGGCTATATTTGGAATACCAATTAATACATGCTGATTCAGATCGTGTTAATAATCGCGTATTATCCCAGGCTTCAGCAAGCATTCTTCTTATTCACAATAGTCTGACCTTTGCTCTTTTGAAGACAATCTCTACTATGGTAAAGCAGCTGGAGATATGTAAACCCATTGTGAGTCCCTTTTCTCTGCCTCTTTCAGTACATTATTTTTCTTAATTTTCTTTTCTTTATAACTGATCTCATAGTACCTACGATCCGAAAATCTTTACATGAACAAATATATATATATATATATATTCTACTATATATATTTTAATTAATTTTACGCAAGATGTTGCAGAATGTTAAATATATCAGAAGTGATGATTGCATTGATCCACCGGTATGGCAAAATTTGACACATCTTGTGGTTAAAGCTAAAAGGGATATGTATGCCTCTCCAATTTTGCCTTTCATACTAAAACATTCACCTAATTTGTCTTGCTTGGTTTTGAAGAAGGTAAGTCCCTTCTTACTCATATTCACATTAGATTATGTGGTTTTTTTAAATTTTTTTATATATCCAAATATGTTAAATATAATACTTTTAAGCAAGTCTAGCAAATAAGATGTGACATGACGAACATATTGAATTAGTAATTTTAGTAAATATTTGGCTAGCTTAACTAGTTATAGATCTGCTTAAACACCATACTAGGTCGTGATTTAAAAAAAAAAAAAATTTTCTATACTAGGTCTGTGTCAACCCGAAAATCCATCTTATTGTTTCAAATAATATTAAAACAATTTAAAAATTATTTTCATATTAGTATTAACAATTAAATTGAAATAAATATCCTATCTAGTTCGACCAAAAATAGATCAAGTCTATTGGATTGCCTGACTTATGAGCAAATCTAACTATAACTATATATCTAATCTAATCATTAATATTGTTTGTATTGCTCGTTACAGGAATATGGGTATGAAAATTTGAGCACGAATACGAGGGTTATATTACCTACTATTTCCTACTACAGCCTTGAGATAGTTGAAATTAATGGGTTCATTGGACTAATGGAAGACATGGAAGTTGTGAAATACTTTTTGAAGAATGCATTGATGTTGAAGAAGCTGGTTTTGTCTGTTAGAAGATCAGTGATAAGTAATGAAGTAAAGGCAAGCGTTTTGGATCAGCCAAGGGCGTCCACTCAATGTGAAATACAATTTATTCATTCCATTAATTAAAAAAAAATGTTAGTAGATTTTGTTATTTGCTACCTAAATTTGACATGTCAACCAACTTTTAGCTTATTGTTTAATACTTTATTTTATATTTTAGGACGAAGGTATACTCAAAATTTAAAACAATATTTTCGGGTTTAATTGTCTATCATTTTTTATATTTGTGTTTAATCGATGCATATATTTATTTGAATATATGATTTAATGATTAGTGCACATATTTTAGTTAAAGTATACGGTCTGTAAATCTTTTTACGGGTTTCATTTTGGTTCATAAATTTTAAAAATAATTTACTTAATAGGTACTATAAATACCCGTTAATATCTTTTCATTGAATTTTTTTATATTAAATCGATCAAATATTATAATAATTATAATAATCTTTCAAATTTTACGTGTTAACTGGTGCCTTTACCTTTTAATAGAAACTTGTTGGTCCTTAAAATCTTGGTGTTATAATGAAATGGTCCTTTATGTTTCTGTTAACTTAGTGGTTAAGTGCCTGATATATTAACTGAAGTATATTAAAAATGCTTATATAAAACATCTCCAATTTTATTCAAGACATAGAGTGTATTATCTTTTGTTTTGAACAATTTTCAAATTTATGAATATAATTTAACGATAATTTGGATTGATTTTGGAGTATTTTTATAATTAAAATATTTATTCTAAAAGAATTTTGAAAACGGAGAAAATGCAATATTTTAGAGGGAGAAGAAAGGGTATTAGTTGGCATATTTCAAAGAATTAAGGTATGGAAAACAAGTTCGAAAAGATTTATTTGAAAAAGGATAACACCTTAATTTTAATAGTCAAGATGAGATTTGACTCGTTTTTTAATTATATAATATATTATTTTTAATATATAAAATATAATTTATATTATATAGAGGATAAATATATTAATATTATAAATGTAAATATTTGAAAATATATTAAGTTATTAATGTTTTAAAATTAACAAAATAGAATATAAAATTAATAAAAATTAGATAAAAAAGTAATATGTTTTTATTTTATTAGAATTTATCACACCCACTACGTTGGTAGAAAAATTATTTTTTAAAAATATTATATTTTAAAATAAAAAATAAGTTAAAATAAAAGGAAAGTTTTTAAGTGAGTAATTGTTTATTAGTGGACTTTTATTTTTTATTTTATTATTATAATTTGAATTTGGCTTTGATGTAACTAGAATATATACACCAACTTTGTGGGTGAAAAATAATTTTTAATAAAAATTATTATATTTTAATGAAAATATAAGTAAAAATTAAAAAATAAAAGTAGTTTTTTAGTGGTATTTTTTGGAGCCTTAATTACTCCTAATTTTATTTAAATATTATAATATTAGTTTTTTGTGGTTAATTTTCTATTGAGTTGGTGCCACAGACACTAAATTCAATTAAGAGCTTTGTATATAGTATAGATAGCTTTTATTTGATTTGTAATACCAAAATTAGTCAATAATTTTATAATAGTATATTACATTATATATAGGTGTGTGTATATATATATATATTCTTAAAAAAACTGGACGGACTTGAACTATCTATTTCTAAATTTGAACGGCTTGAGTAAAACTTTGAAACCCGAATCATTTGATTGGATTAAACTTCAACAAACATGTATAATGCTGATTCCTATGTCGACTCAAACCCGACTCATGGATACTTTTATTGATATTATTAAATGATATTTAAGAAAAATAATACATTAAATATAAATATATTGTTCACAAATATTAGTCTAATTATCTTTAGCCAATGCCAGTTGGGTTCTGTTAATAGATATACTTTCTCGAACATAGATTGTAACCTTTCTCATAGCGTGCTCTTTGAAGAACAACTTTTATCTCACAATTGAGAAGAATAATGAGTAACTCACTTCCAGTCTCAACTTGATTTGTCTAGGTTGACATTTCATTTCTATTATAAGGTTTAAATTGAATTAAATCTAATGACTAGTTTACTGTTTAAATGATATTAAATATTTAAAATATTTTTACATTAATATTTATTTATTTTTATAATTAAATTTAATTAAAAATTTTTATTAAATTTAGCAGCAGACATGGGAGGAAAGGTGTTTGCTCTCAGTTGCGGCCAGATATTGATATGCCGTTCTCTTGGTGTTATGGGAATGCGCCCTGATCTTATAATCAATCCTCATTCATTTGCTCCTCCTGATTCGCGAGGAAGGATCCCATTGAATTTTTAATGATCAAAATATTTTGTTCGTATAAATGATAATAAATAGATCACTTTTTAGATTGATTATTTTTGAAAAATAAACTAAATTAATTAATTCATAGCATCTGTTCTTTGATAGTAAATGACAATTGCAATGCTTTTGGAGTCTGTTCCTGCTGAGGTACTAACAAATAATCAAGGAAATGAGTTGTGATTAATGCATGATTGTGGCATTGAAACTAAAACTTTATACACAATTAAATTTGTGATTACTGCTGTTTAAAATGCAGAAAGAAAGGAACTGTTATTTAAGATTCAAACTAAGAAATTGATGATTAAAGGGAAGTACAGGGGCTTAACTAAGAAAATGAAGTTCAGGGGTTTCTTTGATACTTTAGCCTTTTATATTCATTGGTTAAACTAGAATTATTCACTTTTATTTTGCAATTTTTATTCTTTATGATAAGTATCATAATTGAGTCTAAATTGTTTGGAGTTTGTAAGAGTGAATTTGTATATTCTCAGAATGTACTCCAAGGATTTGAGAAGCTCAATATTTCAGTAATCAATACTGATATTGTTTGCATGGATTTTTAAATATTTTGTATTACAGGGAGGAAGCTTGCATGGGAAACTTGTGGACGCAACGCTGAGCTAATGGAAAGACTGAGACAGAATCTGATTGTCGTGTTGATGAACTTGGTTCCATGTTAAGGGCTCGCGGGTTTAATTATCATGGAGTTGAGGTATTATACAGTGGGGTTTATGGAATAGAACTAAAATGTGAGATATTTATTGGCCTTGTTTATTATCAGTGACTAAGATACATGGTTTCGACAAATATCAGGTCAGAAATTATTATGATTTTTTTTCCTTCTAAGAAATATTCTATTAAATCTCTACATTTCCTAATTTCCAAAGTCAAAGAGTTGGCATTTTTTTACGAAGAGAAGTGATGCAGAAACATAGACAAATAACAGTTTTATTTTATTTGAGATTTTGTTTAATATAAAGTTTATATATTTACTTTAAGAAGTTTAGTTTAATTAAATTACTATTTAGGATAAGAATTTTATTTCTTTTAAATTATTGTCTTAGGATAAAAATTTTATTTTAGGATAAATTTTTAAGTTTCAAGAATTCCATTATCATTTAGGATAATTTTTATTCTTTTAAAATATGAAATTATCACTTTAAAATAATTACTATGCTTTTAAGATATTTATTACTAAGAATAAGAAATCTAGTATGAATAGGAGATTTAATCTTTAGCATAAATATCCACTAAGGGTTGGCATTTAGGAATATAGTTTTTTATATTTTGATATTTTACCAAAGAGGTTTTTTTTTTTTTTTTTAGAATCTTAGTTTATCTTTCGTGTCTGACTTACAACTATTTTTCAACTCTTTTTCTATTCTTTGCTATCTTTATCTTCCCTACCTTGTATCGAATTGATATCAAAGCAAAAATAGATATCAGATTTGTTCTTTAATTTCAATTTTAGCTGGGGTTGGAAGTGCTAATTACTATGGTAGAGGGAACTAAGGACAACAAGGAAAATTGACTGAGTTAAGGCACAAGATTGAAGAATTTCGCAGGCTTACAAGCTTTACAATGACAAGGATATGTGGGGAGCCCAAATGGACATTCCAAAAGATGATCATAAATCTTTTGACACATCGGAAGGTGGTTTAGAGGAAGTATTTAATGAAGCAGAGCTTGAGAACCCTTTTAATAATGCTAGACCTGCACTTTTTGCAGTATGAGGTGGATTGGAGGAGCAGTTGTTACATACTCTAGAGCTGAATGCTAGAGGAATGAATTTCCAAGTGAATGATTTTCATGTGAAGTTACCTGAGGAAAAAATTGTAGAGCCGCTATAGAAACTTTTTTTGAAGAAAAAGATTTAGAACTGCCAAATCCAATTTATGATGAATATAATGACGATGAGGAGTACATAAATATATACCGTGCACAAGGAGATTCCTTGATGATTAGGAGTGTGATGACTATCGCTAGCCAAGATGATAAAGAGGATTTAAAGAATGAAGCCAGCAAGGTTATAAATAAATCTGGCAATGACAGGAACTTTAAAGAACAACATGTTGTAATTCAAGAGTTGTGGAAGAGTTTGCTTTATTAGTTAGTGACAACTTACTGCAGGGTTTACCACCAATCAAGAGCTTTCAAGAAGCTAGAGTGAGTGATGATGGAAAAACTTTTATTGATCACATTTGAAAGATCCATAAGAAAATGCAAACAGCTTAGAAAAAAAAAAAGCGAGGAGGCTTATGCATCTATTGCCAATCAAAATGTGTGTTTCAAGGAATTAAGAAAAGTAGATTTAGTACTAGTTCACTTGAGGAAGGAAAGGTTTCCTAAAGGTACTTATCATATGTGGAAGTCTACCTTTTTCAACCGTGAGAGAATGATATAGAGCATCGACAAATAATAGTTTTATTTCATTTAAGATTTTGTTTAGGATAAAATTTATATTTTTACTTTAAGAATTCTAGTTCAATTAAATTACTCTTTAAGATAAGAATGTTGTTTCTTCTAGATTACTGCTTTAGGATAAAATTTTATTTTAGGATTAAGTCTTAAGTTTTAAGAATTCTATTATCACTTAGGATAATTTTTATTCTTTTAAGATATGAAATTATTACTTTAAAATAATTACTATGCTTTTAAGATACTTATTGCTAGGAATAATAAATCTCTTGTGAATAGCAAACTTAATATCTAGTATAAATACCCATTAAAGGCTGGCATTTGAGAATGTATTCTTTTCTATTTTGATATTTTATCGAAGAAGTTTCTTTTAAAACCTTTATTTGTCTTTCATATCCGACTTCAATTATTTTTTAAATCTTTTTCTATTCTTTGCTATCTCTATCTTTCCTACCCTGAATTAGAAGGAATAATACATAATTCTATAGCCGGTCAATGAACTTTGTTTTAATAATTTTTGTTTTTTAATATGTATATATATTATATGAATACAAGCATCTGCACGTATTAATGGTTTTTAATTTTAGTGATTTTTTCTTGACGAGCCTTAGCTACGGTAGCTTTTAAAAATGACTGCCGGAAGTTTACATGCATGTCTTTCCGATTAGGACCCTACATATTCGGTAATATGTTTTTATGGACCAGTGTGCTGTTATGGCATGTGGAACCCTACTGAAATTTGCCTCTTCTTTTGGTTTTTTTCCCCCTTCTATTGAAATTTCTATGTTAAGCAAAGCCTTTGTGCCATACTTTACTAGCTTTCAGAAACTTCTCCCTCTTGGAGCGCTCTGCAATGTTGTAAGCTTTGCAAGGGTTGTGCTTTTTATCGAATGGAAGACATTTCAAAAGGCTATGTTATCCGGACTCAGGTGTGAGTATCGGATACGGATATGTTCAATTTTTTTAAAGATTTTTCATATATTTGGAGAGTCCTTGAAGGGTTATATCTTCATATTTGTGTCCAGAAATGTATCAGATATGTCGAAAACAATTAGTTCAAAAAAAATAAAAAATCGAAGCAACATAATTAAAAAGGACCTTACATGCTGTCACTTCTAAGCAGCTTGCTTTGCAACATTGGTGGTTTTTTTTTTTTTAAAGATTCTCTTTAGCATAACCACAATATCTTATACATTTTACAAACTTATAATTTATGAAATCCTGTTTATCGCAATTTTGAGGTTCATTTTTTCCCCTGTGAAATCACCTTCATGCAATTTGTCAAAATCCATTTACTATATGCGGCTATTATGTCGAAATTGCTTCTTTATATTTCATTATGTGCAATTATGTTTGGTTTCATGGATCTTGTAATTGCTCGTGGAATCGGTTGTTTCCCTTTGTACCCATTTTGCCGTATCGTGCCACCGAAGAAGTTGACCAGATTACTCGACAGCCTATCAAAGGGAGAAAGCGTGGTGGAGGTATACGTTTTAGAGAGATGGAACGAGACGCTATGCTTGCTCATGGGGCTCATATTTGTTGCATGACAGGCTTCATACATGTTCCGATTATCACATTGCCGACGTCTGCTCTCTCTCAGAAGCATCCTTGCGACCGCAATCGTCCAGCGGCAATAGCTCGTTGTTCTAGAGACCGGCGGGCTGCCTCCTGCAAGAGCCCCGAATAAGGTTACATGTCATGCTTGCCAGACAAGCAAAGGGATGGAGACCGTTGCAATGCCATAAGTTTTTCAATATTCAGCTGCTGAGTTGGCAACTATGAACATAAAAATGACTGTACAGCTTAATAGTGGAGCTTGAAGCTTATTGCAGTTCTTAAAGCTCCTGGCAAAATTCTGTTCATCTGGGAATGGAGAGTGTTGCTTTAGCTGTCTGATCCTTCGGGGGAGCAAAGTCTGGCCGCACAGAGACATATGTGCTTTCAGGCAACCATGGACACGAATTGGTATCCGATTGAGGACTCGGAAGAGATACGGAAGGCGGTGAAGTTGATTTTGTTTACATATTTATACTTCTTCTGCAATTACTCTAAAAGTTTGGTAAACTTTTTGCTTATATATTTATAAAGTTTTTTTTCTCTCATATAAAGGAAGCCGCTGCACTAGCATAAGAGAAAAGATGACGAATGCTTATTGTTTATTGCTTTGCTGCATGCTTATTGCTTCCTTTGAAATGAATTTCTTAAATAAACTTAATTACCAATTTTAGTGATTTAATTTGAGCATTCATTTTTTGCACTGAATTTGCAGTTGCTCTTAATCTTATTTAAGTATTTGGATTAATGCAACTATTAGTAAAAGTTTCATTAAGAGTGATAAATATCTTTGGTATTTAAAAATATTAGACCCGACAATTTTAAACATAATTAGATAAACATGACACGTATAAATTGCAAAATACACAACACGAATATATGTTTCAAAACTTGATAATACTAATTATTAATATATTAAAATCTATATAAATATAAAAATATTTAATACACGATTATAAAGCAGCAAAATGCACAAACATAAATACACGTATTATTAGGTTTATAAAATATCGTGATTTTTTTTTAATTTGGAATCCTTTAACAAATTTTATTGATAAAGAAACTATCAAATTGGGTTATAATATTTATGTTGTAGTTGAGTTATAAATTTTACAAGAATGGGTTGTTGGGAGGTTATGGATTCATAATTCCATTCCTATATGCAATTCTAACATCACTTTCATCACTTACTTGAATTTTAAAAGAATAATAATATCTAAATGAAGTTTTATAATCTTAAACCACCCAATAAAGGAGTTTTTGGTTCCAATTCTTGGAGAACATCGAAATGAACATGGTAGTTGACATCACATTGTTAAGGCACACGTCTAGACGTTGAGTTTTAGTACTAATTTATAAAAGTGTCTTAAGTTTTTTTCAAGTAGGTCAATCAATTTGATTGACTTTCTCATTTTAACTTCTTAAAATTTTTTTCTTTAATTATACTTTTAATAACGGTGACTATGAGATCATGAGAAAATCATGCATGTCGACTAACAATCATGCATGAGAAAATCATGCATATGTTCAAAAACGAATATAAAATCGTGAGAAAATCATCCATGTTGACTAATAAAGGATAAAAAATATGCATATTTTGTAAGATAAATTATACCAATTTATAAAATTTATTATCAAAATTATGTATAGTAATATATGCACGGATGCATATACAAAAATACATATTTAGTGCGTTTTGCATTCTTGACAATACTAGACTTTGAATCTCAAAATTATAGATTTAGTTCTAAAAGTAATTTTTTTTTTTTTTT
>JBBYHK010000002.1:4914918-5025279 GCA_038382065.1 Adansonia grandidieri
GTATCGATACTATGAACCACTGTATCGATACATGTTGATATGTATCGATACATTCCTTTACAGAATGCATGTTTTGGCCCTGGCATGGTCTAGTATCGATACAGAGGCTTATGTATCGATACATCTACATGTTGTATCAATATAAATGGAGACATTTCAAATTTTTGGCGCGTCAGAACATTGTATCGATACATGAGAACCATGTATCGATACATTTAAGTAAAATTATGAATTTTCTCCTATTGTTTGTGCCCGGATACCTTAGACTACGTCATTTGATGCCACATCTTCGTATTTACCTTTGATATGATCCCTAGGGCTTCTTGACATCTTCAAAATACTTTTTTGCCAGGCGACATCATCACCTATTACGTCTATGCTCCAGATTATTAAAAATTAGCCCGGACAAAATAAGGTGTCTACAGCTGCCCCTTTTTGACCGTTACTGAGAATCAGGAACAGGGCAAAGACAAAAAGACACTATTTTGTCTGGGGCGGACTGACACTTGTAGAACATTAAGGTGTTAAGTTTTCTAAGGTTTGACCCCCTTAGGCAGGTACAGAGTAACGTGGATTTTTTATGCAGGTGCCTCCAGCTTGTGTGGGCTTTGACTTAAACTTAGTGCCACCAGCTTGTGTGGGCTTTGACTCAGGTGCGGCCAGCTCGTACGGGCTTTGACTTAGACTTGGGTGCCACCAGCTCTTATGGGCTTCTTAAGGGGTGCCACTGACTTGTGGGCTTTAAAGAGGTGCCACTGACTTGTGGGCTTAGAAAGGGTGCCACTATTTGTGGGCTTTAAAGGGTGCCATGACTTATGGGCTTTGAAAGGGGTGCCACGACTTGTGGGCTTTAAAAAGGTGCCACTAACTTGTGGGCTTTAAGGGGTGCCACAACTTATGGGCTTTTGAGAAAGTGCCACAACTTGTGGGCTTAAAAGAGAGGGTGCCACGACTTGTGGGCTTTAAAGAGGTGCCATGACTTATAAGCTTTGAAAGGGATGCCACTGACTAGTGGGCTTTAAAAAGGGTTTTGGCATTAGTTCTTGACAAACTTCTGACGAATGTTCTTGACAGAAGTTTTTAACGATAGTCTCTAGACAACAATTTCTTGCCACTAGCACTTTCGACATGAGGTGGTGAGAAGAGAAGGACCTTACCTGAATGACACTTGGTTTTTGAAGCTTAGAGTTTTTACCAGGAATTCCTTAGAGGTTCAGCAAACCTGGCTTGAAATGATATTGTAAAAAATGATGATGTAAGATGGTAATGTGAATGCACGATATGAAATGCTATCATGATTTCATGATGTGAAGTCTAATACGGGAGATAGCTGTAGTTCTCCTTGTACATCATTCAGACTCTGAAAGGGATGGCGATTCGTCCTTGTTCCAACCATGGACCAGAATTTTCTTTATCTTGCTAGGGATTGTAAGTTGTCCTTGCTCAACTGGGGATATGATCGAAAATTTAGTCTCAAGAATTTGGACTGCTGCGTTTCTCGATTCGAGAGGCTCAATCATTTTCCTGATAAATGGAGAGCACTGCCAACAATTTGGGGATTATTCGACTGGTCGGGTTGATGTCTCTAGTTTCAATAGGATTCTGATAGAATGCATGGGTCGATTTTGGTTAGCTTAAAATGGTTTTTCTTGCGATGAGACTTGTGAAAGCGTGAAATGGTTTGGTGTATAGTCATGCCGAACGGGTGTTTGGACGTGACAAGTGCATAATCTTGATGATTGGGGCATAAGCAGAGTTACTTGTGCTTTTCTTTTCCTTTTGATGTAATGTCAAGATGTCCTGATGCGTATTTCAGTTAATTATCAAACATTATCAACTAAATGACAAGTGCAACATGAATTGTACAGGGGTCAAAAGAAACAAGGTAATATTTATTTATGACAACAAAGAGACATAACTCAATATACTATTTGACAAGCAATTGATAGGGTAGCGAGAAAGATGATCTTTTGGGCGAAAGATGCCTCTGACAATCATGACATGGATGTTCTTTAGGTGCTTTTTAGAATCCTTCTCGAACAATGAATGTGCCTAGCATGAGCTGATCTTTGAAAGATCTTTAGGATTGCTTTGCATTATCTTGTGGGTGTTCTCGATTCATACCCCATTAAAATTAATCCTCTCCAATTGCTCTTGTGGGTTTTCAACTGTAATTGGGTTGGTTGCTTAGATGTCTTTTTTGAAATTTCAGCTATGAACATCACTGATCAACCAAAAAGTCCATAACACTCTTTAAAATAATATTAAAAATTTTAAAATATTTTTATTAATATTTATAATTAATTTAAATTAAAAAATCATGTCAAAACTTGACTTTCTTGAACAAGTGTAATCTGGCTCAAGTCGCTGCTTTTTTTTTTTTTTTTCTCTTTTTTTCGGTGGGCTCGAGAGAAAAATAATGAGCGCTCCACCTCTACTTCCACTTCCAGTTCAGCCCAACCCAACCAATGTTATTTACTCACTCCCCCATTCCAAACCCTAAACCCTTCCACATTCTTCACCTTCCTCCCATTGCTCATAGTAAAGAAAACAAGAGGAAGAAGTAAAAGCCATGGGAACGCCGATGAAAAAGAGGCCGGGGCAGCTTCCGACCGCGAAAGAGCTCGAAGAACTAAAGGAGCTATTCAAGCACCACATCGAGTCTTTCGATTACATGATCGATGAAGGCTTAGAACTTATGCTTAAAAGAATCAAGCCTGTTCAAATCGTCGATTCTGTCTCCAACAAAACCCTTAGAAATATCCTTTTTTTTTGTTGGAATTTGTTTTAATGGATTTTTTTTTTTTTTGGTTTTAAGAAAAGAGGAATCTTTAGTTTACGTTCTGGTTTTTGTTTCTGTTACTTGAATTTTGCTTCCGAAAGCATTAAGTTTTGAATGATGTTTTCGTTTATTGCGGTAAAAAAATATTTTTTGTGAAAATAGATGTATGGAATTAAGCTACAATTTTTTGAGAAACTGGTATGGTAAAAGAATAAATCACTGTTTAATTGTTGCTTTTACCCTTTATTTTTCCGTCGAAAGAAAGTTGATTGATGAGTTATATACTACAAATATGTTAGAAGTAGTGTTACAAGCGTGATAACCAAATAGAACCTTAATTTTTTTTTTTTTGTAATTTGCAATTGTATAATGAGGTTGATGTTTGTTCTTGACTTGATGTTTGTTCTTGACTTTGTATCTTACTCTGGTTGGATCATCCTGAGTTATTTCCACCACAAAAGGAACGGTCTTCAAAGACGTCAGCTGGAGCTTTGCATCCATTCGAAGTAAAATTTTACACCATAATTTACAGTCTTTGGTTTATTATATTTTTCTCATTTTACTTATTAATTGATGGGAATTTTTTTAACAGTGTAGACAAGCAAAAATTTCTTATACGGGGAGCTTGCATATAGATGTTTGCTTTCAGTGGGATGGTGGAGTTGTTATAAGAGAAAAGGTTAATTTTGGAGAGTTTCCTATAATGTTGAGGGTTAGTTTTCTTTGTTCTTCATTTCTAACTTTTCATAGTGAATTAGTGATTTTTTGATCCAAATTTACCTTCCATTGGATTTATCTGTATTATATTTTTCTTTACTTTACTTTGGTAACCATTTGCTCAGTGTATTTTATTTGTATGCAGTCAAAACGTTGTTACTTGCGAGATGCTGATCCTGCAAAACTGGTTGCTTGCAAAGAAGAGTCGCCAGAAATGGGTGGGTGAGTAATTGATTGATCTTTCAGCCCTTATGTTTGACATTCCTAGAAGTTTTAACGTATCGGCATCGGCATCGGCATATTTGATGTCTGTTTGAAAGTTTATTACTCTAGATTTTCAAATTACTTGCCTTTTGGCATGCTTTTTGCTGTTTTCTAATTCTACAACTGCTCTACATATTTTGTGGTATTATTGTTATTGTTATTATTATTATTATCATCATCATCATCATCATCATATGAGCCTATATTCCCTGTATTTAGGAGCATAAAATCCTATAGTATAATTGAACAATTAATTTTTTTTGTCTGGTGTGGAACCTATATGAATCTCATATAGAAATGATTTATATAAATGATTCAAACACAAAAACCATGCATAGTGATATCCAGTCTTTCCATTTTTGTCTAGTTGCTATTCTTTCCTTTAAAATTTTCATGTTATGCAGGTACTTCATTCTAAATGGGCTGGAGAGGGTTGTCCGACTGTTGATATTGCCGAAACGTAATTATGTGAGTGAGCCCTTTGTTTGTTTGTTGCTTTGTTAACTAACTGGGAGAGCAGTTTAATTTTGGTTGATAATTAAGCTAAGATTTGTAATTTAATCTCTTGCAACTTCTAGTTTCTCTACTAAATTTGCTAATGAGTTACTTTCTTAACTGAGCTTTTTGTTTCAGGTTAATGAAATTAATATCATTCATGCATCTAGAATAGAATACTAATCCCGTTGTCAAATGACCACTTCTTAGTGACTTTTCCTTTCCATTTTCTTTTCTTTGATTACAAAAATGTTCCATTACTGAGGCAGTGTTTAATTTTCAGCCAATGAGCTTTGTACGGAGTTCATTTCGTGATCGTCGGGAAGGTTATACTGATAAAGCAGTTGTAATAAGGTTCTTGTTTTATATCATATAGATATATTTGCCTTCTTTTTGTTCATATTATTATTTCAGCATCTCATCAGATCACTTAAGAGTATATCATATCTTTCTTACTTTACTGCTCCAACTGTTCTTGGATACTCATATAATTGTCATTCTAGGTGTGTGAGGGAAGATCTATCTTCAGTGACAGTTAAATTATATTATCTTCATAATGGGAGTGCAAGACTTGGATTCTGGTAAGAAATTCTGAGCTGGAAGTAGAACAATGATTTTTGTTTTTGATTCTGAATTAAGTTATGTCTATTTCCTTCTAATTTACTCTTGCAGGATACAGGGTAGGGAATACATGCTTCCTGTGGGCATTGTACTTAAGGTGCTGTAACTGGTTCTTTTACATACGTATACTTTCATCAAGACTTTCCTATGTAATACTGTGAAAAACAATTTTATACTTTTTTAATGTGTGCATGTGTGATAAGATTTTGGGAAAATGTATAGAATCATGTCCAAAACCAGTTGGAATCATGTTTGTCCTACAATGTTTGGTTGATGTTTCTGAACAGGTAGCTCAGCTTTTGGTATGGAAGCACTTTTATATTTGTTAGGTTATGTCAAATTTCTGTTGGTGGTCTAATATGTTTCATAGTGGTGCATGGATCTCATAATGAATTTTTGAAGTTGCAAGTATTACATCATGCTGTCAAGGGATAAATGAGAACCAAACACTAATCTCTCTTAATTGGATATTAGAAAGTCTTGCATACCTTTTTCTCGGCATTACTATTGTTCAATTTTGGACACATCTCTTTGATGTTGATTTCTTGATTTGAGAGATTGTGTATACTGGTTTCCTTATTGTTATAACGCATCCAATAAGATAAATGGCATGCCAGTTTATAACATGTTCAGAAATAAAAACTGTGATTTAAAAGGTTGCATTTGTGTACAAGTCAGTAGAGAGTTCTGTTTTATTTTTATTTTTTGGTTAAAATTTAGGCTTTGTTTAGTAACTAGAAAAAAGCTTTCAGATGCCATTTTTGCTATTTTCTTGTGTTTGGAAAATAGGAACTTAAAAGGAACTGAAACAGGGGACAAATATTAAAAAAAAAAAAAAAAAGAAACACCAATCAAACGGAGCCTTAGTGTCCCATATCTCCATGCTTTTCTATCTAAGTTATCCAATTATTTCCTTGTGTGACTTAAAATGAGATTTCATATTATCCACTCCATACTTCCAGCAGCAAGATTTGCCCTTGATGCTAGCTTCTTTAAGTTTTTACCGCTCTTGAAATTTATCTGCTTGACCAAAGCCTATTTTCTTACATGTTTTTCCACCTTCCTTTTCTTTTCTTGTTCTAATTCTGATTGTTCTTAGTAGGCTCTGATTGACACTAATGATCACGAAATTTATGCAAACTTGACATGCTGCTATAATGAGAAAAATGGTGAAGTAAAGGGGGCTGTTGGTACTCAGCTTGTTGGTGAAAGGGCTAAGATTATTCTTGATGAAGTTCGACACTTGGGGCTTTTCACTCAGGAGCAGTGTATACAACATATTGGTGCTTACTATGATACTAGTCTCATTATCATTTTATTTCATATGTTAAGCATCTATATTAATTCCCTTTGTTGTCAATATAGGGGAACACTTCCAACCTGTCATGGAGGGGATGGAAAGTGAGAGTTATTCTTCCGTAAGTTGCATTTGTTGTCTATATATTGTCGCCTTTTATGTTTTAAAGATAACAATAGCTAGTTAGTTCCCTTGGGTTCTTTTTAGAGTGAATTTTGAGACATGTAATGCTTTCTTCAATGTTTTATTTATTTTCTTTCTCTATTGTTATATATGTAGGTTGCTGATGCAGTACTAAGGAATTACATATTTGTTCACTTGAAAGACAACAATGACAAGTTTAACCTTCTCATGTAAGTTGCAGAGGTTCTCTTTATCCTAGTTTGAATTTCTCTTGCCACAATCCGTTGTTTATGAACAGTAATCTTTTGTACCTTTGGGTTACTGTTTAACTTCTTCTCTTTAGCTTTATGGTGCAGAAACTTTTCTCACTTATAGATCAAACTTCTGCACCTGATAACTCAGATTCTTTGCAAAATCAGGAAGTTTTACTCCCCGGTCATCTCATTACCATTTACCTTAAGGTAGAAATACTCTTAACTATTTGAAGAATTTTTTTTGTTTTTCTTTTTATTTTTTTAAAAGAATCCATGGAAGCAGAGTACTACATATTTACTCAAAATATAATGAAATCCATCAACAGGATGAGCTCTTGCAATTAGTTTGCTCTTAATTATGTGCAATTTGTATGTGAATCATATTATGTAGTATTTTATTAAAATAATAATATTTAAAGTTATTGCAATACAATAAAAATTCCATTAATGAGTAACTCTAACTGTTATTTTTAATTACAATTAGTTTTTGATTGACAAGATTTATAACTTCTTCTAAGGTTGTTTTCAGGCGTAACAGGATAAGGACTATTAATTAAATTCAATAATTTTAAATAAATAAAACATGTAACAATTAAAGTTCAATCAAAAGCGAGGGGGTAATATAATCTTCACTGAATTTTCACTCCCCTTAAGCCACATATATATTTGATATACATTATTCTTTCAGTTAAGCTGTCAGTAGTTTGATAATCTGAAGTCTTTTATTTTTGTTTTTTCTTTTAAACCGGGATTTTTTTAACCATTGACCTCTTATTTTAGCCACTAATATATGGAGCAAGTAGCAGAATGCATATGTACCATGTTAAATTAGCTTCATTGATGTAATTTCATATATTGATTGAATGTTAA
Source organism: Adansonia grandidieri (assembly GCA_038382065.1). NCBI lineage: Eukaryota > Viridiplantae > Streptophyta > Magnoliopsida > Malvales > Malvaceae > Adansonia > Adansonia grandidieri. The sequence goes on from JBBYHK010000002.1 coordinate 4,922,342, forward strand.
CTCCTGTTTATTTGGTTTCAGGAGAAACTGGAAGATTGGTTGCGCAAAGGAAAAAAGCTTATTGAAGAGACGATTAATAACCAAAGCAAAAATTTTGATTTCTGCAGCTGTATGTTATGTCCTTTGCCCTTTCTATCTTTTTTGGAAACTGCCATCTCTTTATGTGATATCGTGATTTGTTCTATAGAGTTTATAATATTTCGCTTCTTTTTAATCTTGTTGGTGGTTGAAATCTTTACCACTTTATTAGTTGCACTTATTGCTTTTGGACCACCATATACTTATAATATTTCTACTGCAGTTGATTGAAGTAAAGTGGTATTTCCATTGAATGTTCAATTTGGCAAAAGCTGGATGAATCTGATTTAAGCTAACCTGAAAGGACTTTTTCAAACCTGATAACCCTATATGGCCTGAACCTGAAACAGCCCAACATTACCTGATCTGACCTACCTAACTTAAAATCTTTAGGGGGATCTGTGGACAACATCTTATTTCCGGCTTTTACATTGGACCTTTTTGATTGGGCTTCCAAGTGCATTTAAGTGTTGATTAGGTACATTTTGATGTCCTGCTTCTATAAGGACAAAGTATAACGAGTTTGTAATATTCATTTTTTTGATCAATAGAAAGCATCCCCATCCTCATCCCGCTATTGTTATGTTTTCTATTTTTCCTTTGTACTGCTATGAAGAAGAGTCGTTGGCATTTGTTTTTTTTTTTAAATTGATCCTTCTTATTGCTTAAGATATTTTGCTGCCTTTCAAAGCAACGAAATTTGTAAGCAAATTTCTAATCATACAAATTTAGCCTGCATCTTGTCGAAATTTACCGCTTAAGATTTCTGATCTCAGATTCATAATTTGCTAAGATTGTGTTACTTTTTTCTGCTTATGGATTGATATTGCCTTATTGGTTGTGGGATGATGCAGTAAAAGATGTCAAGAAGGTGATGGACAAAAATTCTTCGAAGCAAATCAGTGCAGCCATTGAGAATATGTTGAAAACTGGAAGATTATTAACACAGACTGGTTTAGATTTACAGCAGGTCAGCCTTTTCATATATTTCTATTTCCAACTTTGAATTATATGTGTGGATCTGTGAACTTAAACTATTAACTTGAAGTTTGTTTTAGTTTGTATTTTTTCCTCCCTCCCATTTGTTAAACTCATTGTACAACTCATATGTGCTTGAGCTCCAATCCCGCTCAAGCACAATTTCCCTGATAACCATAAATGGTTCCAAAATTCAGGAAAGACTTTTATTGTTTAATTCATGTGAAATGTAATGACCTTGCTTTAGCGGGATAATAATTGGGTAGTGGCTTTCTTTGCCCTTGATCATGTTTGTCATGTTGACCAGCCATATTAAGTTAAACTTTTGTACTTTTGGTGGTTGTACGAAGATGATTAATGATGTTTCTTGCTGTTAGTAAATTCACCTTATTTCCACCTCAACTCAATAGTGTAATTCTGGTGAGAGAGCTGTATTTAACGAATTACTTTATACATGTGAATATATCAGAGCTTGAGAACAATTAAAGGCCATTAATACATCAAATATATATATATATTTTTTGGGTTTTAGGATAATAGCCAATTGATTTGTCAATGAACTGTGGAGGTAATGACAATTGAGTGCAAAGTGAGGGACTTGTTAAGGTGATTTGGATGTCTGACATGAAGGCATACAACATCACCTGTAAGAAGGTGTGACTTGATGGAAATACCCATGCCCAAAAGAAAAAAAAAGAGTGAAATGAAATTAAAAAAAGACGTGGGTGGAAACTATAAAAGAGACCTTGCTTTTAGGGATCTTCTCAAGGTATGATTCTAGGGTTCAAAAATGGCATACTATGACCATGTAGTTTAACTCACATGGTTGGAAAGTATGCTGTTTACTCTTCTCGGAAATAACCCCCAAATCATAAATTATATCAATAATAATTATTTTTTGGATAACTGGAAGGTAAAAGTAAAAAATAGATTTCCAATGGTTTTGCCTCTAGAAGCTTGTGTCAGTGAGGAGATTGAAAGGTCTACTGCCGAGTCTAATATAGAAGTGAAAACCAAATAGCACATAGAGGTTGATTTAGAAGCATATTTTGAGAGTATTGATGCACATTTTTGACTCTCAACATCCCTAACTAAAAATTGAACTAACTGCCTTTTTAAGGCTAGTTCTAGTGGTTCAAATTTGCTTCTTCACATTTGTGAGATTTTCATTTATCTGTATACCTCCTATGTATCTTATGTCAAAAGCTTTATCGGGTGCACTTGTAAAGCTTGGTAAATAATTAACGTGTTTTCTTGTTTTACTAGAGGGCTGGATTCACAGTTCAGGCAGAGAGGCTTAACTATCTACGTTTTCTTTCATTTTTTCGGTCTGTTCATCGTGGGGCTTCATTTGCTGGACTTCGTACGACCAGTGTTCGGAAGTTGCTACCCGAGTATGTATCTGCTTGCCAATGTAGTGATCAATTTGTTTTTATTTATTTTAAACTATTGAATTTTGCTAACACCCAATTCTTCTGACTTATAGATCTTGGGGTTTTCTTTGCCCTGTGCACACTCCTGATGGAGAGCCTTGTGGGTTGCTGAACCACATGACATGTTCTTGCCGTAAGTTCAAACTTATCTGCTGTTTTTTGGCCACAAAAAATGACCTTATGAATAGTTTGCAACTAATGTCTAAATCTTTTGGGTTTGAAGTAAATTTTTCTTGAAGAAACCATTTAGGAGCCTCAGTATTGAAGGCAAGGGTGTTAATAGCAGGGATTTAAAAGCGGTGGCTAGTGGTGTCGTGGCTGCTATTTCGTGTTAGCAGGACTGCCTGCCATCGCTATTTGCCGAAACAGCGTTGTGATTGAAAATCACATCAGTAACGACCGATAATGGCCACTAAAATCGCTGTAACGGAAAATAGCGGCCATAAAGGGCCGCTATTTTCCGTTAAACCGCTTCTCCTGAAATGAAATCATATGAAGAGCTTTTTTATCAGAAAAAAAAAATGAAATAAGACACCCATGTCATGGTTTGCCGTAGGTTTAACATGGGAGGGGACAAGCACAGCTAAAACAGGGATTGGTGACTGCTGTCGATTCTGGTGCAGGATAAGAGGGGCCAAAACAGGGGACCATATGGCCATGGGAGGCGTGGGTAGAAAGCAGAGAGGGGAAGGAGGTTGCTGGGTAGGCCGGCAGCTTCTGTCGATCAGTCTATTGAAACTCGAGTGTCTACTGGGTTTGAGTCTGGGGCTCGGTGAGAGAGTGAGACTGAGAGTGGGGGAGTAAAGAAGAAGAGAGTGCTGGGTTTGACTTTGCAGCTTGGTGACGAGAGTGAGAGTGGGAGAGTAAAGAAGAAGTGAGTGGGAGAGCAGAGACGAATTTTAGGGGGGGAAGTTTAGATTTAGACTGTGGATGGATTTGTGCCCTAATGGGCTGGGTTCACAATTCACTTGACCCAATAACTCAACTACCTTTCCTTTTCTTTTGATTTAGAAAAAAATTAGATTTGATTATTAGATTAGTTTTTTTTGTATTATATTAGTTTTGATTATTATTTATTATGCAATTAAATAATAATTAAAATGTCATCTATTATATAAAAAATTAAAATTGTTTTTGATAAAAATATTAATCAATTAATGTGTCAAAAATTAAATTACTTAATGAATTAAGCATTTTATATAATCTACTAAGCTTATGATTAAAAATTAAACTTTATAAATTTAAAATAGATTTGATTTTTAATGATGAAACAAATAATATAACATATATTTTTAAAATATCAAGTATATAACCATATGAATATGAATGTTTTACTAATTTTATTATAATATCAAAAAATATGTGAATGATTTTTAAATAAATAAAATACTATAGTACCATAAATTATTTAAAAATTATTAAAAAAGGAGTTTTTATGATTATAATAGTTGTGCAAAATGAAAAAAATTCATGATTGCGATGATTGCAATGACCATAATAGTATCTGTTACGCCACAACTGCGGTAAATGCAATGCAACCGAAATGCATCTGCGACTGCAATTTAAATCCCTAGTGACTAGATGTTTTAGCTTGTTCTTGACATTGGTACCCCCACGTTGTGAGTGTTCTTAATTATTTCTTCTTGAAGCATTATCATTGCTTATAGAAGGAAGATTGATTACTTGTACGAGTTAAAGTGGGTAGTTTTTTAATGGTCATGTCATGATTGCACATTTGCTCGTAGTCCATTCAAATTGTATCCAAATGCATAACCTGCCAATCATCCTTTGTTTTTTAAATAAAAAAATACTTAAGAGGTGATTTGATTTATAAAAGTAAAAAATATTAGTAAAAGCAAGCAACACGGGGCTTGAAATTGCAATTATGTTGAATAAAATCTAGCTTCCAATTAAAACAATTAATGAAAAATGTTGGTTGTTTATTGGCTTCTAATCTCATGATGACTCTGTTTTCCTTTTCTTTTATAGCCTTAACATGTACACACTTATGCATTTTTAATTTCTTATCCACAAATTGCTACAAGTGTTATTCTTATGGATTTGACATTTAATTTCTTTTAATCTTTATGGCAGGAATTACATCGTACTACAATTCACAAGGAAATATAAGAGATTTTTTTAAAATAAAAATGTCTATTCTTGATGTTCTAGTTGGGGTTGGGATGACAACTGCGTGGCCAAAAGTTGGTCATGCTGGGCCTCCTCAAGTTCTTCCTGTTCTTTTAGATGGCTGTGTTATTGGCTCTTTACCTTCTGGTGAAGCTGACAAAGTAGTTGCTCATTTGCGGAGATTGAAAGTGTCGGCTGCTTCAGTGGTCTGTTTTAGTTTCTCATTGCGCAATTTCTTTTCTTATTAAATTTATTTTAAAATTTATGTAGTGTATTACAGATTCCTGATGACTTGGAAGTGGGATATGTTCCTTTGAGCTTGGGTGGCACATATCCTGGTTTGTATCTGTTCACTTCTCCATCTAGATTTATTCGGCCAGTCAGAAATATTTCTATCCCTTCTGTAGATGGGAAGGATGTTGAACTTATTGGGCCATTTGAACAGGTGAATACTGATTTCTCTTCTGTTTATTGTTTATATGTTCAAATTTCTGACTCTAATCTTGTGAACCAGTTCTAAATTCTAAGTTAGCAGACTTGAGTTAATTCTTCTTTTTTGTAGGTTTTCATGGAAATAAAATGTCCAGATGGTGGGAATGGAGGAAGAAATAATATTTTTCCTGCAACTCATGAAGAACTTAGTCCAACTGCAATGCTAAGTGTGGTTGCTAATCTCACACCTTGGTCAGACCATAATCAAAGTCCACGTAACATGTATCAGTGCCAGGTTTTTTACCACATTCTTAAAAAAAAAATTGTATTCTATGCTGAGTGTTCAATAATTGACTCTTTATTTTCGGATTTGTAGATGGCAAAACAAACAATGGCTTTTTCATTACAAGCAATTCATTCACGTGCAGATCAAAAGCTGTACCATCTTCAGGTCCGTTTCATTCTTTGTTCCTTTTCTGGGAAGACAGACATGGTTCTTACTTTGTGTGCTAATTTCGAGTTTTGTCTCTGTTGTTTTCCTTTGGTGTTGTCCTTTTTTCTGCAATCCTTATGTTAATTATTTGTCTATATGGTGTTGTTCTTGCTCATGATGCTGGGTGTTATTGATACAAATGATGCTAGGGTAATCTACCCTCGTGAGATCTTTTGGATTCAGTTAGGAGGATTTAGAATTTTAGGGGTTATTCTGGTGGCAGGGTGGTTGGGGTTTAAAGGTAATTATCGGCACTGGCATTTGACCACAAATGTGGCCATAAAGAATTGATAATATAACAATTTTATTCACTACTTGTCAATAAAATAACTTCTTTCAAGTATAACATTTATTGTAAACGAAGTCCCTTTAGTGCTAGACGTAGGGAAAGTTGTTTTCCATGAGGTACCATTTCAAAGTTGTTGTACTTACATATTAAGTGATCGGTTAGATTTTCTTTTAGTGGGAGATCTTTTGTTTTAGTTTTGCTAATATTCATCTCATTACTACTTGTTCTTTCTCCCCCCTTCCCAACACCTCTTCCTAAGTGTATTTGCTAGTATATTTGCAACTTATATTGTGTTTGATAAACCATTGAAAATTAAAATTTTCAGTGATTTTTTTTAATGCGTGATAACTCACTTTTGAAAGTCACTTAAATGGAAGATTTAATGAAATAGTGTTGAAAATATAGGTAGTTAGAAGTTACTTAATGCATTCAATCAATCTTATATAAGGAAAAAGTTCTCATTTAATTACTTTAACCTAGACTTGGCAATTCGTGTATTCATGTCATTTTCGTGTATTTTGCTGTGTCATAGTCATGTTCAAGGTATTTCATATTTATATAAATTTTAAGACATTAATAATTCGTATTATATAAATTTTGAGATATGTATTTGTGTTGTGTCATGTCGTGTTTTTATTACTTTTTTTGTTTCATATTTGTGTAATCATGTCTAGCATTGCTAGGTCTACTTTAGCCTTATATTCTTTTCTTTTTAACTATTTATTTTTCCTTTTAACTTTTACTAATTTATAATACTGTAGAGAAGAAATCAATTGATGAAACATTTATCTAACAAATAGTGAACGATTTTTATAGTAAAAGTTTACTAAATTTTTCAAAACTAAAAAAAATCAATACTTAATTTTTCTGTGTTGAATACTTTCAATTTATTAAACTGTATGTAGTTATTTTAAGATATTAATTTAAATAGAAACTGTTTTTACATTTCACTTTACTAATTATTAAATTATATATCTTAACTATATTAATTAATGAAATTTGACTCTTGAAAGGCTTGCCCTTGAATGCTTTGGGAGTAGATCTCATCCCATAAGAATCGAAATGCTTTGTCTCATTAGAGGCTAGAACACCTCAGCTTTTTTATTTACTTTTAAAATTGATGTAAATCTCATAAGTTACATGATCACATGGTTACATAGCTATATATAGCACTTGGACCTGCTCTATAAATTACGTACAAGGATTTTAATGTCCAATCTGTGCAGCTAATGTTTATACAGTCATTTGTATTTTCTCCAATTGAATGTAGGGAAATCCTTCAAAATAACAAATCGATCCATATCAGCGATGTATCTTTTTTGCATCCAAGAAGTTTTTTTAGAGTCCATAAACCTTCAAAGGCACTTAAAATATGGCCAGCAGTTTAATTTATTATCATTACCATCCTTTCTAGTTTGTTTGTGGAAGATAATTATTTTAATCTTCTTTGTCTGCAATTTCTGAGGCCTGGGAGCTCTGTCTACTGTGTTATGGTAATGGTGATGGTCACCTTGTTATTGCTTTTGCATTTACAATTTTTCTGGGCTATTTTCAGACTCCTCAAACTCCAATTGTGCGCACAAAAACATATACAAAGTACTGCATGGATGATTATCCCTCAGGAACAAATGCAATAGTAGCGGTGCTGGCATATACAGGGTATGCATTTTAGTCAAGCGTGTGAAGTGACTTTAGCATGTTGAAGGACCCTGAAGTTAACTTATTTGTATTTTGCAGATATGATATGGAGGATGCCATGATTTTGAACAAGTCATCTGTAGAACGTGGAATGTGTCATGGACAAATATACCAGGTTTGCTTTTGTTTTCACGCATGCTTTATTTACTTTGTTTCTTGTCTTTATAGTTTTGGAGTATCACAACTTATGGAACCAATTCCCAATGAGATTCTCAATTATTTTGCCCGTTATTGCTAGTCAAGGTTAAAAATATTTTCATTCTGTACTGACTGTGATACCATTAATTTGACTATTTAAGAACTGGTAGTTTGAATCTTTGAATACTAATTAAAGTTGTGAAACTATGTGACTCCATAACTATTTTTGTTGTATGCGGCTTCCCTGGTTCTGGGATTCCCAGACACCGCTTAAATGTTAAACTCTTACCCATAAAATATTTATAAGTTTCGTCTTTCTTGTTTATCAGTTTCTCTTTCTTTCATATGGTTTCTTGCTAATGCGTACACATGATTTTTGTTGTTGTCTGGCTTTTACAATCGCTTATCCTAATATTGATCATTTTGGCAGACAGAAACTATTGACTTGTGTGACAATAAGAGTAAGTTAGATCGAGGTCAAAGAATTTTTAAACGAGAACATTCAGATAAATCAATATCTTCTTTTGTTGATTCGGATGGACTTCCATATATTGGTCAGGTTAGATTCTATTTTTGTATTTTGCTCCATTCATTCTTCAAATAAAACAATGAGCAAAGCTAAACTCTCCTTCTATTGTTTGGTAATATTTTTCAGGTGATATATCCAAACGAACCTTACTGTAGTACCATTAATCAGGTGACAAATTCAAAGAAAATCTACAACCGTAAGGGTACAGAAATGGCTATTGTTGACTATGTTGCAGTTGATACAAAAAATAAGAAGGATCTTCAGAAGGTAAGCAACAGCGTCTTTCTTGGTCGTTCATTACAGTAGAAAAGCATATGGTCTGTTTGGCCTGGCTGGAGCTTCTGTCGAAGGTGTTGTTGCAGTAGAGTTGTTTCTAAAATTATTTTAAAGAGGAAATAGTATAACATTTGGCAAACTTTAATAAAGTTAAGTGAAAAAATAGAACGCTCAACTTGATTAAACTAAATCATAAGTTTTTAGATGAAATAATGAATAAAATAAGGATTATTATTTCATACAGTATTGGTGGAGTTTTTAAACTCCACATGTGGGGTTAAAGCATTTTCATTATCCTTTTTCTATTATATTAATTTGTGTTTTAAATAGTAATAAAATATGTGGTAATCCTCTAACCCCTCTGCCTACCAGTGGTTTATTAGATAATACACCCAAGTTGAAACCTTTACCCGATACACCGGAGACTGAGTAACATAGATGCTACCAGTTTTATTCATCTTTTCTAACTTACGTGTTAAAATTAGCTTAGCTGTAGTTTTATTTTTGTGCATTCTCAAGAGATCAGTTACATTATTTTCTAGGAAATATTGATTTGCAAGCTAAGATTTAAATAACATCAGTTTCTGCATTATCATTTTATCTATTATGTATCAAATAGCTAATATCTTACGGGACTAGATAATTTAGAATAAGTAGAAAGAAATAATTATATAATAACACCTTTACTTTATTTACTTAGTGCTTTTGTTCTCAGTTTTCTTTTGTTAAAATAAGATTCTCGTTTTAATTATCCGAGTTTTATCGTATTTTGTTGGACAAGAGGTTATCTGGAAGCATCTTTTTTTCTTTTGAAATCCATCTGTCATTGATTACTTAGACATCCTCATACTATCAATGTCTTCTACTTGTGCTCTTGGTTAAATATTTATATATGTTTTGAGCAGATTAATATTCGTTTTCGACATCCAAGAAACCCTGTCATTGGTGATAAATTTAGCAGCCGACATGGGCAGAAAGGTGTTTGCTCGCAGTTGTGGCCGGATATTGATATGCCATTCTCTGGAGTTACAGGAATGCGCCCTGATCTTATTATCAATCCTCATGCATTTCCTTCAAGAATGACAATTGCAATGCTTTTGGAATCTGTTGCTGCTAAGGTACTAACTAGTAAACAGTTAACAAAGGAAATGAGTTTTGATTAATGCATGTTTGTGGCATTGAAACTTGAAGATTGATAAGCAGCTAAAATTTATGATTAATGCGGTAATCTTCAATGGAACCTTAAAATGCAGTAAGGAATGGTTGTTTAAGGTTCAAACTTCAATCAGTTCATCAGTTTGGTCTTTTTGCCTAAGAATTGTGGGTGATTTTATTTTTCATTGGTTAAACTAGAATTCTTCCTTCATGTTCTGCAATTTTTATTCCGTATGATAACTATCGTGAGTCCAAATTATCAGGAGTTAATGAGGTTAAAAATATACTGCAAGGATTTTGAGAAGCTCAATAGTTCAAGAATCAAGATCAATATTGCTGCCATGATTTTTTAAAATATTTTGTATCACAGGGAGGAAGCTTACATGGCAAATTTGTGGATGCAACACCATTTTCTGATGCAGTCAAGGTCAAGGGAGCTAATGGAAAAACTGAGACAGATTCTGATTCTCTTGTTGATGAACTCGGTTCCATGTTAAGAGCTCGCGGTTTTAATTACCATGGAGTTGAGGTGTTATACAGTGGGGTTTATGGAACAGAACTAACATGTGAGATTTTTATTGGCCCTGTTTATTATCAGCGACTTAGACATATGGTTTCCGACAAGTATCAGGTTAGAAATTATTTTTATTTCCCTTTTGAAAAATATCCTATGAAATGTCTACATTTCCAATGTCATAGAGTTGGCGTTTTCTATCAAGAAAAATATTAGTTCCTGCTCATTGCAAGTGTGAGGTTCATTTTGTCCCCTACGAAATGCAATTGTCAAAAATCCATTTGCTGCTTGCAGTTTTGTGTGGAATTTACTTATTTATATTGTTGTATGCGCAATTACGTGCTTGATTTCATTTCTTTGAATCAGTTATTCCCTTTTTACTCATCGTGTTTTATGCAGGTTCGTGCCACTGGACAAGTTGATCAGATTACTCGACAGCCAATTAAAGGAAGAAAGCGGGGTGGAGGAATACGTTTCGGGGAGATGGAACGAGACGCTATGCTTGCTCATGGCGCTGCATATTTATTGCATGACAGGCTGCACACATGTTCCGATTATCACATTGCTGATGTCTGCTCTCTGTGCGGAAGCATCCTTACGACAGCGATTCTCCAGCCACAAAAGCGGGTAGTTAGAGAGATCGGTGGGTTGCCTCCTGCAAGGGCTCCGAAGAAGGTTACATGTCATGCCTGCCAGACAAGCAAAGGGATGGAAACCGTTGCAATGCCTTACGTTTTTCGATATCTGGCTGCTGAGTTGGCAGCCATGAACATAAAAATGGCCATACAACTAAGTAGTGGAGCTGGAGCTTGAAGACGACTGCAGTTCTCAAAGGTTTTGGCAAAATCATTGTTCATGCTGTTTGATCCTCTTTGAGGGAGTGATGTGACAAAGGTTCGATTTGAGCGAAACATTGCTCCGAGTTTTAAGGATATACGCTGATTTTGTTTATATATAATGTATTTTGATTTAATTTAATTTCTTCTGCAATTACTCCGGAGTTTTGTGAGCATTTTTCAATGTAATTTGTTAAAATTCCCAGAGTCATATATTTTAACTTGGTAACAGTTTGTCGAATCGCTTCTATCATTTGATAGCCTTATATTTTGCTATTGAAAGTAGGTTATCTGTAATGTTTTTATCTTTTGTGGAGTCATTGTTGATTGCTTCCTTTGAATTGAATTTCTCTAGTAAATTAATTGCGACTTTGTGGTTTTAAAATTGAGCATAGATTCTTGCACTCAATGTGCACTTAATCTGATATATATATATATATATATTCTTTAATTGCTACCTTTAACAAAAGCATCTTTAATGGTGATGAATACTTTCTGGACTCGAAAACATATAGAGTTTTATTATTATTATTATTATTTGACATTATCCTCTTTATAATTTCCCTTTCTAATATTTGAGATCCTTTTATAAATTTTTCAATAGGAAACAATCGAGTTGACATCCATGCAGTAATTGACGTGTATACATATATACAATATGTATATATATACATATATATGATACAATATAACTAATTATTAGCCAGTTACGAGATTCATAGTCCTATTCTATATGTAATTCTATCATCACTTGGTTAGATAGAAAACAACAAAATTAATGAAAATTTATTATTTTTATCAATAAAATATTTTGTGAAATAATTTTATTTTTCAAATGTCAACAACATTCATATGTTCCAATTTTTGTCTGAAAAGTACGACAAGGGATGGGCATGGACAGCTTAATCACTAGCATTACAATGGCAGCTTAATTGCATTTTGTTTGTTCTTCGTAGTAATAATTCATGAAGTATTCAAAATCAGCTGATTTTTATTAAACATAATATAATTAAAAACATAAATGACATTCAATAAAATTAAGATATAATGGTACACTGGGAGAAGAAGAGATTTGAGCCCTTGCTTCAGGAGTAAGGAATAATGCTATAAAGAGTAGAAGTATAGTGAGAAAAATATATGACAAGGAATTTTTCAGTTCAACTTATACGTTTATTTATTTTTATTATAACATTTTTGTTTTATGTTGAATAAGTGATGAAAGGGAAGGTTGAAAAGCCTTCATTTGCTAGTAGAAGCAAATACAAATATAACAATCCAACCAGTAAACAATGCCACTTTCGACAGTTACAGGCTGCAAATGTATTCAGTACGGACCCTCCTTCCACAGTTATTGAGTAGGAGGTTCAATGAAATAGGTAGATCGAGTTTAATGCCTAGGACATTAGCTCTGACGGTAGTACAAAGGCAAACTGCAGCTTCAAGATCAAGCAACCCTTCGATTAGGCTGCAGCATGGTTTGGTTGGTACGTCACCACGCTCGACATTAACCAAACCATGCAACAACTTAAGACACACGCTGAAGTTTAGGGGATTGCAAGTGCTAGATTGGTTCTGAGTGTCATCACCATAAGGGAACTTGTCTCCAGGACGGATAATAACAGGGTTCTTGATATTTGTTGTAGAAGAAGAATTCTTTGAATGATCATGGGAGTTTCCATTCAATGAATCATCGCGAATTCCTTCGGCTCCATTTAATGAAACATTATCCGAGGGATTATCAACACTGTGAGGGCTTGCTAAAGCAAAGAAAAGAAGATGGAGGGAGAGAAATAGAACAGTTGATGCTTTAACCTTTGAAGCCATTTCCCAAAAGAAAATTATTTGAAGTGATTGAGAAAATGGCTTCTTCGTTGTAAGAAAGCCATAACTCCTCAAAGATGATGATGAAGATGGTGAAGTGAGCATGGATGAACTTCAAAACCCTTTAAAACGAGAAAACGAGAGCCACGCAGACAATCATATTAATTGGAGAATTTGGATCCTGGAGGATTTGTTAGGATGGCAATTAGGGTACACATGATCACGTGTGATAAATATATGTGATAAGTAATGATAGATATAAATTATAAATAAAAATAATGTAAATATGCGATATTATAATTTAAAATCATAAACAATTAAATATATAATTTCATATATCAATTATTGAGATAATAATAATAAAAAAAAGCATTGATAGTCAGAACCAGTGTTATCGGTACCGTACCGGTACCGGCCGTGCCGATCAGTACATACCGGTTTCAACATATAATGATATCAGCGATAGTTGATTTCTTTTCGGTCTTGGTTTTGGTCTGTACCAGTCGTACTGGTAAGAACCGGCCTGTTTCAGTGGTACCGGCCAAAAATAATTGTACCGGTTATTACATAATATAAGGTTGCAAAAAAAAGTTAAACTAACACTGATCTTAGATCTAATGAATATTAGACATAATTACTCATAAATTTGATAAATATTAGACATAATTATTCATAAATTTAATGATCATTAAAAAATTTTAGCTTTACTACTAACTGATATTGATGTTCTTATATTTGATGAAAATTTTTTTTAGAATATTATATATAATTGATGACTATTTAATATATAAAATTTATTTAATCTCATTTATTTCATATTTAAAAATATTTTTCATATATATAAATAAAAAATATTCAAACTTCGATAAACCCAAAACGGTACATCAAAATATATTGATACCAATATATACATGTACCAAAATAAAAATGATACAACTATTGATACGACATTGACTATCTTGGTCAGAACCATTTTGAACAAATTTCATTTTTCATGCAATAAGAAGGGTGAAAGAACAGTTAAATACAAGTGCTTTTACTTCTCCTACTCCATAATTATCAAAATAGTTATAATAAAAAAAAGTCCTAAATAGATTTTAGAAGGAAGAAGAGGTGTAAGCCTCTCTTAAAAAAGGATTACGTGTACAAATTATATATATATATATATATATATATATATGGATTTATATATCTTAAAAAGAAAAATTATAAATAGCATGGTTTAGAGAATTGGATTTATTCAATAAAAAAATTGGTGATTAATCAGTTCAGTGTAATGCATAGAATTATATATTTATTGAATCTGTAAATGATTTAATTGAAAAAAAAGTCAAGTTTTAAATTATTTATTATTGTGGAGATTAGAATAATTCAAATAAAATATGTAAACTATTTGGTTTTTTAAATTTGTATTTAATTTTGACAATTTAAAAAGGATTAAACTTCAACTAAGTGCATTTGGATTAATCACTATTTTCACCAATTAAATTTGTCCTTTGGGTTATTTCAACAAACATATTAAGTGCAAAACTTGCTTCTAGTACTCTTAATCCAGTTGAGAAGGCAGCAACAAAAATCTTTCACCCCATTAGATTCAACATTAATCAAAAGTTAATTGAACTTTAATTATATTGTATTAACGTTTAATTTAATACAATATTTTTAAGAATCCAGATTTAGTACAATAAAATATTGTATTAAATTAAACGTTGATTAAGGTTTAATTACATTGTACTAAATTCTGAATTCTTAAACATATTGTATTAAATTAAACTTTAATGCAATATAATTAAACTTCAATTAATTTCTGATTAAATTGCACTAAATCTGGATTCTTAGACTCAAGGTATCTCAATTATATTGTATTGACATTTAATTTAATAGGGTGCAAGATACTTACTGCTGCATTCTCGTCTGGATTACCTTTACTAGATTTAAAAGCACTGGAAACACGATTGCACATAAAATGTTTGTTGAAATATCCCACAGACAAGTGTAATTGGTGAAAATAGTGACTTATCCAAATACACTTAGTTGAAGTTTAAATCTTTATAAATTGTCAAATTGAAATACAAATTAAAACCAAATTGTTTACATATTCTATTCGAATTATTATGATCTCCACATTTTGGGACTTTTTATTGTTTCATCTTGTAAATGTGCTCTTTAGTTTTATCCAGCAATAAATTAAATATTTTTAAAAAATAATAAATAATTTAAAACCGAATTTTATCAATTGGATCATTTACAGATTCAATACATATATAATTCTATATATTATACCGAACTAAATAAACTACTGATTTTTTTTGAATAAATCCGATTTTTTAAACCATTTTATTTATACATATTCTTTTAAAATATGTAAATCCATGTACATTATGTATGCACGTAATCCTTTTTTAAGAAAAATTCTGGGCTTACATCTCTTCTTCTTTCTAAATTCTATTTATGGCTTTTTATCATAACTGTTTTGATAATTATGGAGTGGGAGAAAAAACGTGTATTTAAGTGTTCTTTCACCCTTTGTATTGCATGAAAAATGAAATTCGTTCAATATGATTCTGACTATCAATGCTTTTTGTTATTACCTCATTAATTAATACATGAAATTATGTATTTAATTATTTAAGATTTTAAATTATAATTTAATCAATTTGTATTTTACTATATTTTTGTACGTATTGCATATTTTACGTTATTGTTACTTATAATCTATATCTTTCGTTACTTATCACATGTATATTGGACTTTATGTGAACCATTTGATCATTAAGTAGACCAAGGTAATTGATTAATTATCTAATCAGTATTAAGGGTCATGGGCGTGGTGACCCTTAATTATATATATATATATATATATATATAAAATTGAAAACAGTTGGGAAATCGACCAATGAATTGTTGATTTCCCAACACTATATACATTTATAATTTTTAATAGAACTATTTAAAAATATATTAATATAGCTATTTAAAAAAATTCCATTGTTAGAAAATCGGATAATGAAGTGCTGATTTTCCAACAATCAACTAGGAAAGCGCTAATGAATTGCCGATTTCCCAACACTATATACATATATAATTTTTAATATAACTATTTAAGAAAAATTTGAGAAATCGGTCAATAAAGTATTGATTTTCCAACATTTGACTAGAAACTCGACAGTTCAATTGCTGGTTTCCTTCTTGAGAAATCGGAACATGTAAAAAAAATTGTACATAAAAAAAAATTTGATGTGAAAAAATTGCATGTAAAAAAAAATAATTTGCATGCAAAAAAAAAATGTTGGGAAGTCGGCATTTGAATTGCCAATTTCCCAACTTGAAAAAAAATCTTATTAATGTGCCGATTTCCTAACATGTGGAAAAAAATTTAATGTTGAAAAATCGACACACTAGGTGCTGATTTGCCAACATGTGAAGGAAAAAAATATCTCTTTTGATTTCTCAAGACATTCCAAAACAAGATTATTTTGGCAATTTGAAAATGGTTTAAAACCATAAATAAAAATATTTTAATAATATTTTAATAACAAAGCTTCATCTAAATGGCATGATGATTATATAGTACCTTTGGCCTAACTTAATGGAATAAGTTAGGAAGAAACTAAATTGATTGGAAAAGAATTCAATTCCAACCATATTTATGTTCATGTAACTAAATCAGCAAATTATAAAATTAAAATAAATTATGTACCAACAAAATGAAATTACAAATTCACACACATAAAAAATCTTGGAAGTAAAGAAATAAATAAAATCAAGGTGCAAAAAATCGTAATTGGAAATTCTATGAAAAATTGAATTGGAAGAATAAATTATAACAAACTGAAATTCGTGTACTCAAGAAATAAAATAAAATTCTACATGATAAATCCAATTACGAATTTAATAAAGTGAGAAATCTAATTAAAAATCCTTAAGGAAAATTTTAGACCAAAATTATTAATGTATAAAAATTTCATTAAAGAAAAAGAAAAAAAGAAAAAAGAAAAATGAAAAAAAATGGTTAGTGGGCTTTGAAAAATTAAAATGGTCTTGATGGGCTTGTTGGAAATTTAGAATAAGCTTAATGGGCTTGTTGGGAAATCAAAACGAACTTAGTCGGTTTGCTGGAAACTATACGATTTTTAAGACTAATTAGATAAATTTCAAAGTCTTGAGCCCATGAAATGAAAAAATTTCTTGGCCCATAATAAAATAAATAAAATAAATGAGAAAATATTTAATATGTGAAAATTCAAATAAAAATTTTCATAAAAAAATCCCAAGCGAAGGAAATTAATAAAAAATATCCTTTATGAAAATTTAGAATAAATATGTCCAAAAATAAGAAAATTCTAAACTATAGGGCCATAAAGAAATTTACCTCTCTAAATGGGAAATTTCATATTTATGGGAGAATAAAATTAATGAGAAAATTCATGAGTGAAAGGAAATGAAATTCCATGCTTGGCAGGTTTTTTTTTTTTTGTTTCCTATTTATTTTCTTGTTTGCAGAGAAATTCATATAATGAGAAATTTCATGTTTTCATAAAAATAAACCATTTGCAAAATATCCCAAGTGCTCAACTTAAAAAAAAATTGTAAATAAATTGAAAAATTTTACGTGTAAGAAAAAGGTAATTAAAAATTTCAAAATCATAAAATTTATGAGAAAAACCTTTATGAAAGAAAAATTTGTATCTGAAAAAAAATGAGAAATTCAAAATGTAAATTGGAATTCCAAGAAGATGAATTTGTACTTTTTTATTGGAAATATACAGAAAAGTCTAAAATTTTAAACTAGGAAAGTTCTACAAAAAAAAAAAACTTTTATAGAGTAAAAAAGTTCGTATTCTAGAATCGAAAAAATTCTAATAATAGATCCGAAATTAGAAAAACGAGCTGAATTCGACGAGTTGCTCAGAAAATTAACTGGTAGAGATGATAAAAATAAAAAATGAAACTTGAGGGAAGTTTTACAAAAAATTTTCGCGAGCAGGATGCTTAAGATATCATGAAAATTTTGGATTAAATTATAAATTTGATAACTTGACACCTCGTGATGTAAAATGCCAATATAGACTTTTTTGTGAACATTTTAGATTTTTTGAGGTAAATATCGGCATAAATATTACATGAGCATATGTAAAAATATAAGACAGTTGATTTACAAAATTTCATAAAAAAGTTAAAAAAAATTATAAAAATGGAAAATTTGGTCATGACCTCAAATGCAAAAGTAAACTTCAAATTCCACAAAAGTATTTAAAAGCTAATTTTCCTCTTTAGTACTTGTCTTTTTTATCCGAGATTTATGCTGTACGACCTTTGAAACTACAATTTTTTGGTTGTGCATCCAAGCGGCCTTCGAGGCATGACTAAATAGGTCTCGAAAAGGCTTAGTCCTTTTAGAGGAGGTCAACCTCCATTAGGACAATCACCCTATTCTTGGTCTCGAATATTTAGGACTGTCGACAAAAGAGGCTTGGGCAAAATTAGGTATTTGCAGCTATGAAGTAACATCACAAGCATTATGGTTAAGAAATTTTATTTTTGGATTTAGAGTTCTTGATTCCATTGCAAGGTCATTAAAGATCAATTTTGACAAATTTTCTGCGATAATCTATTCTAAGAATGACAAAAGTAGAAGTTGTAGCAAGCACATAGATATAAGGTATCTTACTGTTAGAGACTATGTAAGGATGCAATAAGTGGATATTCATCACATTAGTACATATTTAATGATAGCGAATCTCATAACTAAAGCATTGTCAACAAAATAGTTTAATCTTCGTGTGGATAGTATAGGGCTAGTTAAATTCAATCAGAATATTTTTGGCTTCTTTATAATTTTAATGTTTTACATTTTTAAAGTTTATGTTTGGACCTCGATGATTATACTAGTTTCATTGATAAAGAATTATCTCATAAAATGCTCTTTAGAGATGATCATGCATTATAATACATGAAAAAAAATATTCGGATTAGAATGCTATTGCCATGATTTGTGTTATATGAATCATGATTGTAATACATGATTTGTGTTTGGGATTTAATCATCACTTGTTTAAGTTATGGGTTTATCATATAGGCCAAGTGAAAGAATTTTGGACTTTACGTAGCTCATATGATAATTAAGTAGACCAAGGTTATTGATTAGTTATCTAATTAATATTGGGCTAATAATTACTAAGTAAATCCTAATTAAGATTAACTACTCTAATAATAAGAGTTAAGTTCTATTTTAGTAACCAATTAGAATATAAACTCTTTGATGGTATCATTTAACTCTAATTAGTCTAGTATAGGTCCCTAGTTTAGTTTATAAATTGCTTATGCACTATCATAAGGTAGGTATTAGAAATTAAAAGAAATAGGCTATAAGGCTTATATGGATTATTTATCTTCGTGCTTTAGAGTGAGGTCATTCGTTTTGGATCAACAACGACTGGAGGTATGTTCTTTAATTAATTTTACAATGTATTTATCACACACATTTATGGATGCACGTCACTATAATAGTAAAGATGAAATCCCCCATCACTATAAAATAAGAGACTTTCGGGATGAGATAAAGGGATGGTTAAAATAAATGTCTTTTCTATCTTGATTTTAACTGTATTAGAGATAAATGATATCCCTAATTTAATAGTATTTGAGAAGAATGTTGTTCCAAATCTTTTTAGAGACAGTTTTGAAAGATTACTACCATGGATGATTTATTGTCCCTAAAACATTAACAAACGATTTTTTATTTTTTAAAAATAATTATTGATCGTCTTCAATTCTTCTAAATTTTATAGTGCACGTCTATGATTATATGCAAATCACAGGGCCAGTTTAATTGATTTTATTAATAATATGAGTACAAAGTTGTAAAAAGTATGTGTGTGTGTGTATATATATCACACATGCGACCAAGCCAATTAAGGTTACTACCAAAACTATATGTTAAATCATCATTAAATTTCTCATATGTAAGTAATGTAGTGAATTTTTGTTTTCTTTCAACTTAATGCATCCACTTCTTTTTGTTTTGGTTGTTGAATTTTTTATTTTTTACCTTTTCTACTTTAGTTAAATGTACTATTTGAAAATTTTTAAAATAAAAAAAATATAAAAATTTAGGCGCATTGGATATAGGTAGGTGAAAAAAAATTCTTTCTTTTTTTTCTACTTATCTAATTACTCTCTTTTAAAAAGATCATTTTTTATTTTTTATATCTTTTTTTAATAATTGTTTTAATTTTTATTTAAAAAATAAGTTGCTAGATGGATGAGAAAAGGGTGAATGGATTTTAATATGATTTTTACTTTATCGCATTTTTTTTTTTTGCATTTTTTCATCTTCTTTTTTCTTTTTTCCATTTCTTCTTCCTTTTTCCTTTCTTATTTTTCTTCCATCCGTGCTTCTTCAATCCTTTAAATTTTTTTCAAATTCATCTTCAATTCAACATCAATGAAGAAATAGTGGCCTTGATTTCTTTTTTTTTTTTTTTAAGAAAAATTTAAAAAATATGGATGGAAGATTCAAGAAAGTGGTCAAAAATTCTAGACGAAAAAATGAGACAGATAAAAAAAGGAAAATAGGTAGAAAAATGGCATATGGTTGTAGCTAGTCTATGTTCATGCTAACCCCAAAGTTAGCATTGGTGGTTTCTCCTTTTAAAAAAAATCATAATTTTTTAACTTTTTAATCAAGATGCTTATTAGATCAGACTTCTTTGGGGAACTTATTGATGTTAATAACATTGACATTTTTAAATTGTTTGATCAATTCTTTTCTTTTTTAGTTTCAACTTTTTTTAAATTATGCCGATTGATTATATATGGTGATAAAGATGTTTGTAGATCTACTAATTTTTTTTATATTATTAGAGAGCAAGGAAGAAAAAGAAAGAAAAAAAAATACTATTTTCTTATTTTTATTTTTGTTTTCATTTTCAATTTATTTTTTTACTTATTTATTCAACTTATTATTCGTTATTTTTTCTTTCATGGTGCAGTGTTTGTTTGCCCTTGCTTCCAATGATGATAGGTAACTTTGCAAAATTAATTTATTTTAATATATATTATAATATCAATACATAGATTTTTCTCAGAAAATTACTAATGAATTACAGAAAATTCTTTTTGTATATATAGATTACATATTAAAGGTATCCATATGTTTTTAATTCAAAAAAGATTTCTATTTAAATTTTAGAATTTAAATGCTAACATAATAATTACTAAAACATTATTCAAATCTTTAATCAAGTTCTTTTTCAATGTTCTAGAGGCTAAATGCTTTATTTTTTATATTAAAATATTTGTTTTAATTAGTCATAAAGTTTCCTTGTTTGTAACAAGCAAATATTCTTTTTAGGACTTATGTTCTTTACTAGAAGATTTCTCTTTACATTAGCTTTAATGTTTGAAAAAAATCATGGGTTCTCTTGATTTTGTCTACTTTGATGTGGTAGCAGTATTGAGTTTTAAGAGTTTGATAAAGTTTGGGTCTAAATATTGTTGGAGGGAATGCAATGTTGCAATGTCTAAGTTTGTAAAATATGAATTTCATTATGAATAACCATTTGTTTTGCACATAATTTTGTAAGAAAAACTAGTAAGAGAAAGCTCTTTAAGCAAAACAAATACCATTTGCTGATGTTATAGGCCCTTCAAGTAGAGCATGTGTTTTAAATGCTGAAAGTACTGCAATTGTTCCTAAGAGGGCATTTGGTTCGGAGAATGTTTATTTGTCTCAGGTAATAGGATTTCCTCTTTAAGATAATAAAGTCACATTCTCATAAATCTTACATTATATGCGTTTGGTTGACTAGCCCTTCAATGAAGATGAACATGTTTAATTAGCTAGGAATGCAACATTTTAAAATCATCATATCACTAGAACACCATTGCTTTTCTATAAGCCAATACTAGGTAATGACTTGTAATATGAGTTTTTTCTTTCTTACAAACAATCATATTTTTTATCTTAAAATATGTAATTTGAGTGACTCTTAATCCACATTAGTTTTTTTTTTATTCAATAACATTTTATTTTAATTATTGTAATAATGAAAATAATATTAGTAAATGCCAAAAGAAATAAACCCAAAAGGCAAAATGAAGAAAGGAAGAAAACCTAAAATGCAATAAACCAATAGAGAAATGCTATTAGATGCCAAAAGTATAAACTTGTTAACATATTTGGAATTTGAGTTTATTAGTTGAAAAAGAATGCTAGGCCAACAAAAAAATTAAATAGATTTAGAACACTAAGTCTAACAAAAATAAGACTAAGATGCCCCAAAAAATCAAGATTCGTCATAGAATGCTAGGCTAGCATCACACATTAGCTAAAACACTTCAAACCCATTGACATACATGCAATTAAAGTCTAAATCCAAAACCTCAAATTTGCAATGTGTAACCAATAAAGAAACCAAAACTTTTATTGGACAGAATGATGAGTGTCAAAATTCAAGCGAATTTAGACAAGAAAAAGCTAAATTTGCAGTTTTATTCAAAACTAAATCTTATGTAATATGACATGCAATTGTATTATAGAGAAAAAAATTCAATGTAAAAATCACAAAAGAAAAAAAAAAAAAAATCAATGAAGTAAAACCAAAAGGTTTTCTTTATAATAACAAACATTAAACTTATTAAAACCATAAATTAATCCACATTACCTTGAAAAAATCAAATTTGAATTTATTGGAAACTTAAAGAAAAAATCAACATTATAAATAAAAAAAAATCATAAAGCAAACCAATTCCCAGATAAACCCCCTAAACCCCATGTCCACCAAAACTGAAAAATTAAAATGAATTACCATCCAATGCCACCATCCAAGTCCAACAGCCTTTTTTAACCACCTTTTAAAGACTAATGATTATTTAGAAAAAGAGAAAGTATCCAATGGTTGTGAAACTACAGTAACAGATTAGCTATAACTCACAGCAATGATCTGATACTCTTTCAGATTAATAGATTTACGAAGGAAATGAATCAAGCTTTTTGTTCGAACATAGAAATATCGTAAATTTTAACCTCAAATCCAAAATCAAATCCCTAAAACATTAAGTCCCAATTTTAATACCCAAATTCCAACTGTAAATCCCTAACACAAACCCAAGAACCGAACATGAGGAGAGTAGAGACTGTTTAAGCAAGAGATGAATTACATTTTTATACCTAAATGACTGGAGTTTCGCGCAAGAGTTGGGAGCAGAGACTATTGTGAGCTGAAGGAAGAAAAACAAAATCCTTGTTTTGAAGGGTTGTCAAATGCTAGCTTCTAACAAGAAAGTTGTTTTATTAAGGTTAACACGGTCAATAATATATAATATTAGGGGTAAAAAAGCTATAAATTTTAAATTTTGAGATGGAATGTTACATAACATTAAAAAAAGGTAATCATGATATTACCTTCCGTATTACCCAATTTTGGTTTGTAGATAATAATACATTATCGACTTTGGGGAAAGTTTTTGAAACAAACATGGTAATGTCACGATGGTCTGTTAAATTATCTCCAGTGAACCAAACGCCCTATAAATGTTATGTTACATTGCTATTAGAATATTGTTTTCCTTTCTTGTTATCTTTTGGTTTTTATATTTTTAATAATATTATTATTTTAAATATGAAAACTTGATTTTATGCTAACTTATCATTTATTGCAAGAAGATTTTGTTATTGTTGGTAGACTGACAATACTTTTCTAAATAAGTTCTCAACTTTTAAAACAATGTAATTTGAAGATTTATAATTAGGTGTGAGAGGATTTTTAAGATTTGGGTTGCTCTCGAATTGTTTATGACTTGCCTCTGATAAATTACATTTATTAGATTTACAGTCATTTTGATTTTTGATTTTTTTTCATTTTCTATCATTTTGTTTAGATGTGTTTCATTTATATCTGAGCTCTCTTTTGAAGCTGTTGTTGCAATTAGTATGTTAGCTTAATCTTATCCACATTAACCAAAATGATAAGATTTTAATTCACTCCATTTCTATTCTACATGTTCTTTTCATTATTTTTAATGTTTTATTTAATATATCTAAAATTAACATGTAAAGGAATTATAAATGTCATGAATTGTTGTGCCATCATGAAAAGCATAAAGAACAAAGGTATCATACTTTACATGATCAAGGAGTAATGCACATCCAAGTACAACGTTAATTCTATTTTTTTTTCATTATTTTTATAATTATTTTATAAACATAAAATGATTCATTTAACTAAGTCTCTTTCAAATTTACATTTAAAAGTACTATAAACCTGATAAACTTTGATACACAACCTGAAAACCATCAAGAGCCAATAAAACATACCCTGCATTGGTTGATAAGTAGTGCATGTATATAAGATTAAAATCCATTTGCTTTCTTAACTCTGGACATTATAATAAGAACTGCTCAAATAAATATAATCTTTTGTTTTTTGATCTTTTTGAAAGGAACTACCATCCATGTAGGTTTAGTGCACCCATAAGCACTTATCCTAAACTAATATCTACTATTGCGCAAATCAATTTTTTGCCAATGCCATTTATGTAATTATTAAAATTATATATTTGTTAAACCTTTGAAATATTATTCAAAGTTGCATGCGTATTATTGTTTAAAAAAAATTCCGACCAAAACTCAATTTTATAGCAATGCATACCACTTTTAATTGGAATTTTATGCATTTACCATTAATAATACTTGAATTTCATTCTCCTTCTTGTGGATTTCTTCTACATAAGTCGTTTTTCTTTTGTTATCTCTAAATGTCTTCATAAGCATGACTCATCAATTTTTCAAAGAGCTAGAGTTGTTCAAGCCAATGAGGATAACAAAAGTGAGAGTTATTTATCTTTATGAGAACTCATGCTAAGCCAAATAAATTATTAAGTCTACACTTTTTAGTCACGATGCAAATGTGAAGGCTATAAAAACTCTTTCATGAAATATACTGACATGTAGGTTATAACTAAATTATAATGGACAGGATATATTTATCAACTAAATTCTTTAATATCCTGTTGAAGGACATTTGAAATTTTCATCTATCCATTTATAGAGCAATGTAATTTAAGTTATGGTTTAAAGTAATGATTTGCC
Source organism: Adansonia grandidieri (assembly GCA_038382065.1). Taxonomy (NCBI): domain Eukaryota; kingdom Viridiplantae; phylum Streptophyta; class Magnoliopsida; order Malvales; family Malvaceae; genus Adansonia; species Adansonia grandidieri. The sequence continues at coordinate 4,947,236 of JBBYHK010000002.1, forward strand.
AACTTTTGCTCTGAATTGAAAGGTCATCTTTACCTAATAAACAAAATTCCAAGTTTATTACTTCAGAAACACTCAATTTTATTCAAAGAGATGTCATGATAAGGTTCCTTACTATGATTCAATATATTATGATTCTTACCTTTAATCATTATCAATATTATTTTTGGTCACTTAATTGGAGTGCAAATTTGTAAAACACTAACATTTCCAAGTATGAATATATTATATCATTTTGATTTTTGTTTACTTTAATATTACATATTATAGTCCTTTAGTAAAGCAATAATCCGCATACAATTGGACAAATTGTAACATGTATTCCTCATACTCATTGTTAATGGTTTACTGCAATCAATCATCTTTTAGACAATTATTTTTTGTCATAATTGCTCTAACTTTATCGTGAGAATGGCTTAAAATAGTTGATAAACATATATTTGTTAATTATATTCGATACATATTTATATCTAATGCTTATTCCATCGGCTAACATAGCATAAAAGTAGAAGAGAAACAAAATACTGTAGTTCTGGCCAAGATATTTTTTTGATGAGTCGTTGATTTGGATGGCCGTGCCCACGGGGAGCAAGAGGTATACTAAGAAAAAAGTAGCCTTGGTTGGTGGGGTAAATCTCTGAGGTTAGTTTTATTTATTTATTTTTTATTGTTATTGATATTATTTGGATAGTTACATGAATACAAAAGCTTACATTAAGATTAAAGTTTATTTCTTTAAAAATTACCTGCGTTGGCTAACATGTGTATTTGTGTCTGTGCTAGTGTAGTCAGTATCGTACCGGTCGGTACGTACCAGTTTTGACATATAACGATACTAACGATAGTTGGTTTCGTTTCGGTCTTAGTTTTAGTTTGTATCGGTAGGTATCGGCCTATTTCGATAGTACTGGCTGAAAATAGCTGTACCAGCCGGTACATAATATAAGCTTGTAAAAAAAGTTAAACTAATATTGATCTTATATCTAATAAATATTATATATAATTACTCATAAATTTGCTGAATCTTAGACATAATTACTTATAAATTTAATGATTATTAAAAAATTTTAACTTTACTACTTAACTGATATTAATTTTTTTATATTTGATGAAGTTTTTTTATAGAACATTATATATAATTGATGAATATTTAATATATAAAATTTGTTTAATCTTATTTATTTTATATTTGAAAATATTTTTTATATATATAAATTAAAAATATTCAAACTCCAATAAACCCGAACCGGTATATTGAAGCACACTGATACCGATATGTACTTGTACCAAAATAAAAACGGTACACCCAACGGTACAATACTGACTCCCTTATTCTGTGCCCAATGTTAATTTGTGAAAGGACTTGTTCTCAATGTGATGCCATTTGACTTTACCCTTGCTTAAAATAAGTTACCATATGTTCTTGAACGGTGGTGGAGAAACAAGTGTATATTATCATTTTGTTTAGACGGTGTTGCTGGTTAAAATAATTGTATTGTGTAAAAAAGCAATAGATTGTGATCCAAAAAACTAAATGTGTTCTATTTTTTTATTTTGCTGTGAACACAAATAATGAAATTTATAAAAGAAGACTAAGAATAAATATAAATTAAATTATAATTTTTATTAATATTATATAAAAAATAACAACCATCGCAGGATCGTACGGAGATGTTACTAGTTTTTATTATTCTATCAATCAACTCATAGCATTTTATGCTTGTGTTTTCCATAAATATCTTATTTTGTTACAAAAAAATATATTCTTATTGCAAAACAAATTAAGACAAGAAGGGATGAAAGAGAAGGTTAAGGAGCCTTCCTTGACAAACAAGAAACGATACAAAGACTTATCATGAAATGAATCGAGACGACAACCCAAAAACAATCAATGTCAACGTGAAGACAAAATAATAAAAGAAAAACTATTGTTCAAACATTAATGAACAACAGTATTTATGGGCTGCAAATGTATTCAACAGGAACCTTTCTTCCACAGTCATTTAGTAAGAGGCTCAATGAAATAGGGAGGTTAAGCTTAATGCCCAAGACATTGGCTCTGATGGCAGTGCAAAGGCAAACTGCAGCTTCAAGATCAGCCAACCCCTGTATTAAGCTGCAGCATGGTTGGGTGGGAACGTTACCGAGATCGAGATTCACCAAACCACCTAACAGGTTAAGACACACGCCAAGGTTCAAGGGATTACAAGTACGAGGGGGGCCATTAAAAAACCTATCTCCAGGACGAATAACAATAGGGTTCTTGGAATTTGGTGCAGAAGAAGCCTTTGAATTATTATCAACACTGTAAGATCTTGCTAAAGAAAAGAATAGAAGGTTAAGGGAGAGAAATGGAGCAGTTGATGCTTTAACCTTTGACGCCATTCTTCAAAAGAAAATTATTTGAAGTGACTGAGAAAATAAATTTTTTGTTGAGAGAAAGCTAAAAATTGCTTATTGATGTATGATGATGAAGGCTTTGAAGTGAGCAAAGGGTTTTATAGAAAACAAGATGAACTTAAAAATTCTTTTAAAGCAAACAAAATGAGAGCCACTAACTCACATTAATCGAAGGAATGGATTCTTAAACATTTGTTTGGCTGGCAAATGAATCATGGAATCTCCCAGGATATCTATAATGATATAATCGATATAAATGATAACATGAGCACAATGTTGTTACTTATTATAACTATATACATTTTTCAGATATTATGCCAACGAGCCTAGTGTTTCCTCTAATATATATATAAATATAAATTTATATATTTATATATAATATCTGTTTGGATACTGCACTACGTTGTTATAATTATCGACATTTATTTACGTTGATCACTTACCTCATTCGTTAATTGTCTTGAAATGATATTACCTACTCATTAGATTTTCAGTAGGAAGAGAAAAGGTTTTAAATCTGATTTTTAGAGTTAGAAATACGCACAATGTAATTGATTCAAGTATTCAAGCACTTTATGAGAAGAGGAAAAAAAAAAAAAATCTCAAAGAACTTTTAACATTAATCGGCTAAAAGTTATTTAGCATTTTTAGTATTTTTTCATTGAAAAAATTTCATTAAATGATTTCCAAGTATGATTTATTAAATGCATTGAAAGTAATAAAATAATTAAAAATTTTAAAATTTTAATTTTTTTATTTGATTTAAAAAATTAACAAATTAAATTTGAAATAATTCAAAGTAAAACAATTAGAGCCAAATAACCGAGTGGCTAAACCAAATTGTTCTAACTTGAATGGATTTGGATTAAAATGATAATAACACGAAAAAATTTGAGCCTTTAACGATCCAAAACAAAAATATCAAAATTCAAAAATATCCCAATTTAAGATCCACATAACCGTACGTAGATTTGCCTATGGGTCGGGCAGGGCTTGAGTATGGTATTAACATGAATTATTTTTGCCCAAGCCCGGCCTGACCCGAATATGGGCTTCAAATTTTACCTAAGCCCGCCCATATTTGTAAATAGATAGTCCAAGCCCGTTTAGGCTTGCCTATATTATATTTTTTTATAATTTATTTTTTTAAAATATATATTTTTTAAATATATTTTTATTAATTTAATAATTTTCTTTTATTAAGTTTATAAATATAAATAAATTTAACTTAGCTTTTAAAGTTTACACTATAATATTATATATATATATATTTGTTTATATGATAAAAATTACATAATACATAAAATATAAAATAAATATATATAATATAATAATAAAATGGGCCGGGCTGAATTTGAATTTTTTTTTTTGCTAAATTTTTAAGCTTGGATTTATTTTGTCACTTTTAATATATTTTACACCACTTATCTAATTTTTTCAAATGAGATGTATTTTTCCCCACTTTCATTAAGTTGAGGAGAAAAAACTTTGTTATTTATGGACTAAATATTAAACAAGTAGTACTAGAAGTTAAGGTTTACTTCTTAATTTTGTATAAAAATAAATGAATAACTAAAAATTTTGAATGTTACCATTTTTACCTAGGAATTAAAGAAATTACAGTTTAATACTAAGAATAGATCTAAAATTTTTTTAAGACAGTTAAAGATTTTAATATATTATATTGTTTTTAAATATTTGGGTTCTTATTTTTTTAAAACTTTTTATTTTTATAATTTAAGTCATATATATATTTAAATCATTCATAATTGCCATTTTTATTATTAGTTAAGCGATTTATAATTTGTAAGTGCATATTTCATGTACCCTTATGTTTTTATCTCTTAAAATAAAAAACTATAAAGTAGGAAAAAAATATAATATGGATGTACAATTTTGTTTCTTCAAAAGACTAAAATATAAATACCTTTTATGCTAGTTTTTTAATGGATGGACATATCTCTCAAGAGCCCAGAAAAAAAAAAACTACAAATTTAGATGCAAATTTTAATTATTAATGGTCCACTTGATTTGTTTTTGTAAGTATAATTAAGCATTATTAATGTATTACTTTAGAAATAATTTTATATTTTAATACATTATTTTTATTGAATTAAAAAATGTATTAAGTACACTTTTATATATATATATATACACACGCGCGCTCAGACACACATATATCACTTAAATTATTGATGCTAATGAAGTACCCTATCAATCAATTTTGTAATATTTTATAACAAGGTTTGTGTTTGTTATTTCTTTAAAAATAAATTGGATATATGTGTATCTAAAAGTTGTAAAAATAATTAACCAAATAATATGAAACCCAATTATCTAGTAGGCAAAAATATATATTTATAACTTTGAATTTATAGAAAAATAATAAATTTTTATGAATAGTTTAAAATTTATACAAATATAAAAAAATATTTATGAATTTCCCAAAAAAATTATAAATTTTTTATTACGCTTTTTTTCTTCATTTTTTCCCTTTTTTTTGGTTTTCTACTACCAAACCCACATTAACTTTAGTGTAGGTAGGCATTTGCACAATTAAGTTGAAATCGAATTAATAGTCCGAATCGATTTTTTATTTGATTAATCGGTTAATAAAAAATTTGATTGGTTATTGGTATAAAATTTGTAAAAATTTACGTTATCAAGTGATTTGGTTCGAAATGCGAAAATAATTTAATTACACTAAATGTATATAAAATATTATATATATATTTATTTTTATTAGATATTTTAAGTTTTATATTTTTGAAGTTTTTGACTTATTGTAGATACACTTTTTATTTTGTACAAAATATCTTCTCCAATTTGCAATATTTTCAACAATATTATTTTTTTACACGTCACTATTTAAACAAATTTCGTTTAATACTATTAATAATTTTTATTATTTATTTAATTATAAATATATAAATAAAAATACTTAATTTAATAATGAAATTAAAATACGTTTTTAACTATAATATAAAGAATGCAAATGAACTTTTATCAAGTTCAACTGGCCAGCCACCCCACTGGCCATCTCTAGCACCTTGTTTATCATAGAATAGAATTTTAAGAGCAATTTAGAAAAACAAAAAATGATGTGTCATTTTTATTTTATTATAAGAGCTGGTGTCACCAAAAAGTAATTTGATTTTTAAATATGTATGAAAATATGGCACTCTCCAAAATATCCTTTTCTCTCTCGGAATTAGCTTCAAAACTTTTCTGTTACTTTGATGCTAAATAATTAGAAATCATTTTCATTTCTTCTTTAAAATTTTATTTCGTTAAGTAAATACTTTGATTTAATTTTATATTTTAATTCCTATAGGTTCAATATATATATATATATATATATATATATAGAATAAATTTCGAATGAACTATAAATAAGAAAAATATTTTGTTGTTATAGGGAGTGACTAGATAGTAGGATTAGCTGATGATTGCAAAATTAACAGAGCCATTCCCAATCATATTATTATTTTTTTATCTAATCTATAATATATAAAATACATTATTGAGTTAGTTTCATGATTCAAAGATCAACAATTCAATTAATGAATTTACAAAAAAATTCGATAAAATTATTTAAAAAATATAAAATTCAGAGTACATATATCTTTTAGTCTAAAAATAACTAACCATTCACAAAAAATTATTCAACATTTTTTAATGTTATTCTTATCAAAATATATATATATATATATATATATTTCCAAATCATCAATTATCTCTGGTATAGTGTTATACTAATTCCAATTCATATTTTGAAGTAATTTAAAATTCTTTTACGTTATTAAAATGAAATATTATAATTTATAATTTCTATCAATCAACTCATTACAATCTACGCTTGGATTTTTCCAAAAATTCTTATCTTTTTACATAAAAAATATAATTTTATTACAAAACAAATTAAGACAAAGGATAAAAGGGGAAGGTCCTTCTTTGACAAACCAGCATTAATAAAAAGACTTATTACAAAATGAATAGTGGTACAATCCAACAAACAGCAAACAATCAATGCCGATGTCAAGACAAAATAGAAAGAAAAAATACCATTGTTCAAATATTGATGAACAACAATATTTATGGGCTACAAATGTATTCATAAGGGACCCTTCTTCCACAATTGTTCAATAGGAGGCTTAGTGAAATAGGAAGGTTGAGTTCAAGGCCTAAGACATTGGCTCTAATAGCGGTGCAAAGGCAAACTGCAGCTTCAAGATCAGCCAACCCATGGATCAGGCTGCAGCATGGTTGAGTTGGTAAATTACCAAGATCAAGATTCACCAAACCACCTAACAGATTAAGACACACACCAAGGTTCAAGGGATTACAGGTACCAGAGGGGCCATTAAAAAACCTATCTCCAGGACGGATAAAAATAGGGTTCTTGGAATTTGTTGTAGAAGAATCCTCTGAATTATTATCTACATTATGAGAGCTTGCTAAAACAAAGAAGAGAAGATTGACCGAGAGAAATAGAGTAGTTGATACTTTAACCTTTAAAACCATTCTTTCAAAGGAAAATTTTTTGAAGTGATTAAGACAATAGATTGTTTGTTGAGAGAAAGCTAAAAATTGCTTACTGATATTTGATGATGAAGGTAGTGCAGGGAGCAAAGGGTTTTTATAGAAGAGAAATATGAGGTTTAGAACTAGAAAATGAGAGCCACTAAGTCATAATAATTGGCAATTTGGATACTGGAAGATTTGTTTGGCTGGCATATATGGAATCTCTCACTTCTATGCATGATGAATTGATGATATCTGATGGCCAATATTCAATTAAATTGAGTACGACGTTGTTATAATTAAATATTGATATTGCAAATATGCGATCAAGCCAAAGTTTTAAGTCTGCTTTAAATTCATAATTTATTTACATTGATCAATGACTTACTTTATTAATTATCATTGGAATGATATTATCTACTAATTATATTTTTTATAGAAGGAGAAAAGGACTCAAATCAAAGTTTTATGTTAAAAAAATACAGACAATTATAATTGAGTCAAGTACTAAACATCTCAAAGAACTTTTAGCACAAAGTACTTTTACAAATATGTTCTTTTAAGCAAACTAAGTTTAGTGAACTTTGTCAAATAATGTTATAACATATTTGGAATTTGCAACCTTGTGATAAAGGGAATTTTAAATGTGAAATTTAAGTGGACATACATATAAGCAAATTTTATTAATATTTTGGTATTAATAGATTAATAGATTTAAAATTAATTCAAAAGATTAAATAATTAAATAAAAAGTTAAAATTTTTAATTGACAAGTAACAAATTGAACTTGGAATGACATGAAGTCAAATAATTAGAATGTCAAACTTGAATTACTCTAATAAAAAATAATCTGAACTTCAAATGATCCTATACGAAACAATCCAAAGCTATAATAAACCCAACCCAAATTGAAATCCGAAATGATCCAATTTGACCCATTGAATTGATACTTCAACTGAATTTCATATTTGAATTTCTTCAAGTTAAAGCTCTTTAATTTTTTTTATCAAATCCGATTTGATTGAGTTCAAATTGCTTTTTATTTTTTTAATATTTGCCACCCTGTATTATATTTTTTTATAATTTATTTTTTAAAATATATTATTTAAATTTAATCTTTATTACTTTAATATTTTTTTATTAAATTTAAAAAATAAATAATTTAATTTAGTTTTTGATATTTACACTATAATATTATATATATATTTTTTATATGCTAAAAAATTATATAATATATAAAATATAAGATTAATATATATTATATAATAGTAAAATGGGTTGGGTTGAGCTCCAACCTTGGAAGTTGAAAGTCAAAGTCGATTATTTTTTAATCAAGCATAATTTTTTTATCTAAATTAATTTTTTAAAATAATTATTTTTATTCAAATTTTTTCAAATATCATATGACCCTTCAAATTTAGATAAATATGTGACCCTTGAACACAGGTTTACTGGCCAAGTTAGATCCACCTAGATCCGACCAACCAACAAGTCCCCTGGCTCTCTCTCCCATCTTTTCTCTAGGGTTTAAGAGTAATTTTGAAAAATAAAAATGATGTCTCATTTTTTATAGTATTATAAGAATTGATGTGACCAAAAACTATGTTCTTTTTCAAATGCTTGCATATAACAATCTCCAATTAGGATCCTTTCTCTTAAAGAATTAACTTCAAAATTTTTTCCTTGCTAAATAATCGCAAACCATTTTCATTTTCTTAGTTTTTTTTTTTTTCTTTCTTTAAATCCATGGAGGTTCAACATACATAAAACAAATATTGAATGAATTAGAGAGAAGAAAACCATTTTGTTGCTATAAGTAGTGATCAGATTGTAGGATTAGAGTAAGGTTGCAAAATTAACAGAGCAAGTATCAATCATATTATCTATTTCCAGTTTGTAATATGTAAAATGCATGACTGAGTTGGTATTACGAAATATTAACTTAGTTAATAAATTTATAAAAATATCAAACAAATTATTATAAAATTATAAAATTATGGGTACATACATGTTTTAAAGTAAAACATAATTAACCGTTCATAAAAAATAACCCACTCTTTTCTTTCTAAATATTATGCTTTTCAAGTAATTTTTTATATCATTATATTTTACCTTCATAATGACAGTGCCCATTCCAATTTATATCATAAACAAATTTAAATTTATTTAAATTATTATATGAAAATATTATAATTTATAATCTCTATAATCACCTCATTGCATTCTACTCCTAAATTTTCCATAAATATCTTATCTTATCAAGTAGAAGTGCATTCTTATTACAAAACAAATTAAGACAAGAAGAAATTATTACAAGGGATGAAAGGAAAGGTTGAAGAGCCTTCCTTGACGAACAAGCAACAATACAACGAGTACCATGAAATGAATCAGTGGGACAACTCAGAAAACAATCAATGACTATCCCAAGACAAAATAAGAAAAGAAAGACTATTGTTTAAAACATTGAGGGACAACAATATCTATTGGCTGCAAATGTATTCATAAGGGATTCTCCTCCCGCAGTCATTCAGTAGGAGGCTTAGTGAAATAGGAAGGTTAAGCTTAATGCCTAAGACATTGGCTCTAATAGCGGTGCAAAGGCAAACTGCAGCTTCAAGATCAGCCAACCCGTGGATCAAGCTGCAGCATGGTTGAGTTGGTACATTACCAAGATCAAGATTCACCAAACCACCTAACAGATTAAGGCACACACCAAGGTTCAAGGGATTACGAGTACCAGAGTGGCCATTAGAAAACCTATCTCCAGGACGGATAAAAATAGGGTTCTTGGAATTTGTTGTAGAAGAATCCTTTGAATTATTATAACATTGTAACAGCTTGCTAAAACAAAGAAGAGAAGATTGACCGAGAGAAATAGAGTAGTTGATACTTTAACCTTTGAAGCCATTCTTTCAAAAGAAAATTTTTTGAAGTGATTAACAAAATAGATTGTTTGTTGAGAGAAAGCTGGAAATTGCTTATTTATGTTTGAAGATGAAGGTGGTGCAATGAGCAAAGGGTTTTTATAGAAGAGAAATATAAGGATTAGATCTAGAAAATGAGATCCACTAAGTCACATTAATTGGACAATTTGGATACTGGAAGATTTGTTTGGTTGGCATATATGGAATCTCTCACGTCTGTCCAATGAATTGATGATATCTAAAGGCCAGTATTTAATTAAATTGAGTTCAACGTAGTTCTAATTAAATATCGATATTGCAAACGTGCGACTAAGCCAAAGTTTTAAGTCTGCTTTAAATTTATAATTTATTTACATTGAACAATGATTTAGTTCATTAATTATCTTGGAATGATATTAGCTACTCATTATATTTTTCATAGAAGGAGAAAGGGTTCAAATCAAAGTTTTATGTTAAAGAATACACACAATTATTATGAAAGAACTTTTGTTTTAACACAAAGTACTTTTACTAATATATTCTTTTAAGCAAAATGAGTTTATCGAACTTGTCAAATAATGTTATATTATGTTTGGAATTTGCAAACTTATTTTTATAAAGGGAATTTAAATGTGAAGTATAAGTGGATATTCACAAAAGCAATTTTATTAATATTTTAGTATTAATAGATTAATAGATTTAAAATTAATTCAAAAGATTAAATAATTGAATAAAAAGTTGAATTTTTAAAGTGACAGGTAATAAATTGAACCATAAATGATTTAAACACAAATGATCTAAAGTTGAATAATTCAAGTATTAAATCTGAATTACTCTAATCATAAATAATTTAACCCCAAAATTACCTTATATTAAATAACCCAAACTTATAATAATCCTAACCGAAAATGATTGAAACCCAAAATGATCTAATCTAACCCGTCAAATTAACACTTTGACTATATTTCGTATTTGAATTTATTTGAGTTCAAGCTTTTTAGTTTTTTTTTTTTTTTTGTCAAATCTGATTTGATCGAGTTTGAATTTTTTTTTAAAGTGGATTTTTCAGTTCAAATTTATTTGATCACTTTTAATATAATGTACCATATATGTCTTTTTTTTCCCTAATTAATTATATATATTCTGCTCCATTAGTTAATAACAAAAATTACTTTATTGTTTATGGTCTAATAGTAAATACAGCAGTAGAGAAGTCAAGGTTTAATTCTTAATTTTGTATAAAAAAATAAATGAATAAATAAAAATCTTGACCGTTACGAGTTTAACTAGTAGCTAGAATCACTTTTTAATACTAAGAATATGTGTAATATATATTTTTTAAGATAATTAAAGTTTTTAAAATTTATATTTGTATTTAAATATTTAAATATTAATTTTTTAAAAAACTTTTTATTATTATATCTTAAGTCATATATATATATATATTTAAATCATACATATTTATCATTTTTATTATTAGTTAAGTGATTTATATTTATAAGTGAACTTCGATGTACACACATATTCTTATCTGCTAAAATAAAAAATTATAAGGTGAAAACAAAAAAGTTATATGGATGTACTTTTTTTTGTTTCCTCATAAATCTATAAAATATTATATATATATATATATATTTGTGATGGATGTAGATATCTATCAAGAATATAAATATTTTCCACGAACACAAATGCAATGTTTAATTATTGAGAAATATTTGGCCCTATCAATATATCAATTTTCTAATATTTTGTAGCAAGATTTCTCTCTCTCTCTCTTTTTTTTCTTTCAAAGGTAATTATTATACATTTTTTGCATTTATTTTTTATTTAATTTATTTATATCTTTGAACTTATACAAAAATTAAAATATTTATAAATTAATTAAAATTTTTAGAAATATAAACAAAATTGTTTATGAAAATTTATTTATAAATATTAAAATAATCATGAATTTTAAGTTATTAATTATCAATTTTTTATTAAACTTTTTTTTTCTTTAATTTTTCCACTCTTTGCTCGCATTCTTTCTTTTTGGTTTTTCCCCTAGCTAACCAACATTAGCCTTGGTCTCGGGCATGATTCCAACAAGGATTGGAGATCCAACACCGGCAGGGTCGAGGAAGGCTGAGAGAATGGGATGATGAGAAAATCGAAAAAGGGTAGATTTGACGCTGGCAAAGTTAGATCCACCCAGATCCGACTAACCAACAACTCATCTGCCATATCTTTCATCTAGGTCTGTAAATTTTGATCTAAACTCGAAAAACTAAATCAACTCATTTGAATTTAAACTCTATTTGATCAGAAAAAGCTAACAGCTTAAAACCCATCAACCTGAACCTCAAATAATTTAAATTTAGAATGATCAAGACCCAAAGTGACTTAAACTCGAAATGTTCCAAATTTAAAATAATTCGAACTTAAAATGACTTGAACCTAAATTGACCTGAATATTTAACCTGAAATGGTCCTATCCCAAAATGACCAGACTCAATAAATCCAAGTGTTAAATATAATTGACCAAAACTGAATAACCAGAATATTAAACCAAATTGATTTGAACCTGAAATAACCCGAATCCAAAATGACCCAAACCTGATTAACCTGAATTTGAAATAGCCTAAAACTGAAGTGACCAAAATTTGAAATAACCTAAATCCAAAATAACCTGAAATCGAAGTGATTCAAATCATAGATGAACTGAAATCGAAATGACCTAAACTCGAAAATAATTTAAAATTTTGAAAACCCAAGTAATTTAACCTAAAATGAACCCGAAATGATTCGAAATGCTTGTATATAACAATCTCCAAATAGGATCCTTTCTCTTAAAGAATTAACTTCAAAATTTTTCTCGCTAAATAGTCGTAAACCATTTTCACTTTCTTCTCTAGTCCTTTATTTCGTTAAATAAATGCTTGGATTTAATTTTGTATATTAATTCACGAAGGTTCAACATACATAAAATAAATATTGAATGAATTAGAGAGGAGAAGACTATTTTGTTGCTATAAGTAGTGATCAGATTGTAGGATTCGCTGAAGGTTGCAAAATTAATAGAGCTAGTATCAATAATGTTATCTATTTTTAATGTGTAATTTAACTTAGTTAATGAATTTACAAAAAAAAAAAAAATCAAAAAAATTATTATAAAATTATAAAATTATGGGTACATACTTATTTCAAAGTAAAAAATAATTAACTGTTCAAAAAAAAAAACCCACTCTTTTCTTTCTAAATATTATATTTTTTCAAGCAAAAGTTTGCAAACCATTATTTTTTACCTCATAATGACTCTGCCTATTCCAATTTATATCATGAACAAAATTTAATTTATTTGAAGTATTTTAGGAAAATATCATAATTTATAATCTCTTTAATCAACTAATTGCATTCCTCACCTTAATTTTCCATAAATATCTTATCTTATTAAGCAGAAGTGCATTCTTATTACAAAATAAATTAAGACAAGAAGAAATTATTACATGGGATAAAAGGAAAGGTTGAAGAGCCTTCCTTGACGAACTAGCAACAATACAACGAGTACTATGAAATAAATCAGTGGGACAATTCAGAAAACAATCATGACAATGCCAAGACAAATTAATAAAAGAAAGACAATTGTTTAAACATTGAGGACCAACAACATTTACGGGGTACAAATGTATTCATAAGGGACCCTTCTTCCACAGTCGTTCAATAGGAGGCTTAGTGAAATGGGAAGGTTGAGTTTAAGGCCTAAGACATTGGCTCTGATGGCAGTGCAAAGGCAAACTGCAGCTTCAAGATCAGCCAACCCGTGGATCAAGCTGCAGCATGGTTGAGTTGGTACATTACCAAGATCAAGATTCACCAAACCACCTAACAGATTAAGACACACACCAAGATTCAAGGGATTGCAAATACCAGAGTGGCTATTAGAAAACCTATCTCCAGGACGGATAAAAATAGGGTTTTTGGAATTTGTTGTAGAGGAATCCTGTGAATTATTATCAACATTGTGACAGCTTGCTAAAACAAAGAAGAGAAGATTGACCGAGAGAAATAGAGTAGTTGACACTTTAACCTTTAAAGCCATTCTTTTAACGAAAATTTTTTGAAGTGATTAAGAAAATAGATTGTTTGTTGAGAGAAAGCTAAAAGTTGCTTATTGATGCTTGAGGTGGTGCAGTGAGCAAAGGGTTTTTATAGAAGAGAAATGTCAGGTTTAGAACTAGAAAATGAGAGCCACTAAGTCATATTAATTGGACGATTTGGATACTGGAAGATTTGTTTGGCTGGCATATACGGAATCTCTCACTTCTATGCATGATGAATTGATGATATCTAATGGCCAATGTTCAATTAAATTGAGTACAAAGTTGTTACAATTAAATACCGATATTGCAAACATGCGACCAAGCCAAAATTTTAAGCCTCCTTCACATTTATAATTGATTTATGTTGATCAATGATTTAGTTCATTAATTATCTTAGAATGATATTGTCTACTCATTATATTTTTGATAGCAGGAGAATTCAAATCAAATTTTTATGTTAAAAAATACACACAATTATAATTAAGTCAAGTATTAAAAATCTCAAAGAACTTTTAACACAAAGTAGTGTTGCAAATAAACTCTTTTAAGCAGAATAAGTTTACCGAACTTGTCAAATGATGTTCTATTATGTTTGGAATTTGCAAACTTGTTGTGATAAAGGGAGCTTAAATGTGAAATTTAAGTGGACATACACATAAGCAAATTTTTTTAATATTTTAGTATTGATAGATTAATAGATTTAAAATTAATTCAAAAGATTAAATAATTAAATAAAAAATTAAAATTTTTAAGTGACAAGTAATAAATTGAACTCTAAATGACTTAAATACAAACGATCTAAAGTTGAATAATTGAGTGTTAAATCTTAATTACTCTAATCAGAAATAATTGAACTCAAAATGACCTTATACGAAACAACCCAAAGCTACAACAATACTAATTGAAAATGATTGAAACCCAAAATAATCTAATCTGACTTATCGAATTGACACTTCCACTGTATTTCATATATAAATGCATTTGAGTTCAAGCTTTTTGGAATTTTTGTTAAATCTAATTAGATTGAGCTTGAATTTTTTTAAAGTGAATTTTTTAGTTTGAATTTATTTTGTCATTTTTAATATAATTTACCATATATGTCTTTTTTTCTTCAAATTAGTTGTATGTTTTACTCCATTTAGTTGATAACAAAAGTTACTTTATTGCTTATGGTCTAAATATTGAATAGAGTAGTATTAGAAGTCAAGGTTTAGTTCTTAATTATGTATAAGAAATAAATGAATAAATAATCTTGACCGTTTCAAGTTTTAACCATCCATTAGAATCACCTTTTAATACTGAGAATACATTTAATATTTTTTTAAGAAAATTAAAGATTTTTAAAATTTATATTTGTATTTAAATATCTAAATTTTTATTTTTTAAAACTTTTTGTTGTTATATCTTAAGTCATATATATATATATATATAAATTATACATATTTATCATTTTTATAATTAGTTAAGTGATTTATATTTATAAGTGAACTTTTATGTACCCATATATTTTTATCTTTTAAAATAAGAAACTATAAGGTGAAAAAAAAAAAAAGAAGTAATATGGATTTACCTTTTTTGTTTCCTCATGAAGGAAAAGGAAAAACAAATCTATAAAAAAAGATATTTTGTTTTTATGTAATGGATGTAGATTTCTTTCAAGAATAGAAATATGTTCTCCAAACACAGATGCAATGTTTAATTATTAAGAAATGTTTGGCCCTATCAATATATCAATTTTCTACTATTTTGTAGCAAGATTTCTGCTTTTTTTTATTTTTTATTTTCAAAAGAAATTATTATGCATTTTGTCATTTAATTTAATTTAATTTATTTATATCTTTGAACTTATAAAAAAAATTAAAATATTTATGAATTAATTAAAACTTTTAAAAATATAAATAAAATTATTTATGAATTTTTTAAAATTTATGCATAAATATTAAAATAATCATTTTTCTTTAATTTTTCCACTATTTGGTTTCTTTCTTTCTTTTAGGTTTTTCGCCTAGCCAACCAACATTAACCTTGGACTCGGGCCTGATTCCAGCAAAGATTGGAGATCCAACAGCAGCAGGGTCGTGGAGAGGATGGGAGGATGAGAAAATCGAAGAAGAGGGAGGGATGAACAATCAGGAAAGGGGAGGGTGGTCGAGAAAAGGTAGATTTGATGCTGGCAAATTTGACTTGAATTTAAAAGACTAGATTAACTGAGTTGAACTCAAATTCAATTTGACAAAAAAAAAATCGAAATTAATTAATTTGAACTTGGAATGATTTGAATTTAGAATGACTTAAATTTAAAATGACTAGAACCAAACGTGACCTGAACTCGAAATAAATCAGACCCGAAATATCTTGAACTCAAAATGATCTAAACTCGAATTGACCTAAATAATTAACGGAAAATGACCCGAACCCAAAATGAATAAACCCAATGAATCAGATTGTTAAACCTAATTGACCCGAAATTGATTAACCCAAGAGTCAAATCTAATTGATTTGAACCTAAAATGACTTGAATCTAGAATGACCCACACCCGATTAACTTAAACCCGAAATGACCTGAAACTGAAGTGATCCGAAATTAAAATAACATGAATTCGAAATGTTCTAAAATCAAAGTGATTCAAACCATAGGTGTTCCAAAATCAAAATGAATTGACCTCAAACAAAACTTGAAAATTTAAAAATCTTAAATGACCTGATCCAAAACTAACCCTACCTGCTTAATTAACAAATCTAAAAATAAAATTGCGTGTCATTTTTTATTGTATTACAGTGGTTGCTGTGTCCAAAAAGTAGTTTGTTTTTCAAATGCTTGTATATAACAATCTCCAAATAGGATCCTTTCTCTTAAAGAAATAACTTCAAAACTTTTCTTGCTAAATAATCGTAAACCATTTTCAGTTTCTTCTCTAGTCTTGTATTCGTCAAATAAATGCTTGGATTTAATTTTGTAGATTAATTCATGGAGGTTCAACATACATAAGATAAATATTGAATGAATTAGAGAGGGGAAAACTATTTGATTGTTATAAGTAGTGATGAGATTGTAGGATTAGCTGAAGATTGCAAAATAACAGCGCTAGTATCAATCATATTATCTACTTTCAACACGTAATATGTAATACCAACCTAATTAATGAATTTAAAAAAAAAATCCAATAAAATACTATAAAATTATGGATACATACTTTTTAAAGTAAAAAATAATTAACCATTCACAAAAAAACCAGTGTTTTCTTTCTAAATATTATAATTTTTCAAGCAATTTTCTCAAATCGTTATTTTTTACCTTCAATGACTGTGCCCATTCCAATTTATATCATGAACAAAATTTAAATTTATTTAAAGCATTATAGGAAAATATTATAATTTATAATCTCTATAATCAACTCATTGCGTTCTACACCATAATTTTCCACAAATATCTAATCTTATTAAGTAGAAGTCCATTCTTATTACAAAACAAACTAAGATAAGAAGAAATTATTACAGGGAATGAAAGGAAAGTTTGAAGAGCCTTCCTTGACGAACAAGAAACAATACAACGAGTACCATGAAATGAATCAGTGGGACAATTCAAAAAACAATCAATGACAAAGCCAAGACAAAATAATGAAAGAATCACTATTGTTTAAACATTGAGGAGGAACAACAATATTTAAGGGCTACAAATGTATTCATTAGGAACCCTTCTTCCACAGTTGTTCAATAGGAGGCTTAGGGAAATGGGAAGGTTGAGTTTAAGGCCTAAGACATTGGCTCTGATGGCAGTGCAAAGGCAAACTGCAGCTTCAAGATCAGCCAACCCGTGGATCAAGCTGCAGCATGGTTGAGTTGGTACATTACCAAGATCAAGATTCACCAAACCACCTAACAGATTAAGACACACACCAAGGTTCAAGGGATTACAAGTACCAGAGTGGCCATTAAAAAACCTATCTCCAGGACGGATAGAAATAGAGTTCTTGGAATTTGTTGTAGAAGAATCCTTTGAATTATTATCAACATTGTGACAGCTTGCTAAAACGAAGAAGAGAAGATTGACCGAGAGAAACAGAGTAGTTGATACTTTAATCTTTGAAGCCATTCTTTGAAAAGAAAAATTTTTGAAGTGATTAAGAAAATAGATTGTTTGTTGAGAGAAAGCTGAAAATTGCTTATTTATTTTTGATGATGAAGGTGGTGCAGTGAGCAAAGGGTTTTTATAGAAGAGAAATATGAGGTTTAGAACTAGAAAATGGGATCCACTAATTCACATTAATTGGACAATCTGGATACCGGAAGATTTGTTTTGGTTGGCCTATATGGAATCTCTGACGTCTATGCATAATTAATCGATGATATCTAAAGGCCAGTATCTAATTAAATTGAGTTCAACGTTGCTGTAATTAAATATCGATATTGTGAATATGCGACTAAGACAAAATTTTAAGTCTGCTTTGCATTTATAATTTATTTACATTGATCAATGATTTAATTCATTAATTATCTTGGAATGATATTATCTACTCATTATATTTTTAATAGCAGGAGAACGGGATTCAAATCAAATTTTTATGCTAAAAAATACGCACAATTATAATTGAGTGATGTATTAAATATCTCAAAAAGAAATCAGGAATGGAGGGGAAAAGAGTGGAATGTGCTTGAGAGTTTAAATCCAGACGTTGGCTTTTAGCAATGCAGTAGAAGAAAGCAACTTGCTCGATTCGTGCTTTAAAGCGGTATGGTACACATGGTCAAGTAATAGAAAAGCTGCTGACCTAGTTCGAGAAAGACTAGTTCGAGAGAGACTTGACGTTTATTTGCAAATAAAGAATGGATTGGTATAGATATCAAATTTTGTCCGGATTTTTTTTTCAGTAATCTCAATTATTTGAGATCAGGAGCATAGCTATCGCCTTGATAGAGGTCGGCTTTTGCTAGTGGACTTCGCACTTTCAGGACTAATTTTGTCATTCCCACGTGATAGTACTAGCACGTGACAAAAAAGTGCTATTTTGAGAGTTAATCTCGGATAAAAAGGATAAATATTCAAGAGAAAAATTAGTTTTTAACTATTCTCTTATCAGATTTTGAAAACCATTTTTGCAAATAATGTCATAGTCAAAATTTTCATTTTTAGTCATTTTTTAGACTTTTTCGTAGAATTTGAAAAGTTGATCGACGTATATTTTTATCGACACCTGTGTAGTATTTGTGCCGATATGCATTCCAAAAATTAAAAAATATTTAAGAAAAATTATATATTGGCATTTTATACCACAAGCTATCAAGTTGTCAATTTTGCTAATTATTTTTGAATTTCTCACAATATCGCGAGTATATTGCTCACGAATTTTTTTTGGTATACACTTGTTTCGAGCTTCGGATTTTCATCTTTACCATTTTATAAATTAATATTTTGGATAATATGTTGTATTTAACTCATTTTATATAAGTTTCAATGTATTGTAAAATTTTTTTCAATTCCAAACAATGAGCTTTCCTTTAATTTTCGATAGAATTGTCTTAAGTTTGGACTTCAAAATTCTTTAAATATTCTCATTAAATTGCCATAAAATCAGTTTTTTAAAATTTCAATCCATTTTATGGATTTTTCTTGTTTTCATAATACGAAGTTTTTTACTGTATAAATTTTTTGTAGGATTTTTTTTAATTTTTAATTTTTTAAAATTCTTCAAATATTCTCACGAAATTCATATTAAATCAGTTCTTGGAAACTAAATTTATTTTATAAGTTTCAATTTTTTTAAAAAATGTTAATTTTTCTCTGTAAAATTTTTTTCTTATAAAGCTTTACGAGTTCGGATTTCCAATCAAGACTTTTCTCATTATTTATTTATTTTATTCATTTTAAAATTTTTGTTTACGATTATTTTTTTTAATTTTCAATTTTGTTTTTATTGTCATTTATTTTTCTAACCTAATTTCATGAAAATTAATTTAGTTCAATTTCATGTTTTTTCCTTAACCAATTTAGTTGGTTTCTAATTATCCCATTAGATTATATTATCTAAATAATCATGAAAGTTACAATTATGATATGACCATTTGTGGACATCTATTTAATGCTAGTTACAATTACCCATACAAAAGAATCAATTAAATAAAAAAGAACTTGTTTTTTTTTTTTTGGGATTTTTCATGGCCATTCGGCCAAGCCATCTTTCAACCAATTTTGGCTGATTCTTCCCCTTATAAATAAGGCGAGAGAGTTTCAAGAAAGGGGATTGGCATTTTATGAAGAAAAATCACTAAAAATACCAAAGTTTTTACAAGTTTTTAAAATTTTCTATTATAGATTATTTGTGAAAGCTTTAGTTTTTCTTTATTTCACTCATTTTTGTTTTTTTCGGTGAGCCAAAATCATGTTTTAGCTCATGAACATTGATTCTTGTTCAGAGGCAAACATGATGACTATGAACCATTTTCATTGGTTTTGTTTTTATGTTTGTTTTTTCTTAATAATAGTATGATTATCTTCATAGATTTTGTTAGTTGTTGGTGTGAAGTTGATTTTGGTATATATACATCTTTATATTGATATTATTTCCCTTGTTATGTTCATATTGATAAGTAGTTAAAATATACTTTTATGCCTATTTCTCATAATTTCTTTCATGATCATGATGTTGTGAGTTTGGTAGAAGTAGGATATATGTTTATTGTGTTAGAAAGTTTTGAGTTTTTTTTTTTTTTTTTGGATGGTGGCCAAATTAAAGCTTGGCCTTTGGATGAATTTTATTCATTGAATTTTTCTATGATTTAGGCTACTTTGTGGTGTTGAAAAATTGTAAGGGATTAAAAATAATTTTACCAAAATTTTTGAGGCCTTGGAATGGTGTTTCCCAAAATGGCCAAACCATATGGAGTTTGTTTGTGAATTTTTTATTTACTTTTAGGCTATTATCTAATTTTATGATGTTTAGGGATTAAATTGAAAATCTAAAAATTTATTCCAAGACCATTCATGTTTGGCCGAGCCTTGCTTGTGAATTTTGGATGTGATTTTTGTGTTGATTTTGATATATTTGATGTTTAATTTGATGTTTTAATTATGTAGGAGCCAATTTGCAAAGTTGGGAAACTTTAGAGTTCATTAAATAAACTTTGCATTTTAGGGTTAAAATGGTCATTTCTCACATTAAATATCTCATTTAGGATATTTTGATATCTAGCATTCTACTGGTTCTCTAGTGGGGTGGAAAAAATATTAAAACCTTTTGTATTCTTTCGATTCTCTGTTGTGTATGAAATATAATTTTGAAAAATTTGGAGGCTTGATTGCAAAATTTACATTCTAGGTCACCTTTAATATCCATATTACCCGTTCAGGGTAAAAATCATCATTTCTTACTTTTATTAAGTCCTTTAGGGTCGTTGGGATGCTTTTATGATGAAGCTAGTCCGTAAGAGCATTTTGGTAATTTTTCTTAAAATCGAGTCTTAGGTAATTTCCTATCATTACCAAGTCTTAGGCTGTCACTGGGATGCCTTTTATGCCACAAGTGTACATTTAGGATATCGAAATACTTTCATATCAAAGGTAAGTCCTAGGAGCATTTTAGTAACTTTCCTTAGAGCTAAATCCTAGATAGTCGCCGAGATGCTTTTATGCCAAAGATGTGTATTTAGGATAGGTTCATAATTTTTACAATCATATCGTGTTCTTTAAAGTACCGAGATACTTTTAAGTCAAAAATATACCTTAGGAGCATTTTAGTGATTTACCACAAAACCAAGTCCTTTAGAGTCACTAGGATCCTTTCATGACAAAAGTGCACTATATGGGATATGTTGGTCATTTCAACCTGATTTGGGACCTTTCTTCTAAATCGAGTGTTAAGACATTTTCTTTTTATTTTACATAAACTGAAATTTTTTAAAAAATTAAGGCAAGTCTCCAAGTTAAAGTAATACGTGAAATTTCTCTTAGAATATGAGAGGGTTTCTATGATTTATTTTAGTAATGAAATATCCTTTTCAAAGTGAAAATCAAAATTTTTATAAATTTCGAAAAAATAAGACCTTTTGTATTTCTTTGGCCCTCTAGCAGGGTGTGAAAGATATTTTGATTTTTAAAACTTTTTGTGTTCCTCTGATTTTTTCATGGGATACAAAAGAGAATGGTAAAAAAACCTTTCCTATTCCATTGGTCCTCGGTGTTAGTATTCTAAGGTTTCGTAACCTTTGAAATACAAACTTAAATAGATAACCAATCTCACCTAGCCTAAAGAGATTGGTGGCGGCTCCAAATAAATAGTCATTTCGAAATGACTATTTAAAGTTAAGTGGAGTGAGCGATTCATTTCGATCACTCAACCCCTGAAGATGAGAAAATATTGATAATGATATGACCTACAGAAATAAAAAAATATAAAATAATGATATATCAATATATAAGAACAAGGGCTTTTAAGTCAAGCTTGACCAATATTCGTATTCGTACCTGGGATTCAGTGCGGAGCATATTACTGCTCCAAGTTGGGATCATTACCCTCTTTTGTTAGATTGTTGGCGGCTACAAATGGAAGAATTAGTAATGGGAAGCGAAGAAGATTCCATTTCGAGGAAATTTGGATCAAAGAGGCAGCATACGAGGATATTATACGTAATGCATGGAATGAAACTAAGCAAAAGAAGATAGGTAGCAGACTATTGGAGTAGGTGGCAATCTAGCTAGATGGCACCAGGAGAATGTTGGTTTTTTGGGAACAGGATCACTTGGCTACACAATGGATTAAAATTTTTGCAAGAACAGCAACCAAATGATGAGGTCTTGGAGCAAGAAAGAACGGACAAAAGAGAATTAAACAAGCTGATGGGAAAGGAGGAAGTGTACCGGAGACAACGATCGAGGGTATCTTGGCTTAGGGAAGGGGACAAAAATGCAGCATATTTTCATGCTCAAGCTATGATGAGGAGGAAGAATCTTATCATGGCACTGACCAACGCTGAAGGTGAACGGATTGAAAATATGGAGGAGATGAACAAATTGGCTATGCAGTACTTCTTGTCCCTGTTTGAATCCCAAGGATCACATAATAGTGATATTTTAATTGAAGCAGTAGAGCCAAGAATCACAAGTGAGATGAACCATTTCCTTTGTGCAGAGTTCATAGCTGAGGAAGTCGAAATAGCCATCAAACAAATGTACCCAAACAAAGCACCAGGCCCTGACGGTATGCTTGCACATTTTCATCGAAAATATTGGCATATTCTAAGACCTGATATTAATTCTGTGTGTCTAAACATGCTGCATTGTGAGACTACCCTAAATGACATCAATCACACTCACATAGTCCTCTTTCCTAAAGTCACAAATCCCACTCATATGTCTTATTTTTGGCCAATCAACCTGTGTAATGTTTATTTACAAAATTGTTGCTAAAGTTCTTGTCGATAGAACTAAACATGTTCTTCTGGTCTGTACCAGTGAATGTCAGAGTGCTTTTGTTCCTGGTGGGATGATTGCTGATAATGTAGTGGCTGCTTATGAACTAATCCACGGTTTGAAATTGAAAAAAAAAAAAAAAGGCGGAAGACAAGGAGCTTTTGCATTAAAATTAGGCATGAGTAAGGCATACGACAGAGTTGAGTGGCCTTTCCTAAGCGTAGTATGCACAAAATGTGGGTCGCTGACACGTGGATTTCCATCATCATGTTTTGTGTGAGATCAGTATCATACTCTATCTTTCCAACCAAAGAGAGGACTGCGACAAGGAGATCCCCTATCAACGTATTTGTTTTTGCTGTGCACAGAAGGATTATATTGGAAAGGAATGAAAAATTCAAAAATGAATTTAAATCTTGAAAAAAGGTATTTCCAAAATATTTAATTGAAGGTATTCAATATAAAAAATAAAAAATTTTAAACTCGAAAAGGGTTTATGAAAAAAAAATATGGAATAAGAAATTCCAAACTTAAAACAAACAAAAAATTCCAAAATGGACATGAGTTCTTTTTAAAGAAAGAACTAAATACAAAAAATTAAATTGAAATATTCAATGATGATAAACGAATAAAAAAAATTCAAAAATTGGAAAGAGTT
Organism: Adansonia grandidieri; assembly: GCA_038382065.1. Lineage (NCBI taxonomy): Eukaryota > Viridiplantae > Streptophyta > Magnoliopsida > Malvales > Malvaceae > Adansonia > Adansonia grandidieri. The sequence continues at coordinate 4,971,200 of JBBYHK010000002.1, forward strand.
TACGGGACAATTCTCACAAAAAAGGAAATTAAAGTACCTTCCAGAATTAAAAATAAATAAATTAATTCTACAATTTTACACTTCGATGTAAAAATGTCGATACAAATTTTTTTTCGTAATTTTTTTATTTTTTAAAGTGAGTATTAACATAAATACTATGCATATATCAGTAAAAATATACGATAGTTGATTTTTGTATTTCAAGTAAAAAGGTCTTAAAATTTTCAAAAAAAAAAAATTAACCATAATATTATATTTAAAAATAAAATTCATAATTCAATAAAAGTGAATTTAAACCTAATTTTATTTTGAAGTTCATTTCATATTTGCTTTCTATGAACATCGACGTACAATTTTCTTTTACCTCGCGTGCAAACAGTCATCTAAATATGATCAAATGGGTGCAAAAATACTCAGCCCACATAGAGGGGGACAACCCCTACTGGGCTAAGTACTGTTTGCTTCTCAATTTCAGATATTTTAAAATGTCAGATAAAAGCTCAAACGAAATTAAGTATGTACAACTTGTATTGATTATCATTTTTGTCCTTTGAGCGTTCAAGAATCAAAATGTTGCGAAGTTGCAAGCCATTAAGGCTGCCTTGTAAAATTTTCATGTAGATGGGTAGAGGACAGAGTTCGAGGCTAATTATGGAATTGGAATATGTTGTCTCAGTGAACAGAACATGACCAAATAGTGCACTGAAGAAAGGTCTTTAGAGAGTAATCATTGCATTATGCTATATCATAGCTACATAAGCTTGTAGCCATGATCTGTTTGTAGCTACATTATGTTTTTGCCCTTTTTTACATGATTTGCAAACGTTGTGAGAGTCAAGAATGGTTTAGAGCTTGTTTTCTGTTTGAATGTCCAGGAGTTATGTTTACTTGCAACAGATGTTGCCTGGATTTTGTCCTACTAGCTAGCCTTGTTGCTAGCTTTACTCCTTTTGGAATATTAACAAAATTTTCTTTGGCTTTGCAAATATATATATAATATATATATATATACACGAGTTAAATACTACCATCTTAATTAATTAATTTTAAAAAATCATATAAAATTACATAAAATGCAAATTAAGCATATATATATATATATATAGATATATCCTTTATTGTAAAAAACAACTAACCATTCAAGAAACAACTATTAACACTTTTGCAAAATATTATTCTCTTCCAAAATAATATCTTCAAATCATCATTTCTTTCACCCACGAAATGGGTGTTCGAATTCTATTTTATATTACACTTAATACTATAACTTATATTACCCAAATTTATTTATTATTATACTGAGATACTATAATTCATAATATATATCACTCAACTCATTGCATTCTATGCTTGGATTTTACAATTAAAAAAACCTTGTTACATAGAAATATATCTTATTACACAACAAATTAAGACAAGGAATGAAAGGGAAGGTTAAAGGGCCTTCTTTGACAAACCAGAAGCAATAAAAAGACTTATTACAAAATGAATCAGTGGGACAACCCAAAAAACGACAAACAATCAATGCCAATGTGAAGACAAAATAATAATAATAATAATAATAATAATAATAATAATAATAATAATAATAATAGTAATACTATTGTTCAAACATTGATGAACAACAATATTTATGGACTGCAAATGTATTCATGAGGGACCCTTCTTCCACAATTGTTCAATAGAAGGCTCAGTGAAACAGGAAGATTTAGCTTAATGCCCAAGACATTGGCTCTAATGGCAGTGCAAAGGCAAACAGCTGCTTCAAGGTCAGCCAATCCATGGATCAAACTGCAGCATGGTTGGGTGGGTACATTACCAAGATCAAGATTCGCCAAACCACCTAACAAATTAAGACACATACCAAGGTTCAATGGATTACAAGTACCAAAGAGGCCATTATGAAACCTATCTCCAGGACGGATAACAATAGGGTTCTTGGAATTTGTTGTAGAAGAACCCTTTGAATTACTACCAACATTATGAGAGCTTACTAAAGCAAAGAAAACAAGATTGAGGGAGAGAAATAAAAAAGTTGATGCTTTAACCTTTAAAGCCATTTTCTCAAAAAAAAAAAAAAAATGAGTGAAAAAAATGGATTCTTTGTTGAGAGAAAGCAGAAAAATTGCTACCTGATGTTTGATGATGAAGGTGGTGAAGTGAGCCACGGGTTTTTATAGAAGAGAAAGATGAGCTTTAAATTAAACTAGAAATGGAGAGCCACTACGTCACCTTAATTGGAGAATTCAGATATGGGAAGATTTGTTTGGTTGGCTTTAATTATGGAATCTCCCACGTCCATGATGAGCTGATGATACCTAATAATTAAATTGAGTACGATGTTGTTATAATTAAATATCGATATTGTAAATATGCGACAGAGATATAGTTATAATTCTACTTTGCATTTTTGTCATTTATTTACGTTGATCATTGATCTTAGTTCATTGGTTACCTTGAAATGATATTATCAACTCATTACATTTTTAATAGCTGGGGAAAAGGATTTAAATCAAACTTTTTAAGTACACACAATTATAATTGAGCTAAGAAAGGGAAAAGCTAGAACAAAAAGAATATTGTGGCACAAAAATTTTTACAAAGAAAATATTCTTTTAGAATGTTCCAATGAACCATCCATAATTTTCTATTTTCTACTATGTTTCACTTCAAATTTGAGATATCAAGTTAGAAAAATGAAGAATTAAAAGGAAAGAATATAGGATTAATGTAATCAAATAATATGTTTCTTTAAATGAAAGTGATTTAATACATTAAGCGGCTAAAAGCTACTAACTAATAGTTCAAAATTTTTTACTGAAAGCTTTTAATTAAATGGTTTTTAAATATAAACTTATCAATAAATAAAAAAAAATTATTGAAAATTTTATTTATTAATGATTTGATTTGATTTTAAAAATTAACAAATTAAACTTAAATTTATTTGAATTCAAATGACCTGAGGAAGATGGTGAAGTAAGCAAAGTGTTGTTATAGAATACGGGATGAACTTAAAAATTCGTTAAAATTAACAAAATGAAAGCTACTAAGTCGCATTAATTGGAGGATTTTGATACTGAAATAATTGTTTGGCTGGCAAAGTGTGGAATCTCACATGTCTATGATGATATAATCGATATAATTAATAACATGAGCAAAAGGTTTATATATATATATATATATTATATTTGTTTGGATAGTGGAATTGTTTTTTTAAGCAGGATGTTGTATTACAAGGACGGATTTATCTCATTAAATATTTTAGTTCAAATAACTGATGTGTGCATTCGTTACTAGTCTTGAGAATTATTAAACGTAAATTATTAGTCAATGTTATACACCAAGGCCAATTTCATTAAAAATGGTTGCCACCAAGCCCAAGGTTTCTTCTACATGAACATATATGGAGGGATTAAGGAAAACCGAATTTGTAAAATATATTTTACACTTTTTTACTGATGGATATATTCTCAAGAGTAGCCTTCATGTTTAAGATCATCAAGCTTACTTTAGTTGAAAAGAAATGAAGAAAATGAAGAAAAATATGAACAAAATAGAAATCTATTGATGAAAATTTCTTTTAAAAATTTGAAAACATTTCTAACTTAAAGAAAAATAGAAAGATGTACAAAAAATCAATAAGCCTTTAAGAAGGCTACTCCCCACTATTTTATAAGGGGTGAGGATTTGGCCGAGAGAGTGGATCCCTTTGGCCGAATTTCATAGTGTGCGTGTGTGTGTGTGTGTACATATATATATATATATATATATATATTGCCTTGTTTGGTTGGGATTAATTAAAGCTTTGTTATTATCCTATACCTTTGTCATATTTCTCTACAAGTTACCACCTAAAACTGATAAGTATGTTGTACTTTTACCTAATTAGGATGAAACTAAGCTAGTTGGAAAAGAATTTAATTTCAACCAAATTGATTCTCGTGTAATCCTAATGGAACTAAACTAAATTAAACCAGTTTGGTTGTGGAAAAGTTTTATTCTAACCGAATTAGTTCATGTAATTGGAAGTTAGTTGGAATTAATATCAAAAAGTCTAACCTAAATTTTCATTTAAAAAACAAACAAATTAAAATAAATTATGCACAAACAAATTTGATTAGAAAATTACATGTGTTAAAAAAATTCTTGGGAGTAAGGTAATGAATAAAATTTAAGTGCAAAAATCCCAATAAAAAATTACATGGAAGAATTTTTAAATTGAAAGGATTAAATTGTAACAAACAAAAATTGAATTAAAACTCATGTACTTAAAAGGTCAAATAAAATTTTACATGTAATAAAATTCAATTAAGAATTTAATCGTGCAAAATTCTAATTAAAAGACCATAAGAAAAACTTGAATTGAAGAAATTGATGTGAAAATTTTTGATTGGAGAAATTTTAGTGTAAAAAGAAACCTAGAAAAGGATAATTAGAAAAAAATTTCTAAGTCATATTAAATAAAAATTTCAACCATATGAAAATTCTATTAGAAAATTCTTAAGAAAAAAATGAATTAAAGAAATAAAGGTGTAAAATCCAATTAGAAAATTTTGGATGGGAAAATTTAGAAAAATCGTAAAAGGTTAATTAAAATGCTACATATAGTAAATTCAATTAAGAATTTAATCGTATAAGACTTCTAATTAAAAATCCGTAAGAAAATTCCAATAAAAGAAATTGAAGTGGAAAACTTTAGCAAGGAAAATTTTAGTCGGAAAAGGAATTTAGAAAAATCCTAAAGGATTAAAATAAAAATTTTCATGCAAAAGAAGTTAATTGCAAACACATTTATGAAGGTTTCTAAAATTTCATGCATTAAAGAATTTAATTTTCATGTTTAAAAAAAAGTTAGTGGGAATTTCCATGCACTAACATTCTAAGTAGGATATTCCATGCATAATTCACATTAAAATATTTTTAAAATACCTAAGTGTTGAATTCTAAATAAATTTTTAATTTATATCGAAAATGTGGCCAATATGAGAAAATCTCATGCATGGAAAAAAGAAGGCAAAATTAAAAATTCTAAAATAAAAAAAATTTATGAGAAAAATTCTCATTGAAGAGAAAATTTCGTATTAGGAAGGAATGAAAAATTCAAAAATTAATTTAAGTCTTTAAAAAAGGTATGTCCTTAATTGAAGGTGTTCAATAGAAAAAAAAAATCCTAAACTCAAAGAGAGTTTACGAAAAAAATATGGAATCGGAAATTCCAAACTTAAAACAAAAAAAATTTCTGAAATGGACGTGAGTTTTTTTTTTTTTCCTTTTAAAAGGAACCAATTAAATGTAAAAAATTAAGTTGAAATATTCAATGATGATAAAAGAATTTATGGGAAAATCCTTAGAAAGAGTTTATGGGAAAATCCTTATAAAAAAGTAAATTCAAAATACCATCCAAAATTAAAAATAAATTAATTAATTAATTCGATAATTTTACACCTTAATGTGTAAATGCCAATACGGACTTTTTCTCCACAATTTCTATTTTTTAAAGTGAGTATCGATATAAATATCGTGCAGGTATCAGTAAAAATATAAGATGATCAATTTTTGAATTTCGCGTACAAAGGTCTGAAAATTTTCTAAAAAAGAGAAATTTGACCAAGATATTATGTTTTAAAATAAATTCCATAATTCAATAAAAGTGGATTTAAAATCTAATTTTTCTTTTGAAGTTCGTCTTTTTTTTATCGGATTTGCTTTCTATGAACCTTGACATGCAATTTTTTTCTACCTCACGCATGAGCGGTCATCCAAATACGACCAAATGGGTCCTAAAATGCTTGGCTCACGTAGAAGGGGACAACTCTCACCAGGTTGATTGTTAAGTTCTCGATCTCAAATATCTCAAAATGTCTGATAAAAAGACCGGACAAAATTAGATGTGTATAACTTGTATTCGTTATCTTTTTTGTCCTTAGAGTGTTGAATAATCAAAATGTTGCGAAGTTGCTAGCCACTAAGGCTGCGTTGTAAATTTTCATGTAGATGGGTAGAGGACAGAGTTTGGGGCTAGCTATGGAATTGGATTATGTTGTAGCAGTGAACAGAATATGACCAAATAGTGCACTGAAAAAGGGTATTTAAAGAGTAATCATTGCATTATGCTATATCATAGCTACATAAGCTTGTAGCGATGAAATGGTAATCTAATGCTGGCTTTGGATCTGTTCCTTATTTGATATTTTGTGGAAGCCAATTGTTTTTGCCTTTTTTTATATGACTTGCTAACGTTACGAGAGTCGAGAATGGTTTCGAGCTTGTTCTTTGTTTGACTGTCTAGGAGTTATGTTTACTTGCAACAGATCTTGCTTGGATTTTGCCCTACTAGTTAGCCTTGTTGCTAAACTTAGTAATATTTAATGCGATTATATGAATATAGTACATATAAAATAAAAAATGATATGATACGACATGATTACATTCTTAAAATTTATATGATATGAATTATAAACTTATCAAAATTAAAAAAAATATACAAAAATTTAAACACGATTATGACAAAACAAAATATATAAATAAAATACGAATATATGAATTACCAGGTATACTTGTTGCTAGCTTTATTCCTTTTGGAATATTAACAAAATTTTCTTTGGCTTTGCAATATATATATATATATATATATATATATTCATGAGTTAAATACCAACATCTCTGTTAATTTTAAAAAATCATATAAAATTACATTAGAATATAAATTAAGCATATATATATATGTATATATATCATTTATTGAAATGCAAGAAACAACTATTAACACTTTTTCGAAATATTATTCTCTTCCAAAATAATGTCTTCGAATCATCATTTCTTTCACCCACGAAAGGGGTGTGCGAATTCTATTTATATTATCTTTGGTTTTGCAATATATATATATATATATATATATTCATGAGTTAAATACCAACATCTCTGCTAATTTTAAAAAATCATATAAAATTGCATTAGAATATAAATTAAGCATATATATATATATGTAGATATATCATTTATTGAAATGCAAGAAACAACTATTAACACTTTTACGAAATATTATTCTCTTCCAAAATAATGTCTTCGAATCATCATTTCTTTCACCCACGAAAGGGTTGTGCGAATTCTATTTATATTACCCTTTATAAAATAACTTATATTACCCAAATTTTATTTACTATTGTGAAATACTATAATTTATAACTTATATCACACAACTCATTACATTCTCTGCATGGATTTTCCAATAAAAAAATCTTGTAACATAGAAATATATCTTATTATAAAACAAATTAAGACAAGGAATGAAAGGAAAGGTTAAAGGGCCTTCTTTGACAAACCAGAAGCAATAAAAAGACTTACTACAAAATGAATCAGTGGCACAACCCAAAAAACAACAAACAATCAATTGCAATGTGAAGACAAAGTAATAATAAGAAAAAAAATACTATTGTTCAAACATTGATGAACAACAATATTTATGGACTGCAAATGTATTCATAAGGGACCCTTCTTCCACAATTGTTCAATAGGAGGCTCAGTGAAATAGGAAGATTTAGCTTAATGCCTAAGACATTGGCTCTAATGGCAGTGCAAAGGCAAACTGCTGCTTCAAGATCAGCCAACCCATGGATCAAACTGCAGCATGGTTGTGTTGGTACATTACCAAGATCAAGATTAACCAAACCACCTAACAAATTAAGACACACACCAAGATTTAATGGATTACAAGTACCCAAGTGGCCATTAGGAAACCTGTCTCCGGGACGGATAACAATAGTGTTCTTGGAATTTGTTGTAGAAGAACCCTTTGAATTACTATCAACATTATGAGAGCTTACTAAAGCAAAGAAAAGAAGATTGAGGGAGAGAAATAAAACAGTTGATGTTTTAACCTTTAAAGCCATTTTCTCATAAAAAAATAAATGATTGAAAAAATGGGTTGTTTGCTGAGAGAAAGCTAAAAAATTGCCGATTGATGTTTGATGATGGAGGTGGTGAAGTGAGCTAGGGGTTTTTATAGAAGAGAAAGATGAGCTTAAAATTAAACTAGAAATTGAGAGCCACTAAGTCACCTTCATTGGAGAATTTAGATATTGGAAGATTTGTTTGGTTGGCATTAATCATGGAATCTCCCACGTCCATGATGAATTGATGATACCTAATGGCCAATATTCAATTAAATTGAGTATGACATTGTTATAATAAAATATTGATATTGCGAATATGCGACGAAGACAAAATTTTAATTCTACTTTGCATTTATTTACGTTGATCATTGATCTTAGTTCATTACTTGTCTTGAAATGATATTATCAACTCATTACGAGCTTTTCCCCATACTAAGATACTATGGAATCTTAATTCTCAAATAGGGGTACTTTTATTCTTATTTCTTATAATAAGGTTTTTTTTACAAGTAAGCATAAAAAAGCCACCTCAGCCCTTAACTTCATCTCTCTCTTGATTTTCTCCTTCATTCTTTAACTCCAGTGACCTTTTACTTTTTTCTTTTAATCTAAATATTAACAATAAAAAATGAAATATATGTTTTTTGTCCCTGATGAAAATGTTGCAGTGTTCACTATTTTTCCCAACTTATCTGTTTGTATGTATTTGCTTAAGTTAGATTCCTATCGCGGGCAATAACGTTGCCATTAATGATCAGGCTTTTAGTTCTAGTAAGATGATACACCCTAAACCCTAAATTTTTTAAAGAGAGACATCTTTATGATTTGGATACAGAAGAGAATGAAAAGGCATCTGCTTTGCTACTTAATTTTTGCCATAGTAAGATCTTTTATCCATCAATAAAAAAATTTCATGCTTTTCGGTTATTATTAATCATGTAAAATTTTCTTTAAATCTTCTATATTTTTCTAACATATGAGATAGAACTAAGACGTGAAGTCATAGGGGATGATGATCCTTTCCTTCATCGAGAATTGTTGTAGCACAAAAATTTTTACAAATGTAGAAAATATTCTTTTAGAATATTTCGATGAACCATCCATAATTTTCTATTTTCAACTATGTTTGACTTCAAATTTGAGATATTAAATTAGAAAAATGAATAATTAAAAGGAAAAAATATTGGATTAATGTAATCAAATAATGTTTTTCCTTAAATGAAAGTGATTTAATACGTTAAGTGGCTAAAAGCTACTAACTATTTCAAAACTTTTTACTGAAAGTTTTTAATTAAATGGTTTTTAAATATAAACTTATCAATAATTTGAGAAAAAAATTACTGAAAATTTTAATTTTTAATGATTTGATTTGGTTTAAAAAAATTAAAAAGTTAACTTAAAATGACTTAAATTCAAATGACCGGAAAAAGATGATGAAATAAACAAAGAGTTTTTACAGAATGCAGGATGAACTTAAAAATGCGTTAAAATTAAGCCACTAACTCACATTAATTGGAGGATTTGGATACTGAAATAATTGTTTGGCTGGCAAAGTGTGGAATCTGACATGTCTATGATGATATAATCGATACAGTTAATAACATGAACAAAAGGTTTATATATATATATGTATATATATATTATATTTGTTTGGATAGTGGAATTGTTTTTTTGAGCACGATGTTGTATTACAATGACGGATATATCTCATTAAATATTTTAGTTCAAATAACTGATGTGCGCAATCGTTACTACTCTTGAGAATTATTAAACGTAAATTATTAATCAACGTTTTACACCAAGGCCAATTTCATTAAAAATGGTTGCCACCAAGCCCAAGGTTTCTTCTACATAAACATATATGGACGGATTAAGGAAAAACGAATTTGTAAAATATATCTTACACTTTTTTTATGGACGGGTATATTCTCAAGAGTAGCCTTCATATTTAGGATCATTAAGCTCACTTTAGATGAAAGAAATGAATGAAATGAAGAAAAATATAAACAAAATAGAAATATATTGATGAAAATTTCTTTTAAAAATTTGAAAACATTTCTAACTTAAAGAAAACCCTTTAAAAAAAGAAAAAATAGAAAGCTATCAAAAAATCAATAAGCCTTCAAGAAGGCTACTCCCCCTTATCTATAAGGGGTGAGGATTTGGCCGGGGGCCGAATTTCATTGTAAATAAATAAATAAATATATATATATATATATATATGGTTGGGATTAATTAAAGCTTTTTCATATTCCTATACCTTTGTCATATTTCTCTACAAGTAATCACCTAATACTATGATAAGTATGTTGTACTTTTGCCTAATTAGGATGAAACTATGTTGGTTGGAAAAGAATAATTTCAACCACATTGATTCCATGTAATCCTAATGGAACTAAACTAAATTAAACTAGTTTGGTTGGGGAAAAGTTTAATTCTAACCAAGTTAGTCCAATATAATTGGAAGTTAGTTGGAATTAAAGTCAGAGAGTCTAAACAAAATTTTCATGTAAAAAACTAACAAATTAAAAATAAATTATGCACAAACAAATTTTGATTAGAAAATTGCATTGTTAAAAAAAAAAAAAAAACTTGGAAATAAAGTAATGAATAAAATTTAAGTGCAAAAATCCCAATTGAAAATTACATGAAAGAATTTTTAAATTGAAAGGATTAAATTGCAACAAACAAAAGTTGAATTAAAACTCATATATTTATAGGGTCAAATAAAATTTTACATGTAATAAAATTCACTTAAGAATTTAATCATGTAAAATTCTAATTAAAACACCATAAGAAAAGTTTGAATTGAAGAAATTGATGTGAAAAATTTTAATAGGAGAAATTTTAGTGTAAAAAGAAACCTAGAAAAAGATAATTAAAAAGAATTCTATATGTTATATTAAATAAAAAATTCAACCATATGAAAATTCTATTAAAAATTTCGTAAGAAAAATTGAATTAAAGAAATTAAGGTGTAAAATCCTATTAGAAGAATTTGGGTGGAAACATATAGAAAAATATTAAAAGGTTAATTAAAATGCTGCATATAATAAATGCAATTAGGAATTTAATCATGTAAGACTTCTAATTAATAATCCCTAAGAAATTCCAATCAAAGAAATTGATGTGGAAAACTTTAGCAAGGAAAATTTTAGTAAGGAAAGGAATTTAGAAAAATCCTTAAAGAATTAAGACAAAATTTTTCATGCAAAAGAAGTTAATTGCAAACACATTTATGAAGGTTTTGAAAGTTTCATGCATTAAAGAATTTAATTTTCATGCTAAAAAAAGTTAGTGGGAATTTCCATGCACTAACATTCTAAGTAGGATATTCCATGCATAATTCTCACTAAAATATCTAAGTGTTGAATTCTAAATGAATTTTTAATTTTCTATCCAAAATATGGCCAATATGAGAAAATCTCATGTGTTGAAAAAAGAGGGCAAAATTAAAAATTCTAAAATAAAAAAATTATGAGAAAAATTCTCATTGAAGAGAAAATTTCGTATTGGAAAGGAATGGAAAATTCGAAAATGAATTTAAGTCTTGAAAAAAGGTATATCCAAAATATTTAATTGAAGGTATTCAAAAGAAAAAAATAAAAAATCCTAAACTCGAAAATAGTTTCTGAAAAAAAAAAATAGGGAATAGAAAATTCCAAACTTAAAACAAACAAAAAAATTCCGAAATGGACATGAGGTTTTTTTTTTTTTTTGAAAAAACAAGAACCAACTAAATCCAAAAAATTAAGTTGAAATATTCAATGATGACAAAAGAATAAAAAATCCAAAATTTGGAAAGAGTTCGTGGGAAAATCCTTATAAAAAAGAAATTCAAAATACCATCCAAAATTAAAAATAAATAAAATGATTTGACAATTTCACACCTCGATGTATAAATGTTGATACATCAACCTTGACAAGCAATTTTTTTCTACCTCATGGGTGAGCGGTCATCCAAATACAACCAAATGGGTCCTAAAATGCCCAGCCCATGTAGAAGTGATGACCCCCACCAGACTGACTGTTCGATTCTCGATCTCAAATATCTAAAAATATCAGATATAGAGCCTAAATAAAATTAGGTGTGTATAACTTATATGCGTTATGTTTTTTTTGTCCTTTGAGCGTTCAAGAATCAAAATGTTGCGAAGTTGTAAGCCATTAAGGCTGCCTTGTAAATTTTCTTGTAGATCGGTAGAGAACAGAGTTCGGGGCTAATTATGAAATTGGATTATGCTGTAGCAGTGAACAGAATATGACCAAATAGTGCACTGAAAAATGGTATCTAAAGAGTAATCATTGCACTTTTCTATATCATAGCTACATAAACTTGTAGCCATGAAATGGTATTCTAATGCTGGCTTTGGATCTGTTTCTTATTTGATTTATTGTGGAAGCCAAATGCTTTTGTCTTATGACTTGCTAACCTTGTGAGAGTCAAGAATGGTTTAGAGCTTGTTTTTTGTTCCAATGTCTAGGACTTATGTTTACTTGCAACAGATGTTGCCTGGATTTTGTCCTACTAGCTAGCCTTGTTGCTAGCTTTACTCCTTTTGGAATATCAACAAAATTTTCTTTGGCTTTGCATATATATATATATATATATATATATATTTATGAGCTAAATACCACCATCTCAGTTACTTAATTTTAAAAAATTACATAGAATATAAATTCAGCATATATATATATATATATCTTTTATTGTAAAAAAACAACTAACGATTCAAAAAACAACTATTAACACTTTTTCAAAATATCATTCTCTTCCAAAATAATATCTTCAGAACATCATTACTTTCACCCACGAAATGGGTGTGCGAACTCTATTTTATATTACCCCTAATTCTATAACTTATATTACCCAAATTCATTTATTATTATTACGAAATACAATAATTTATAATTTATATAACACAATTCATTACATTCTATGCTTGGATTTTCCAATTAAAAAAAAAAAAAAAACTTGTTACATAGAAATATATCTTATTGCACAACAAATTAAGGCAAGGAATGAAAGGGAAGGTTAAGGAGCCTTCTTTGACAAAACAGCAGAAATAACAAGATTTATTACAAGATGAATCAGTGGGACAACCCAAAAAACAACAAACAATCAATGCCAATGTGAAGACAAAATGATAAAAAAAAAATACTACTGTTCAAACATTGATGAACGACAATATTTATGGACTGCAAATGTATTCGTAAGGGACCCTTCTTCCAAAATTGTTCAACAGAAGGCTCAGTGAAATAGGAAGATTTAGCTTAATGCCTAAGACATTGGTTCTGATGGCGGTGCAAAGGCAAACTGCTGCTTCAAGATCAGCCAACCCATGGATCAAACTGCAGCATGGTTGGGTTGGTACATTACCAAGATCAAGATTCACCAAACCACCTAACAAATTAAGGCACACACCAAGGTTCAATGGATTACAAGTACCGAAGTGACCATTAGGAAACCTGTCTCCAGGACGGATAACAATGGGGTTCTTGGAATTTGTTGTAGAAGGACCCTTTGAATTACTATCAACATTATGAGAGCTTACTAAAGCAAGGAAGAGAAGATTGAGGGAGAGAAATAAAACAGATGATGCTTTAACATTTAAAGCCATTTTCTCGAAAAAAAAACTATTTAAAATAATTGAAGAAATGGATTGTTTGTTGAGAGAAAGCTAAAAAATTGCTTATTGATCTCGATGATGAAGGTGGCAAAGCGAGCTACGGGTTTTTATAGAAGAGAAAGATGAGCTTTAAATTAAACCAGAAGATGAGAGTCACTAAGTCACCTTAATTGGAGAATTTGGATATTGAAAGATTTGTCTGGTTGGCATTAATTATGGAATCTCCCATGTCTATGATGAATTGATGATACATGGCCAATATTTAATTAAATCAAGCACAACCTTGTTATAATTAAATATTGATATGCGAATATACAACAAAGATAAAGTTTTAATTCTATTTTGCATTTATTTACGTTGATTATTGATCTTAGTTCATTGTCTTCAAATGATATTATCAACTCATTACATTTTTAATAGCTGGATAAAAGGATTTAAATCCAATTTTTTACGTTAAAAAAATACACACAATTATGATTGAGCTAAGAAAGGGAAAAGTTAAAAAAATAAAATAAAATTGTAGCAAAAAATTTTTACAAAGAAAGAAAATATTCTTTTAGAATGTTCCAATGAAACATCCATAATTTTCTATTTTCAACTATGTTTCAATTCAATTTTATTTTATTTTATTTTATTTGGTTTTTTTTCAATTTGTTTCAAGGCATATCATATTCTAAATATTAGGATGTGACAAAGTTTTAAAGTTAAACACTTACAACTTAAATCCAAATCATTGAGACATTTAATAAAAAGGGAAAACCAAATAATTGAGATATTAAATTATAATGACTAATTAAAAGGAAATGTAATTAAATAATATTTCTCTTTAAATGAAAGTGATTTAATACATTAAGTGGCTCAAAGCTACTAGTTAGTATTTTCAAACTTTTTGCTGAAAGTTTTTAATTAAATGGTTTTTAAATACAAATCTATTAAATAAATCGGAAAAAGTTATTGAAAATTTTAATTCTCAATGATTTGATTTGGTTTTAAAAATTAACAAATTGAACATAAAATGATTTAAATTCAAATGACCTAAGGTCGAATAATCTAAGTGCCTAATCTGAATTAATCCTAATTTGAAATAATCTGCAGTCAAAATAACTAATATGAAAAATCTCAAACTTATGATAATCCAAATTCAAAATGATCAAAACTCAAAATGACTTAATTTGACTTATCGAGCTGATACTTTTATGATGTTTCATATTCAAAGTAAAATTTTTTAAATTTTTTTTATCAAGTCTAGTTTAATCGAGTTTAAATTTCTTTATGTGGAATTTTGAGTTCAAATTTATTTTGTCTATTTTAATTCATTTTATAGTACATATCTACATTTTTTTTTTCAAATTAGATGTATATTTTGCTCCATTTTCATTGTGTTAATAAAATAAATTACTTGACTGTTCATGGACTAATTAGTAAAAGCAATAATATAAGAAGTCAAGGTTTAGTTCTTAACTTTGCATGAAAAATAAATGAATAAATTAAAATCTTGACTATTGTCATTTCTAACTGGTAATTAAAATCGCTGTTAATATGTAGAGTATCTTTTATATTACGAATTTTGAGTCTTGGGGATTCAAATGGTATTTTTACATATGTTTAGTTTATTTTTGTTTTATTTTATCTGTTAGTGTTTTGTTTTTTAAAGAAGGGAAGAAAGAGAAGGGAGAAAGGAAAGGAAAGATTTTAATACTTGTATTTGTTTTATGTAATTTTAAATACTCATATTTTCATTTCATGTTTGATGCTATTTTTGTGTTGTTTTTCTTAGATATTTACATTTAAGTTTTTATTTTTATTTTATTTTTAAATGATGTATTTAAAAAGTTGATCTGCATATTAAGTCGCATATTGATTTAGGATCCGAACTTGATAGATTCAAGAAAAAAATTAAAAAAATTATTTTATTAATTATTTTTAGTTTTTTTTAGTTTTTAGTTTTATTATTTTTAAATGATATATTTAAAGGGGTCTATTCACACATTAATTTGCAAGTCGATTTAAGATATGTACCTGACCCATTCTAAGAAAAATCAACTAAAAATTATGTTTTATAGATTATCTGTATATTGAATGATATATTTAAAGAGGTTAGACCAGACATCAAGTCACAGGTCAATTTAAGATTTATATCTAACTCAGTCAGAAAAAAAATTTAGAAATAATATTATTTTATTAATCATTTTTAGTTTTTTCTAATTTTAATTTATTTTATTTTTAACTGATATATTTAAAAAAGTTTGTCCACACATTGACTAGCAGATTGACCTACTAAATTTGTGTCTAACTCGCTCTAAAAAGTTAAAATAAGAAATATATTTTATAAAATTTTATTTTTAAATAATATATTTGAAAGATTTGATCTGCATGTTCACCTGCATATCGATTTAAAATGCCTACAAATTTATTAGAGAAAAAAATAAAATAAAATATTTACTAATGATTTGTAGTTATTTTATTTTATTTTTAAATAATGTATTTAAATAGATTTATCCATATATTATCTTGATTTAGTATCTGTAACCTAGTCAATAAAAGAGTTAAAACAAATCCTCGGATTTTTCTCAAATATCTTATCTTGCTACTTGGAAATATATTCTTATTACAAAAGAAATTAAGATAGGGGATGAAAGGGAAGTTTGAAAGCCTTCCATGACAAACCAGCGGCAACAAAAAGGCTGATTACAAAATGAATAAGTGGGATGACCCAACAAACAACAAATAATCAATGCCAATGTCAAGACAAAATAATAATACTTTTGTTCAAACATAGATGAACAACAATATTTATGGGCTGCAAATGTATTCATAAGGAACCTTTCTTCCACAGTCATTCAATAGGAGACTCAGTGAAATAGGAAGGTTGAGCTTAACGCCCAAGATATTGGCTCTGATGGCAGTGCAAAGGCAAACTGCAGCTTCAAGATCAGCCAATCCATGGATCAAACTGCAGCATGGTTGGGTTGCTACGTTACCAAGATCAAGATTCACCAAACCACTTAATAGATGAAGACACACACCAAGGTTCAAGGGATTACAAGTACCAGACTGGCCATTAGGAAACCTGTCTCCAGGACGGATAACAATAGGGTTCTTGGAATTCATCGTAGAAGAAGAACCCTTTGAATTATTATCAACATTGTGAGAGCTTACAAAAGCAAAGAAAAAAAGGTTGAGGGAGAGAAATAGAACAGTTAATGCTTTCACTTTCAAAGCCATTTTAAAAGTAATTTGAAGTGATTGAGAAAATGGTTTGTTTGTTAACAGAATACTGATGTTTGATGACGAAGTTGGTGCAGTGAGCAAAGGGTTTTTATAGAAGAGACATATGAGGTTCAGAACTAGAAAATGAAAGCCACTAAGTCACATTGATTGGAGAATTTGGATACCGGAAGATTTGTTCGGTTGGCATACATGGAATCTCTCACGTCTATGATGAATTGACGATATCTGATGGCCAATATTTAATTAAATTTAGTACAACATTATTCTAATTAATTATCGACATTACAAATATGAGACGAAGTCAAAGTTTTACTTTTAAATCTGTTTTACATTTGTTTACATTGATCATTGATTTTAGATCGTTAATTATTTTGAAATGATATTATCAATTTATTTTATTTTTAATAGCAGAATAAAAGGATTTAAATCCCATTTTTTTAGTTAAAATACACAAAATTATAATTGAGTCAAGTATTCAAGCGCTTTATGAGATGAAGGGGGAAAAACTCAATAAAATTGTAGCACAAAATATTTTTACAAATATAGCATATATTGTTTCTTAGGATGTTCCAATGAATCATCCATAATTTTCTATTTTCTATTATGTTTCACTTCGAAGAATTAGTGTTTGATAAACTAGTAGTGAAAACTTTTTAATTCGATAAGTGAATTAAGAGTTTACCACATGTCTCACTTTTATTTTTAATTAATTATATTTAAAAATATGTGTTATCATTTTAACACTACTTATTGAGTTTAAAAACTCCATTGGTAGTGCGTAGAATAATTTTTCCACTTCGAATTTATTTTTTTTCAATTCTTTTTCTAAGCATATAAAATCCTAAACATAAAGATGTGACAACATTTTAAAGTTAAATCTTAGAACTTGTATCCAAATCCTTGAGACTTTTATTAAAAATGAACCCAAATTATTGGGAAATGAAATAAGAAAAATAAATAATTAAAAGAAAAGAAAATAGGATTAATGTACTAAAAAATATATTTTTCTTTAAATGAAAGTAATACATTATGTAACTAGAAGCTACTAATTAATATTTCAATAATTTTTTATTTAAAGTTTTTAATTAAATGGTTTTTTAAATATAATTTAACAAAAAGATTGAATTATTGAAAATTTTCATTTTCAATGATCTAATTTGATTTTAAAATAATCAAAATCTAAAATAGCTCGATTTGACTTGTAAAATTGACAATTTAATGGTATTTCACATTCGAATTTCTTCGAGTTCAGGCATTTGCCTTTTTTACCAAGTCCAGTTTGATTGAGTTCAAATTTCTTTAGATGAAAATTTGAGTTTGAATTTATTTTGTCCATTTCAATTTATTTTACAATACATATCTATTTTTTCAAATTAGATATATATTTTGCTCCATTTTCATTGTGTTAATAACAAAAGTTACTTTTATTGTTTATGAACTAATTAGTAAACACGACAATATTAGAAGTCAAGGTTTAATTCTTAATTTCGTATAAAAACATAAATGAATAAATCAAAATCTTTACTAATACCATTTCTAACTGGTAAGTAAAATCGCTTTTAATACGAAGAATATATATAATAATTTTTAAGACAATTATAAATATTTTTAAATTATATATTGTATTTAAATATGTAACTTTTTATAATTATATCTTAAGTCATATCGGTATAAATCAAGCATAATTATCATTTGTATTATTAGTTAAGCGGTTTATATTTTATAAGTGAACTTTGATTTATAACATATACTTTTATCTTCTAAAATATAAACTATAAAGTGGAAAAATATAATGTTGGTGTACTGTCTTGTTTCTTCATAAATGAAAAGGAAAAACGAATCTAGGGTTTTTCTTATGAATGGACACACCTCTCAAAAGCAGAAAAAAGAAATTCTACAATAAACTTAATTATTAATAATTGTTTGGCACTATCAATCATTTTTCAACTATTTTGTACCAATATTTATCTTTTTTTAAAAAAAAAATTATCCATTTTTATCACTTATCTATTTTATTTTTAATTAATTTAAAAAGAAATTAGATATATGTGTATCAAAGTTAAGTTATAAATAAACTAATTAGCCAAATAATATGGAACATAATTATCTAATATTCAAAAAATATATATTTATATATTTGAACTTACATAAAGTAAATATATTTATAAATTGTTTAAAATTTGCAGAAATATAAAAAAAAAATTTATGAATTTTTTTAAGTTTATATACAAATATAAAAAATATATTTATAAAATTTTTAAATTTTATATTTGAATATACAAATTAAATATTTATGAATTATTAATCATCAAATTTAGCTGAAGGATGCAAAATTGATGGAGCCAATCGTAGCCATATTATTTGTTTTTTATATTACATTATATGTAAAATGCTTGACTAAGTTAGTGCCACTTCGAAATAGTAACTCAATCAATGAATTTATAAAAAAAAAATTCAAATAAGATTCTTGTAAAATTATGGGCAAGTATGTATTTTTAAAGTAAAAAATAACTAAAAATTTATCTATTCTTTTCTTTTCAAATATTACACTTTACCAAAATAATTTTCTCGAAACCTTATTTTTTTAGCAACATAATGTGTGTGCCCATTTTAATTTTCTCGGGATTTGAGTTTTTGATTTTTTGATCAAATAAGTTTAATATAAATAGATTTTTTTTTTAAATAAATTTTTGAATTCAAATTTATTTTGTAACTTATAATTGACTCTAGCCCTGAGTCAGGCAAGATTTCCAGTAGAGCATCAGAAATCCAACATCGGAAAGGTCAGGGATGGGCGAGAGAACGACAGAATCTGGGAAGAAAGGGAGGAGTAAACAGTCGGGAAACTAGAAGGATGACCGGAGAAGGCAGATCTGGTGCTTGCAAAGTTACAGCCACCAAGATCCGACCAACCAACAACTTCTTTAGCCGTCTCTCCTATCTTCTCTATCATAAGGGTTTATTGGCAATTTTGAAAAATAAATCGATGTGTCACTTATTATATTATAAGAACTGATGTGACAAAAAAGTAGTTTGCTTTGTCAAATGCATATAGATGACACTCTTCAATATAGAATTAACTACGAATTGTTTTTTCCTGGTAAATAATTAGTAAATCATTTTAGTTTTCTTCTTTGTTTTTTTTTATTTCATTAAATAAATACCTGGATTTAATTCTCTATACTAATTCATGTAGGTTCAACATATATAAATAATCGGATGAATTTGAGAGGATAAACTTATTTTGTTGTTATAAGCAAGGTTTAAAAAAAAAAAAAGAAAAACCTAATTGAAGGTCAAACCGGTGTGACATCTAATTTTTAGTTCAATTGGTTCAACTAGATGAATATGTCAGTTAGTTTAAATAGGATTTTAAATATGTTTAAAAAAATTTTTAATGTTAAAAAATATTAAATATACTTAATTATTAATAAAAACATGCATTTAGCTTAGTTGTTTAGTTTTTAATATAATTTTAAGAGGTTATGAGTTCAAATCTTATTAAATACAAAAAATATTTTTAACAAATAATTAAAAATATAAAAATGGCTTTTTCGAGGTTTTTTTATCTTTAACGACTTTTTAACGATTTTTATCAATTAAACTTACGGTTTTAGACCAATTCAATTAAAATTTGACTCTTTAATAGTTTCAGACCAATTGAACTACTAGTTCTTGGTTCAACTGGCTGATCCAATCCCCTTTTTTCAACCATGACTCTAAGAAGTGATCAAGTAGAAAGATTAGCTGAGCCAGTCCGAGTCATATCATTCGTTTTCTATGTGTAAAATGTGCGACTGAATTATGTCACTTTGTAATAGCAACTTAATTATTGAATTAATAAGAAAAATGGATGAAATTATTATAAAATTATGGATACGTACGCCTTTTATTGTAAAAATAACTAACCATTAATAAAAATTTACCCACTTCTTTTTACAAATATAAATATATATATATATATATATCTCTTCCAAAACTATTTTTTTTGTTACATGCATAATGAGTGTGCCAATTCTAATTTATATCTTGAACAAATTCCAAATGTATTTAAATTATAAGTAAATACTATAATTTATTATCTCTATCAGTCAATTCTATGCCTTTATTTTCAATAAATATCTTATCTTATTTCATACAATTGCATTCTTATTACAAAACAAGTTAAGACAAAAAGAAAACAAATTAGTACAATGGATGAAAGGGAAGGTTAAAGTGCCTTCCTTGATGAATAAGCAGAAGAGTTGCTATGAAATGAATCAATGGGATAACCCAAAAAACAATCAATGCCCAGAAAAAATAATAAAGACTAATGTTCAAACGTGATGAGCAACAGTATTTGTGGGCTGCAAATGTATTCATAAGGGACTCTCCTCCCACAATTATTCAATAGGAGGCTTAATGAAATAGGAAGATTGAGCTGAATGCCTTAGACATTGGCTCTGATGGCAGTGCAAAGGCAAACTGCAGCTTCAAGATCAGCCAACCCATTGATCAAGCTGCAACATGGTTGGGTTGGTACATTACCAAGATCAAGATTCACCAAACCACCTAACAGATCAAGACACAAGGTTCAAAGGATTACAAGTACCAAATCGACCATTAAGCAACCTATCTCCAGGACGGATAACAATAGGGTTCTTGGAATTTGTTGTAGAAGAACCCTTTGAATTATTATCAATATTGTGAGAGCTTCCTAATGCAAAGAAGACAAGATTGAGGGAAAGAAATAGAGCAGTTGATGCTTTAACATTTGAAGCCATTTTTCCAAAAGAAAATTATTTGCAGTGGTTGAGAAAATAAATTTTTTGTTAAGAGAAAGCTAAATATTGCTTAGGATGCGTGATGATTAAGGTGGTGAAGTGAGTTTTTATAGAATAAATGGGTGAACTTAAAAATTCTTAGAACTAACAAAATGAGAGCCACTAAGTCACATCAATTGGAGAATAAGGATACTGAAGTATTTGTTTGGCTGGCAAATAAAGTATGGAATCTCCCATTCCTATGATGATATAAGTGATATAAATAATAACATGAGCACAACGTTATTACTTATTATAACTACATCTATTTTGCAGATATCATGCCACCAAACCAAAGGTTTCTTTTTTCTTCATATATTCTCTAACGTTGTTTTCTATTCATTAATTAATTGGTTTGATATTAAAAACTTAACCAATTAAACTTAAAATAATTTAAACTCGAATAATCTAAAGTCAATTTGGGTATTAAATCCGAATTATCCTATATTGAAATACTCTAAACCTAAAAGAAAAAAAAACAAAATATAACATAAAACAACCCAAATCTATAGTTATCCAAACCAAAAAATAAATCAATATAAGACGTAAAGTGACCCGATCTAACCCATTGAATTGACTCTTCGACTGTATTTCAAATTGGAATTTGAGCTTTTAATTATTATTATTATTATTATTATTATTATTATCATCTTTGATCAAGTTCTGATTTCCTTATGTGTCATTTTTTAGTTCCAATTTATTTTACCACGTTTAATATATTTTACAATACATACCTACTTTTTTCAAATTAGATGTGCATTTTTCTCCATTTTCATTAAGTTAAAAACAAAAGCTACTCTATTTATTGTCGACTAAAGGGTAAAAGCAGCAGTATTAGAAGTCAAGGTTTGGTTCTTAATTTTGTGTAAAAAAATAAATGATTGAATAAAAATCCAGACTGTTACCATTTTTAACAAGAACTAATTAAATTACTTTTTAATACTAGTAGATATAATATCTTTTAGACAATTAAAGATTTTGATATATTATATTGTTTTTAAATATCTATATTTTTATTTTTAAAAATTATTATATTTTAAGTCATATATACTTTAATCATACATAATTATCAGTTGTATTATTAGTTAAGTGATTTATAATTTATAAGTGAATTTTTATTTACCCAAATATTTTGGGCATACTTTTTATTTCTTCATAAAATAAAAGGAAAAGGAAAAGAAAAACGAATATATAAATTTTTTTTTTGATAATTTTTTTAATGGAAGGTTGTATCTCTCAAAAATAGAGAGAAATTCTAATATATATATATATATATATATGTTTAATTATGGACGGACATTCTTGTGGAACCTGAGTTGAGAGTTGAAGCATCAAATGCTCCACCTGAAATTCAAGAACATAAGTACTCCGTCGATATGGTAAGATTAGACAAGGTTCAAAGAGATTGATTTCTTGACACTACTCTTACCACTTATGAGGAGGTAATGTCCGATATTGATTATGACAAAAGGCTTGACACCATGAAGTTCGAAATGGATGCCATGGAGGTTAATCAAGTATGGACTTTGGTTAACCCACCCAAAGGGATAAAACTTATAGAGTGTAAGTGGAGTTTTAAGAGGAAGACTAATGTAGATGGCACATGCAAACGTACAAGGCCAGGTTGCTGGCAAAAGGTTATAATCAAGTTGAAAGCATTGATTATGAGGAAGACTTTTCACCCGTTGCCAAGGTAAAATCCATTTGGATAATGCTCATTATAGCCATATATTAGGATCATAAGTTATGGCAAATGGATATAAAAAATGCACTTTTTAACTAGAATTTGCAAAAAACAGAGGTACATGAATACCTTGAAGGTTTTACATTCTAGTCAAATTTGAAACAAGTATGCAGACTACAAAAGTCCATTTATGGACTAAAGCAAGCTTCACAGAGTTGGAATATCAGATTCGATGAAGCAATTAAAGAATTTAGCTTCAAAAAGAATCCCGATGATCCATGTGCATATAAATAGGTAAACAGGCAAGCTATCATTTTCTTGGTGCTATATGTTGATGACATACTGCTCATAGGAAACAACATACCAATGCAGTAGGCTACTAAGGCCTAATTGTCCAGACAATTCTCTATGAAGGATTTAGAAAAAGTAACATTCATTCTAGGAACTAAGATCTATAAAGATAGATCGAAAAGACTGCTTGGCTTATCCCATTCCTTATATATAAACAAGGTCGAAAGAGGTTTTCCATGGAAAACTCCAAGAGAGTAAACCTACCTATGGCATATATTGTACACTACTCAAAAGAGATGTATTTGAAAATGTTAAATGAGAAGACATAAATGGATGAAGCTCCATATGCTTTAACAGTTGGATCTACCAGGCTTGCCTTACTGTACACTAGACTAGCTGTATTATATGCTTTTAGTCTTACAAGCATATACCAAAGCAATTTTGGTGACACTCACTAGATTGCTATGAAGAATACCCTAAAGTCCTTGCAAATGAGTAAAGATATCTTTTCGGTTTATGAACAGGCTAAACTTCTTATTAGGGGTTATATTGATGATGGATTCCAATCCGATTGATGACAAAAAATTGCAAGGTAAGCTTTTGCCTTTAATGGTACTGTGGTCAATTAGAAAAGTTTCAAATAGGCTATAATTGCAAACTCAACAACTGAAGCCGAATACATCTCCATATGTGAAATCATGATAGAAGCCATTTGGATGAAAAAGGTTGTTATCGAACTAGGCATGGTTCTAAGCATCGTTGATCCAGTACCACCTGACTGTGATAACAATGGAGCCATAGTGCAAGCAAAGGAACCAACATCTTATCACGAATCCAAAGATGTGTTACAACGATATCATATCATTAGAGATTTTATCAAAAGACGTGATGTTAGTATGGAACAAAAACCCATAGAGGATAATTTAGCTGATTTTTTCATTAAAGTTTTGTCCTAGCAGAAACGTGATCGCCATATGGAGAGTATAGGGCTTAGACATATGGGCGATTGACTTTAGTGCTAGTGAGAGATTATTAATGTTAAGCTCCAAGCCAACTGTATTTGCTTGTAACATACTAGCAATTTAGTAACTTCATATAACATACATTATTTCTTATTAATGTAAATAAAGGTTTTTTTTTTTTTTTATCCATTGTTATTTTCTTATCTTGTGAAGATAAAACCCATGAAAGACATTGGCCTTGCAAAGGAATTGTAAAGCTATATTTTTAAACATGTTCTTGGTCATCGTATTGTCAAGACAGAGCATTAATAATACACAAAGATTGGCACATTTTAAGCCATCATGCATATAATGCATGTATCTAATCTTATGAATTACAAGCGGTCATAAACTCCATGTGATTTCTATATTTTCTTGCTTCTATCAGTATGCTCAAAGAAATTGATATTTTAAAAAAAGTGGTGAAACTTGTTAAGTCATTAAAGGAACTTCTAAAAGAAATCAGGTGGCAACTATAGGATAGCGAACATTTTGACCCGTAATGATAGAGGAAAACCATTTTCATCCACAAAAAACATTTTTAGAATTTAAGCATAAAAGCACTAGGAAATACCAAGGAGGACTATGTAACCAACCAAGACTTGACTAACTCTCCTCACAAGTCAAAGGTAATTTTATTCTAGCCCTATTATTTTTCTTTCTTTTATCTAGCAAGAGAAAAAGCAAGGAGATTTTTTAGCATTTAGAGCTGGGTATTCATAAGCAAAGTATTCTGATACTTGGAGATAGCATCTGGGTGCTTATAATAAGAAAAAGTTCATTAAACATGGCTCGCTATGAGAGTTTCATTTGGTATTTCACTCAAGTGTCTATGAAAACACTCTTATGTGTCAGTAGTGTAAGTGATCTTTAGACTAGCAACATTAGGTCACCTTGTATGTGAATTCTCATACTTAAACATCATCATCAATGAGTCCGCTTTAATGGATGCCAAAGGTAAGGTGGTTTTTGGTATGACATGAAGCATACTGAATATGGACAAGTAATCTAGAGAGGATTAATTACCCGAAGTGATAAGAGGACATATCTCACTTGTTCCTGGCTCGTTTAACTCAAAGTCCTAAGGTAAAGCAATCTTGATTATAAAGTTAACACGTAAGGGCTACAAGACCAATATGAAAAGGGTTTAAAGAGGACACTAAACCATGTTTTTACCTTTTCCAAGATATATGATCAAATGATTGAAACTGAGATAATGTACATTGAAAGGCAGGTCAAAACCAATTTGACTTTCCTTGCATTTCTGGTAGTCATAATGCATTGCTAGGTGCCAATCTTGGTCTATAAATATAAATGTTCTTAACTAAAGAATTTATATTTATTGTCGATATGATAAGGGCCTAATAGGTGACAATATAAGGTGATTTTATGGAATTGAAATGAGACTGAGATTAAATTACCAAAAGAGTAAAAGTTACTTCAGAATTTTTTAAATAGTTTAAAAACAAGAGACTTAAGTGCAATAAACCAAAAAGTTGTGAGCAATTTTACCATAGGTATTTACACGTTAGTTTAGCTATCTTTGGTAATTCTAATTAGACCTAGGCACCACTTCATCTTCCGTAGAGAGGAGTTACAACACCTCAGAATTCTACAGCACCTCCTTATGCCTTTTGAGAGAAAACGTTTTGCTTCTCTTCCTTGAGGTTCTAACATGTAGAATTATTGCTAAGGAAAGGTTTTTAAAACCAAAGCCATTAGCACAGCTCCTGGAAAATTAAAGTCTCAACTTTACAAAGGTTTTTCTAGTCACCTGTGTGGATCATTCATAGAAACTAAACGATTGGATAACTTTGGTTTGCAACAATTGAGCTCGTTATACAAGAAAGAAAGTCAAAACTATGATTAATCCGAGAAGATGGCACCCTCCAGATTGAGGTATGAATTTTCAAATCTCAAATTCTTCTTATGGACGTTAGACAAATTAAAGGCTTCTAAGATGATCCACAGTTACCATTTGATCTTTTTTTTTATCGTTGCACCATTTGTTTGTTTTCTCCATTTATTTTAATTTTTTGTTGTAAATCGACTTAGCCTGATCCGAACAATGGACATACAATGTCAAAGACGTGATCCTGTATTCCATGCCTAGATTTTCATAAATATCTTTTCGTATTAAGTAGAAGTGCATTCTTATTACAAAACAAATTAAAACAAGAAGTAAAGAAACTATTACAGGGATGAAACGAAATGGTGAAAAGCATTTTTTTGGTGAATAAGCAGAAGAGTTGCTATGAAGTAAATCAATGCGATAACCCAACAAACAATCACTGCCAAGAAAAAATAATAAAGGAAAGACTAATGTTCAAACATGATGAACAACAGTATTTATGGGCTGCAAATGTACTCATATGGGACTCTCCTCCCACAATCATTCAATAGGAGGCTTAATGAAATAGGAAGATTCAGCTTAATGCCTAAGACATTAGCTTTGACGGCAGTGCAAAGGCAAACTGCAGCTTCAAGATCAGCCAACCCATTGATCAAGCTGCAACAGGGTTGGGTTGGTACATTACCAAGATCAAGGTTCGCCAAATCACCTAACAGATGAAGACACACACCAAGGTTCAAGGGATTACAAGTGCCAGAGCGGCCATTAGGAAACCTGTCTGTAGGACGAATAACAATAGGGTTCTTGGAATTTCTTGTAGAAGAACCCTTTGAATTAATAGGGTTTTAAGGATAGTTTTGAAAAAAATACATACATATATATATATATATATATATACATATGAAAAAGATGTGTCATTTTTTATTAGATTATAAGAGCTGATTTGACCAAAAAGTGGTTTGTTTTTCAAAAGCCTATATATAGCACTCTCCAAAATAGAATTAAATTCTATTTTTTCCTCGTAAATAATTTTCATTTTCTTTTTTAGTTCTTATTTTGTTGAACAAAAATCAGGATTTAATTCTAGATACTAATCCATGCAGGTTCAACATATATAAAACAAATTTGGGATGAATTAGAGAGGCGAAATTTATTTTATTATTATAAGAAGTGATCTTGAATTAGGATTGAGCCTGTCCCAGCCATATTATTTGTTTATTCCATGCAATATATACTATACTTAAAATGCGTGAAGACCAACTCAAATTAATGAATCTATAAAAAAAAAAAAAATCAAATAATATTATTATAAAATTATGGATATGTACGTCTTTATCGGATGGGTCGAGTTGGTTTTGAATCGGATCAATTCGGATTGGATCATTTTTGGGTTCAGATTATTTCAGTTTTGGGTTATTTTGAATTCAGATCATTTTGGTTTCAAGTCATTTCGGGTTCGGATTATTTCGGATTCAAATCATTTCAGATTCAAGTCAATCAGGTTTAAATCATTTTGGATTCGGATCATATCAGGTTTAGGTCAATCATGTTTAACATTGGGTTAAATACTCGGGTTTATCAGGTTTTGTCATTTTGAGTTCAGATAATTTTGGATTAATTATTTAGGTCAATTAAAGTTTGGGTCATTTCGGGTTTAGGCTATTTCGGGTTCGACTCATTTTGAATTCAGGTCATTTTGGGTTTGGGTCGGTAAGTTTCTGCTTGATGACTTTTTTGCCAAATCGAGTTGGATCGGATTTGAATTCAGATGAATTGTTCAAATTTTTTAAGTTCGAATAAAAAACGACAGATCTAACAATAAACATTCATAGTAAATTTACTCACTTTTTTTTTTTAAATATTATTCTCTTCCACAACAACTTTTTCTTTTTAAAATCAATATTTGTTTGACCCACATACTGAGTGTGCCAATTCCAATTTGCACTATGAACAAATTTAAAATGAGGTATTTACTAGTTTGGTCCTAAAACATAATTGCCTATTTCATTTCAATTCTAAAACTTTTTTAGATGTAAACTTTCAACCCTAATTTGTCTATTTTGACAAATGTTAGTCCTTGCGTTATAATTTAAACCCATTTCTTTACATTTCAAATGAAAACAGTACCCAAAAAGCTTAATTACCACATGACTTGGCATTAAGCAAAAATAATTTTTCTTAACATGATATTCCACTACTTGGCAGAAAATTTAACCATCCTTTACTTCCAATTTTTCCCATTAGTTGAAAAATCAATTGGAAATAGTAATTTAATATATAATAGACAATACTTTATCTTTGTATATTTAGAAATAAACAAAATTAATGGGAGGAAAGTTGTAATAAAAATATAAATATAGTAACAAAATAATCTATTTAGCATACAATTTTTATAAAATTTTCAATTTTAGAACAAAAAAAATTATAATAGTTAACAAAAAGAACTCAAGAACAATAATTTACCTTTTCTAGTTTGATTGAGCAGTCATTTTATATAATATAGCCCAAAAAAAAAAAAAAAAACAGTGATAGCATAATAGTATTATAGTAACACAACATATTATATATATTTTTTTATATAAATAACAAAAGGTATTCTAAAAATAAAGGACATATTTTTGAGATAAGTGTAATCAGCTTTGGCATATTTCAATACATATATATAGCCTATTTTCAAATTAATAAAACATATATTATACACTTTCGTTACATTTATTTTTATATATATATGCTTTTATGAAAATATAAATTTTAAAATTATAAATATTTAATATCCAAAAGTTTTAAACATCAAGCAAATTAAATAACTATTAAAATATTAAAGAAAATTTATTAATTAAGTTTAATAGCTCAATTTAATGAACATATTTTATTTTAAAAGTTATTAGGAAAAAAATAAATATGATCATAATAGAAAAAATATTAGAAATTGGTGTAAATATGAAATTTAAAAAAAAAATCAAAATCTTGTATCAACTAGTGTAAACCAGATAAAAATCGAAACTATATGATACTGATACTGTTTTGATTTACCTTAAAATTATACATACTAACTGATATAGTCGATAGAAACTAATGTTAAAATGAACTATTGACTTCAATATTAAAAAAAAAAGAAAATTTTTATTAGTTCAGTTCAATAACTTAATTTAATGAACATATTTTATTTTAAAAGTAATTATAAAAAAAAAGAAAAAAAATCATAATAGAAAAATATTATAAATTTGTGTAAATTTTGAAATTTAAAAAAATAAAATTCTTAGATCAATCAGTACAATCCAACATGTGTCAGTATTGATTGGTACAAGCTAACGCAAAAATTAAAATGATACCATTTCTATTTACCTTAACATTCATACATACCGATTGGCATAATCGATACCTCTACGGTACTAACTACACCAATGTCAACAATATTTTTCTTTTCATAAATTTTTTGTTTTTTATACAAAGAAACGTTATGCCAGTAGCTAATGATACGTCATTTTGATTGTGTTAGCATGGCCTTTTTCTTATTATATTTTGTAAAATGACTGTTTGATCAAACTAGAAAGAAAAGCTTGAGTTTTTGTTGACTGATTTTAATTCTTTGGCTGCAGAATTGGAATTTTATAAGTATTGAATTACATATGGATTATTTTGTTATGATATTTATATTTCTATAATAATTTTCCTCTCATCAATTCTATCTAATTTCTAATCTTTGAAGATAAGGTATTGTATATTATATATTATATTATTAAGTTTTAAATTAATTTTGCAATTAATAGAAAAATATGGAAATAAATGGCAATTAAATTTCCTCCCAAGTGGTGAAGTGCCACTTAAGGAAAATTATTTTGCTAAATCAAATGCCAATTAAGCTTTTCATTAGTGTTTTTGTTTGAAATGTAATGGATTCGTTTGGAAGGACTAACGGATCATAAGCTTTAAGACTTGGAACTGAAATGAAAATGGCACCTCTGTTTTAGGACTAGACTTGCTCAAGATCCACTCAATATTTGACAGGGTTTGGACAAATATATTAGGCCCGAAAAATAAGTTTGGATAAAAAAATTAAGCTCGATTAAAAAATGAGACGGGCCTTAAATTCAAATTTCAAAGCCCGAGCCCGGCCCGGCTTAACTCATTTTACTATTACATTATATATATTTATTTTATATTTTATGTATTATGTAATTTTTTTCATATAAACAATACATATATAATATTATAGTGTGAACTTTAAAAACTAAGTTAAATTATTTATATTTATAAACTTAATAAAAAAATTATTAAATTAATAAAGATTAAATTTTTAAAAAATATATATTTTTTAAAATAAATTTTAAAAAAATATAATATGAGTGAGCATAAATGGGCTTGGACTATCTATTTACGAATATGGGCGGGCTCAGGCAAAATTCAAAGCCCATATTTCGGGTCGGGCTAGACTTGGGTAAAA
Organism: Adansonia grandidieri; assembly: GCA_038382065.1. Classification (NCBI taxonomy): domain Eukaryota; kingdom Viridiplantae; phylum Streptophyta; class Magnoliopsida; order Malvales; family Malvaceae; genus Adansonia; species Adansonia grandidieri. The sequence goes on from JBBYHK010000002.1 coordinate 5,002,027, forward strand.
ATATTTAATATTAATACCATGCTTAAGTCTGATTCGGCCCGACTCATGAGTAGGTCTATTTAGGACCAAACTATTGATTACCTAATTTCAAATTCATATAAATTATTAGAGGAAAGTACTGTAATTTAGAATCTCTATCAAGCAATTCAATACCTGAATTTTTCATAAATATCTTATCTTATTATGTAGAAATGCATCACCAGTTAAGACAAGAAGTAAAGAATTTATTACAAAAGATGAAAAGCAAAGGTTGGAGAGCCTCCCTTGATGAATAAGTGGAAGAGTTACTACGAAATAAATCAATGGGATAACCCAACAAACAATCAATGCCAATCTGAAGACAAAATAATAAAGGAAAGACTAATGTTCAAACACGATGAACAACAATATTTATGGGCTGCAAATGTATTCGCAAGGGACTCTACTCCCACAATCGTTCAATAGGAGGCTTAGTGAAATAGGAAGATTGAGCTTAATGCCTAAGACATTGGCTTTGATGGTAGTGCAAATGCAAACTGCAGCTTCAAGATCAGCCAACCCTTGGATCAAGCTGCAGCATGGTTGGGTTGGTACGTTACCAAGATTAAGATTAACCAAACCACCCAACAGATTAAGACACACACCAAGGTTCAAGGGATTACAAGTACCAGAGTGGCTATCAGGAAACCTATCTCCTGGACGGATAATAATAGGGTTCTTGGAATTTATTGTAGAAGAAGCCTTTGAATTATTATCAACACTGGTAGAGCTTGCTAGAGCAAAGAAGAGAAGGTTGAGGGAGAGAAACAGAGCGGTTGATGCTTTAACCCTTGAAACCACTTTTCAATAGAAAATTATTTAAAGTGATTGACGATATAAATTTTTGTTAAGAGAAAGCCAAAAATTGCTTACTGACGTATGATGATGAAGGTTTTGAAGTGAGGAAAGGGTTTTTATAGAAAACAAGGATGAACTTAAAAATTCTTTAAAATAAACAAAATGGATTGGAGAATATGGATACTGAAATATTTGTTTGGCTGGCAAATGAAGTATGGAATCTCCCATTTCTATGATGATATACTGGATATAATTAATAACATGAGCACAACGTTGTTACTTACTATAACTACAACTATATATATATATATATATATACATATATATATATATATATACACACACATATACTTAATTTGCAGCTATTATATATATATATATATATACACACACACATATATACTTAATTTGCAGCTATTATGCCAACAAGCCAGAGTCGGTTTTTTTGTACACGTATACGCTGATCATTAGCCTTCTTTTTCTATTTATGTATTTTCTAATGTTGTTTTCTATTCATTAGCTTTTTGGTTGCACAAAAATCGCATATATTAGACACAATAAATAATTAAAATTTATGAATATAAATATATTTTTAATATAAAATTTAGATATGTATTAATAGAGAGAGACGTATAACGTATGTCTATCATAATCAATTGTAATTCATAATTAATTGAATAAACTCGAAAAGTGAAATCTATATTTTAAAAATATAACCAAATCCTATCCGATTTGAATGGACTTAAAAATCAAAAACCCGAACTCATATTTTGATTTAAAAATTGAATTAAAATTCTGTAAACCTTTTAACAAATACTTCTTTACAATGATAGCATACGTTATTTAAGAACATTTGGCAAAATTAATTTACCAAACTTTTGTCAAAATTGCAAACTTGTGATAAAGAGCAATCATCGTTATTGTATTCCTAAATTGCAAACTTCTGATAAAGAGCAATCTTATATTTATTTTATTAGTGGAGTTTCAAGAGGATGTATTCTTAATGAATTTCATAAAATGACCATCTAAAACAATGTTCCACTTACTATCATGTTTCACTTCAAACCCCCTTTTTCCCCCCTCAATTCTCTTTTGAAGCATATGAATTCCTAAAAATTTGGATGTGAAAGACTTGAATCCAAATCATGAGATATTTAACAATACTTTAACTTGGTTTAAATTGAAGACCTATTAAGAAACATTCATTTCTTGAGCTTTGTTTGTTAATTCATGTATTTATATCATATTTATATATTTTACCATGCTAAAATTACGTCTTAACGTGTTTTATATTTATATAAATTTTGATATATTGATAATTCGTATTAGATTATAAGATATTTATTCATGTACTATCATATTTTAATTACTTTATCCATGTCATATACGTAAAATCTCGTCTAATATTGCTAGATCCATCTGATAGAAAGTTACATAGTGGCAGTAAAGCATTAAAGATCTGAATGACAGCCTATCATCCACATGAAGATGCATGAATAACTAAAAAGATTAGAATGGATTATGCCAATTTATGAAATCTGCAAAAATGGGGTTCTAAAATTTGAAAAAAAGATAAAAAGGGGTTTTAAAAACCTAGTAGCCTTGAACGTTGTCACCAACTCAGTCTCAAGAAAACATGATTTGTTGCTTACAGCTAAATCTATAACTCCCAAGACTCAACAAAGCACAATTAAAACTACCATGTCCTTTTTCAAGATCCCCACCAAGAGTTGGAGTCAGAGAGACTCTTACTTACCACCTATTATTTGGCGGTTTAACTCTATAAATACGGACTATCCAGTTTGATGTTGTAAATGCCTCTTCCAAGTGCTCAAGTTTAACGTCTTTATTTCCAATTTCAACGCCTCGTGCACGATCATAACTGCCATATCAGAATGTGGTTGTAGAAGATTTAGCATTATAGCTATAATAATAGACACCTTTTTCATATAAATATATCAATAGACACACATATCCGAGTATGAATGAATATGTACTACCAACAACTCGAACATGCCAACTTACCCGGGAGGTTTGCCATATTCTGTCACCAGCTCTCCAAACCGATAGTAACATAGCTTGTACCTAATCACAAAAATAAACATATATAAACAAGATTTTTCGACACCCAAACAAGAATGAATATTTACTAAATGAGAGAGAAATAATAGCTTTGGGAACTTACATGAGGCAATTCAACATTTTAGGAGCTGCACCTTTATCAACACGGTATTCACCGTTAACTAGATAATCAGGTTCCTTAATTACAGGGAATACTCCACCTCCAATTCTCACCATCCACAAAAATCTATTTCCCAATAAAATGTAATTAGAATACAATAATTACACCTCACAAATTCAGGACAGAAGAAAGGTGGAACCCGAGAAACCCAAAACAAAAGATTACGCTAGTGACTGCATTAGCCTATATAGACTAAAGACAATTGTGCACATATTGGAAGAAAACCACCAAGTAAAATTGTCTAAAGACAAATGGCCATTGAAAATGATTTTTAAAATTCTAGATGGTAGAAAACCACTTCGATATGCTCAAAACAAATATGATTTCCTATTCCTTTTTCATCTTCCTTTTTTCAGCTTTTGAGGGGAGGCCTAGGGATTACATGTAGAAGTGAGGAATGAAACAGTAGTAATGATCAGCAAGTACATCCACCAATCAAAGTATAAAAAGCATCATTTTTCATGATTTAAAGAATCGATAATCATTAAACACTAAAGCTGGATTTTCATACCATCTCACATGTTTAAAGCAAAGACCCAATAACATTAACCATTTAAGGCATCTTACACACGATGCCTGATGTGTTGCATACAGACACAAAAATAATTAATAAACTAAGAAAGTGATTCAAGCCTTACTTGTTAATATCATCGGAAGAATAACCTGTAACACCTCCAAAGACAACTAATACATAATCAACGTCAAGTGATCTCATTATCTCATATGCTTCATCTTCATAAGATGACATCGCACGCCCAACAGTAGCAATATGTGTATTATTCCAAGTGTTGTTGTCAACAATAACAGTTCTGTTTCCCATGGCAGTGATTTGATAACCATAATCCCACCAAGACATCACCTTGGCATCTGGAGGAGTATTTTGACGAAGCCAAAAGTATGCCTCACGATAATCATCAAAGATAACTCTATTCCCATGGGCACCTCTTGCAGCCAGCACAATTGAAGGAGATGAGTAAGCTTCTGAAGTGACCCACGTACAGTGGGTAACATACTTACTGAGCAAGTAAAAGACACCAAAGAGCAATGCCATAGCCCCATTTTTCTGGAAAGGCTGGGATTGATCAAGTGAAGCCTATTCGGAAAATAGAAAAGAATGATTATCTTGGATTTACCCCCAAACTAAACAAAAAAAACATTAATATTATGGCTAGAAACAAGAATAATTATACTTGCAATGTGCATTTCAATATCACATGATTTAAGAATTTCTTTATATCTCATGAAATTCATGCCATCAAAATGGATCTACCGAAAGTACTGATGAGATTAAGGATTATAACAAATTATACACCAGTATTTACAACCCCAACTCCTTTGACCACAGGAAATATAAGAACAACAGAAGTTTTATCTTATAGGAAACCTTTAGATCAACTGAGTTGACACTAAATTTTTCATTTTGCTTCCTAACTTAGAGAGGGAAACATTCATAATGACAAAGTGAATATTAGAAATGGAAGCAAAACAGAATAACTATCTCGTGATGAAAGAACAGAAACTTGTGTGCTCAGAAACCATATTATCATCAAACAATGATCTAAATGATTCAATGTATCCCATAAATTTATCAGAGTGTTTTTTTTTTTTAAAGCAGTTGATCAAAAGCTCCAGTTCTCTACAAAACTGACCAATGAAACCATATAAACAAAGATCATTTAACCACGCATCAAATACAAGTTCAGTCACTGCCGAATAATTATACACAAAACTAGAAAACATTTAAATTAACTATCAAACATGACACATTCAATCACCAAAATACAGATGTTAATAAGACAGAAGGAAATAATTGGTCATCAGAATTTACATTACCTTCTCTGCCATACAACAAGATCCAAAAACGAGTAAACTACAAGCAAGATTTATAGGAATATAGTGGTTATAAATATCTAGAAATGTCCTTAAATAGTACCATCACTGAAACTCCTTCCATAGTCTTTATGACACAAAATATAAGTGATTTTGATTTACCAGACTTTTATCCTACAACAATATAAGTGTAGCATCACATATTTCAAGATAAGAAAATAGGACTGGAAAGAAAGACGAAGCAAGAAAGGCAAAGAAAATAAAACAGGAAAAGATGAATTTGCAAAGCAGGGTCTTCCTCTCTAAGACATTTAGGAGCTTTCAGCAAAATCCATATTTCCATAAATCTTAAGAGAAGATAGAAAAAAGTATAAAAAAAGAACAGGAATCACAACTGCTCCGTGCAACTTTGGTTGGATTATCTTTAACTTCAAAATTTACAACACAAATGTAGTAATCAGGTAGAAAATCAATTTTAATTAACATATTTATACTGACCCCACTCTATAATTTAATCCAAGGAGGTCAGATTCTGATTACTCCTATTTTTTTCAGTTTGGATAAGTAGATGGAAATGAGCTTCCACAAACAGCTTCATAGGATTAGTAGGCGAGGCCTTACATCACCACTAAGAAGCGTTCTAATCAAGTAATCTCATTTCACACTTAACCTCAAAATGAAAGAAATCTCAAAGAAAATCTCATTATACATCCCAAACAACCAAATAACTTCTAAAAATACCATAGCCAAGCAGAACAAACAGTTAAGTCAACCACCAATGTCTTGTTATCATCAATGCCTTACAATGCCATCTGCTAGATATGGAGTATTAACAATAGCGTGAAACGAAAAGTTGAAACAAGCATTAGCCTCTTACTAGTTACCAAAATAAGAGCAAGAAAACAAATTCTTGTTATTACAGGTTTTAATTTCTGATTTATTTGGCAAAGGACCACAAGCAATTTTACTCCAGCAGCACCAGCTCAAGGAATAGCAGGCATATTGATGTCAAACAACTGAGAGGGAGACCATAACAACAGTTAAACTAAAGCAATACTTATCTGCGTGCATAATGAGAGACAGACAAGCAAAATATCAGAGGAAGGGAAGAAAAAATGGTAGCGAGAGGTTACCTTAGAAGATGCCTTTGCACTGCTAGTTCCCTTAGTGGAACCAGTCTGGACAACTTTGTTATTTGACCTCAGCAGCACAGTCAAATTCTTCACAGTGGCAGAAACAGCGATAGCACTAATAAGGCAAACAGCAGGTGTAGCAACAAGAATCAACCGAACCATGACACCAGCAAAATACATGCTTGTCAAACCATACATGACGATAAATATAGTGGCATCTGACAACCGCTTGAAGCAGAAATAGAGACCAGCTGGGAAAAGGAAAAGCAGGATATGGAAATCAAACATGAAAGATGACCATGCTGTTGGCTGATGCTCAGAGACGGATGCAATAATGGGGATGTGATCCTTGGCATAGGTTGGATCCAGCAAAGAGTAAAACCTTCCTGTCCAAGGTGAAATATAACCAGATGCTGTGCCTACTCCCAAAGCAATAGCTCCCACAGCTACTGCACAGGTCACGGTGGTCCTCAAAAAAGCTTGAAACAATTTTGTGTCGCTAAGCATGTGCTTCACCCAATCTAAAAAGTAGAAAACCTGCGCAAGTAGTCCAAATACGCTTAATGCAACTTTCTATTACCAGCTCTAACTGGGACAGATAGATTAACTAAACAAATTTCTGCAAACCAATTTCATTTTATAATATACAAACAAAATTAGCTGTCCTTTTTCCTACTTTGCACAGTGATTTGTGCATAACTACCAGAAATACAGAACATTAACCAAGCAGAAATATCCCACTCAAAAACAGTGTCCATGACAACATGAAAAACTAAAGTTACCTTTCTATGTAAACTCTATTCCCACTAAAATAGACCAAACCATATATTGCAAAACTTTTGTTTCTTCAGTTTATGTTTTTGTTTATACGAGAAAGCACAAATATACCCCCCCCCCCAAATTTCAAGCAGCAATAGCTTAGATTACTATAATACTACCAAAAATTCATTACATTAGCTAAATATAAAAAAAAAATTAAATAAAAAAACAGCTTGAAATAACGTGTAAAACCTGCATCAAGAAGAAGACACCCAAGGCGGCCATATGTTCACCAGATTGCACATGTTGAAACCCAACAAAACGAATCTGCATTGCAAGCAACATTCCCAAAATATACATAGAATTATAGGCAACATATAACCTCATTGAATACCTCCCAGTAATCAAAAGCACCAGCACATATAGTGGGATCAAGTTAATAATAAAAACATATCCTCCCCAAGCTGAAACCATGTAAAAATAACCAAACGCCGAAGCCAAACCCCAAGCCAATGATCCCGTGTTAACCGCCTTCACGAATAAATAAAACGTGAAAAGTAAAGCGAAAATGGCAACTCCTTCATTATCATAAGAACCAGCCACGGACCTGGATATGTAACCAGGACAAATAGCAATTAAAATAGCGGCAACAAGCCCAGCTCCGGAATCCCAAATTTCTTTCCCGAAGAAATAAGCAACAAGAGTCGTATTCGAAGCGAAAAACGGAGCTGTTAAAACGCAGACTTCGCGGATATGGACGGCGAAACGAAGGAAATGCAGGAGGCGATAAATGAGAGCGGCTGTCACCATGAGACCAGGGTAAAGGGTACCACCGACAATTCGACCCAAAGGGTACCAGCTTTCATAATCGAACCAGTTCCAGAAATCGTAAAAGCCATTTTGGGTAAGGTAAAGTGTGGTACGGTAATTGAAGTAAGGGTCAAATTCATGGATCATGGATTCATAGCGGAGGACGGAGAAAAGACGGGTAATAAACGCTAAGATGTAGACAAGACAGAGGATTGAGACTCGGATCAGGAGCTCCTGTTGCTTCGTTTTGAGTTTGAAGGGCTTCAGTAGATCTGAAGCAGGCGAGATCGACATGGCTGATTTGCTACAGATTTTGGATCTGGTTTTGTTTGGTTTTTAAAGGATCATGTGAAGGAAGTGGTGAATGAAGACCGTGAGATTGAGAACTCAAAACCCTTGAAAAACACTGGAATTCCCAGTGATATATTAATACTAGTTGTTTCAGTCTATAGTTCTGAGTTCTGATAGGACTACATCTGATCTCAAAGTCAATGTGGCTTTGCTTGATTTCGGTTTTTAACATATTCTGGGCCATGAGCTTGGGTTTTATGAGTTCCTCCATATTTGGGTCCGTTATCTTTAATTGGGCTTTGAGCTTTGGTTTGGACCAAAGTTTAGTTACTGTCTTTCTGGTTCTACTACGTGAACATCACAACTCGTCTAAATTACATATAATAATTTTAAATATAATATGATTATAAAATTTTAAAAAATATACAAAATATAATATAATATAAAAAATAATAAAAATATGATACAAATAAATAAATTTATTAAAATTTATATTTTACAAACTATTAATGTATCAATTTTACATAAATATATAATATAAACATGATTATAACACGTAAAAATATAAAAATATAATATGAATACACTAATTATCAGGTGTAGGTCAAATTATTTCTTTAGAAAAAAAATGTCAAATTTTTTTTTTTACAAAGGAAGTCACAATTTAAAATAAAAAAAAAAGATTATAGATATTAAAATTTAAATTTAAAACTTATTAAATATTATATTTTAAAAATAAATAAATCAACCAATTGAATTGAGATTGAGTTAAAAAATGCTAAGTGTTGTGGAGTAAAGAGATGGTGAATTTACGAGAAATGAATTTGTCGACAACATGTTTTACCCGAAGGTTGGGAAATGGTGACGCATACTTGTTGTAAAGTGCAGCTGAACCAGTATTATCGGTATCGTATCAGTACCGATCATATCGATCAGTATATATCAGTTTCGACATATAACGATACTAGTGATAGTTGGTTTTTTTTCAGTCTTGGTTTCGGTCTATGCCGGACATATCGGTGGGTACCGACTTGTTTCAGTAGTATCGACTGAAAATAGCTATACCAGCCAATACATAATATAAGCTTGTAAAAAAAGTTAAACCAACATTGATGTTAAATCTGATGAATATTATATATAATTACTTATAAATTTGATGAATATTAGACATAATTATTCATAAATTTAATTATCACTAAAAAATTTTAGCTTTACTACTTAACTGATATTGATTTTTTTATATTTGATAAAGTTTTTTTTACAACATTATATATAATTGATGAATATTTAATATATAAAATTTATTTAATCTCATTTATTTCATATTTGAAAATATTTTATATATATAAATTAAAAATATTCAAACTCTGATAAACCCAAAATGTTACATCGAAACACACTGTATCAATATATACCTGTACCAAAACAAAAACTGTACGTCCACCGATACGGTACTGACTACCTTGAGCTGAACCCCAGATGCCGAGGGAAATATTGAACATAAAGAGAAAAGGAAGATATTTCATCCATTTTCAAGAGATCGATGAACTAGTATTACTAGCATTAGCCTTTATTTAATAATATGTCCGTCATGTTATCCAAACTCGGGATGAATGATAATTATGAGTATACTTTTTGATATTGATATATTCAAATTTTTAAAAATTTTTTATATACTTAAAGAATCATAAATGATAAAACATCGTGAAAGTCTACGAAATCTTTTTCAAAATTTTTAAACACCTTTAAAGTTAGTATCACAAATAAATATATATATATATATAGATATATATTAAATACATTTAAATTGGAACTTCCAAATTAAAATTATTGTTTTCAATTTTATCCTAATCTTATGCATTGACCAAATAAATCAAAATAAATATTTAGTGAATCCACTTATTGCTATTTATGAACACTAAGTGTAACAAGCTTGTCATAAATACTAAGTCACAATCAAATAAACTTAAGAAAAGCCAAATTACCTTTCTAGTTTTCTAGACATTATTTATGTTCTATCCAACATCTTTGTGGCAGCTTTCAATGTGTTTTGTCTAATCATTTGAGTTATTATTTGTCAATTGTTATTTCCACATAATAATCTTAAACTTTTGTGTTTTTATCGAAATTTTGGAATAATTCTTTCTTAATTTATTATATATTGCTATATAAATTGATTTGTCTTAATTACTTACGAAAAAGTCTTCTTTTACAAAGCTTAATATTTTTAATTAGTGAGATTTTATTATGAAAATTAAATTGATAATTGACTTGTAATTTTTTAAATCGCTAAAATTTATATATTTTATGACATTTTTTTTCTTATTAATATATTGTTTATCTTTCATATTAAAAAAAATTTGAGAAATACCTCAAATAAAAATAAAATATTTAATTAGAATTAGCCCTTCGAAATATAATGTATTGTCTAGATCTGCCACTAAGTATCATTTTTCCGTACCCATGTCAAATCTACGTAAGACATAAGTATTGGATATAAAACTTAAAAAATATAAAATGAAAAGCCCGACTAATATAATTTGTACAAAGGTTGCTAAGTTACATTCTTCAAAAGAAAAAGTAATTAAATACACTTCTTTAATTTTTTTTTTTTGTTATAATTGAAAGATTATATCCCTATATCTATATTCGTATATGTGTATAAAAAATCTAAATAACATAATCTATACAAAAAAAATAGCTAAGTTACACTCTTCAAAAGGAAAATAATAATAATAACAACAACAACAACGAAATAGACATCGATGAGAAGTTATTTTGAAGAATAAAAGAGATTTAATGATACAAAGTAAAAGGCCAACAGTTAGAAACTTGACTATGTTGACTACAGATCCTTTAGCAATGAATTTTCTCGATGCCATTACCATAGGTTCTCACAGAGTTCGGATTCTCTATGACCGGTGGATTTTAGGAGTATAAGGTGATGTGAGTAGTGTTATTCGGAATGCGGATCAATCCGGTATGAGAAATTAGAACACAAATTTGCTATTTATCTGGAATGTAATTCGATAGGACGTTCTTATTCGGTTTGTTTAGTGAAAACTACATACAATTAATTAAAACGTAAAACATATTTTAAAACGCATATCGATTTGGAGAAAATAGACCGACAAAGATGAACCTTATTTTTCCCATTTAGGTTCTTAAACTTTCACGAATTGAATAATAGACGAATCCACAATTAAGATCGTACGATCCAATTCTATTAACAGAGGATGTAACCGAAGGGTTGACATTTCTTTGAAGAACCTGTCGGTGAATCCAACCTCGGACCATGATACGATCCCGTAACACGAGGTTACCTTATGTTCCAAGTCATTGCTTGCTTCCAACTCAGCACTTCCGATTTAAATTACAATTTTAAACATATTTTTAATTATGTTGTAATTATTGTAATTATATTTGCTCATTGGTTGCAACGGATTATATTTGAATCAGACTTAAGGATAATATTAACATTAAATATATTTTTCTAAGCCTGATCCGATTCAAAATATGAGTTTCAAATTTTGCTCAAGCCCGTCTATATTTGTAAATAGCTAATCCAAACCCATTTAGATTCGCATATATTATATTTTTTTATAATTTATTTTTTAAAAATATATTTTTTAAAATTTAAAATTTATTAATTTAATAATTTTTTATTATGTTTATAAATATAAATAATTTCACTTAGTTTGTAAAATTTATATTATAATATTATATAGGTATTGTTTATATGATAAAAATTATATAATACATAAAATATAAAATAAAAATATATAATGTAATAGTGGGCTCGAGCTTTGAAAGTTGGATTTAAAGCTTGACCCATTTTTTAATCGGGTTTAATTTTTTTGTCTAAGCCCATTTTTCGAGCCTAATATGTTTGTCCAAACCCTCCCAAATATCAGATTGACCTTCGGATTTAGACAAGTAGCCTAACTCTTAAACAGATCTAATTGTGATAACAAATATAATAAATATTATTACAATCGATTATTATAAATATTAACAAAAAAAAAATTAAAATTATAAAATAATAATTATAAAATTATCTTATAATTATAAAATTATCTTACGATTATAATTTAAATCTTTAGTTTCAAGCTCAAAAGCTCTCGAAGTAAAGCACAATCAATCATAATCCAATTTAACTGACACTAGAAAACCACCCGTTGTCATATCATTAAAACATTTTTGCAACTATTTTCAAAGTTTGTTTTTGCAAAGTCACTGTTCCCTTATGCTTTCTTTTTCCTTCAAATGTTTTTCTAATTTAAAAAATATCCATGTATAAATTTCAAGAATCTGTCGATAAATTTGCTGTAATTGGTTTAATTTGTAGGGTCAAATTTGGAATAAACTAGCATTTCAGAGTCAGTATCATAGTCCTTGAAACTCATGGGGTACCATTTAGACTTTCAACTGTGATTTTTTGCCTAATGGGACGGCTTAGTTATCCCTGTGGAGCCTGTAGATGTTGCTTATTACCGGCATACATGGAGATACTGTAGATTTATGTAATTTATGTAATTTGATTGAACGCTTTCAAAGAACTGTGTTCACGAACAATATTGTCAAGGCATGCGTCTGGGCGAGCCTAAGCCTTAGCCATATACAATAAAAATGCTTTAGATTCTTCTCGGTAGGAATGATAATAGATAGTATGGATTTAGATATCTTTAATTATTTAATTTATTTTTTATAAATTCAGATAGTGTAAGTTCGGATAATTGAAGCGTATGCAAATATGAACCTTTAGATATCTATTATCTAAATCTGCATTACACATGTGGATATTTAAATTCGTTATTCAAATTCACTTTTGTAAGATATTAAAAATTTATGTTCTATGAAAGAATCGAACTCTGGCCCATTGAATTCAATTTTTTTTTTTTTTTACAAATCAAGATATTCGACAAATAATATTATTTAATTCAAATTTGAATTTGGATAATAATATGCAAATTTAATGTGGATCGAATTTTAAGATAATTTTATGAATTCGGATTTGAATATTACAAAAATTACAAATATTCAATCCCTATCGCCTTTACTTTTGGGTGAGACCTATTTGATTAGGCACATGCTTGTTGCACCTAAGCGCACTTTTTTTTTAAGATGATAGACGTAAAAAAAATTGCCTGTTTGAAGTTCTCTTTTAGGTATTTTTAACTTTTTATTGGACATACCTTCACTAATAAAAAAAAGGGATAGTGTCAAACTCTTTATTCTTAACACTTGAATATTCAACAATAGGGATGAGGCCATATGAAAATAATGCATATTGGCCAACAGAACAATTACATATTTTGTAGATAAACTAGACCACTTATTAGAGTTCATTATCATAATTATATATCTTAACCTTATTTTACATATATATATATATATATATATACACACACATATACAAACGTGTACATACAAAAAAACACACATATATTGCGTCTTACTTCACTCAGGTGAGCGCTTTTTTGAGGCAATATAAGGGTTCTACTGCTTAGAAACCATTCATGACTTTGGAAGTATGATGTTGATAGGCATAAAGAAATTGGAAAATTGTCTGAATTTACTGTGTGCATTTAGACTGACATATTTGCCCTGCAATATCAGCTGCAGACATGATATAATCTTTGTCTGTTTCAACTAATGGATTCATTGAATAGTTTACTAACAAAGATAAGTAGTTTAATTCCAGACTGGAACGAATGTGTTGTTTGTATTCATTTGGTTATTAATTTGATGAATAATCGAGAAATTTTTGCTTTCTCATGGAATTTGATGTTTGTGAAATGGAAGGCATTGCTTAATCACTAATAAACACTTGATTCCTATTAGTTCGATAATCAGTCTTCATAGGCTTTTGAGATCTGGAAGCTGATATTTTTCTTAACATAATTTTGAAACTAGCATTCATTTCTTATACATTTCTTGCAGACAGTTGATCAATTCTTTGGTATTATAGTTCCCATGAGGCTTATGGAATTGAATGCTCCGTTTGGTGGCATTGATAATGCATTTCAAGTATATGCAAATCATATTGTTGATAATATAGGTCAGTATCCTCTATGTTTAACATTCTAAATTGATGGATTTAACTGTCATTTGTATGAAAGAAACTATACTGTTTTTTTTGCTTTGTCTTTTTATTGTATTTGTGTTAATTACTATTATATTCAACTTTTTTGTGGTAAAATAAAATCGATGATATCCATTGGAGTTCCATAAATGACAGGTGAAATGAATTGCCAAAGTTTTATACTAGAAAAGATTAGGAGGCTAATGTCACCAAGCTCTAGGTCAGTTGAGCTCGACCTTCTCACTGCATCTTTTCAGCTTAGCCCATTTACACTGGTTAGGAACATAGAACAACTGATGACCAACTTCTTCTAATCTCCCTTTGCAAGGGGCTTGAATCATACCATGTCCTAGGTGAACTTCGTCAACTAGACAGGTACGACCTGAAGCAGAAACTTGTCTACTAGAATCCTTCTTTCATTGGGAACTTGCGAATATAAATAGTTTGTACGTGTTGTATCCCAGTTGGTATATTGCTGGAACATTTGATACGATCTTTGTTGATATATCTTCAACTATCTGGATACCGCAAGTTTACTTTTGGAATGAGCCTTCTGTGAGTACTTTTTAGTGCTTTCGGACCATCCTTTATTGACATAGATAGGAGTATAAATCCAGGAATAATTAACAAATGAAATATTCTTAGACCAGTAATCCCCGCATTGTTTTGGTTAACTTACTACACTTCAGTGATGTAATCTTCATCTTCATTGATTTTAGCGTGCATCCTCGGATCCCTACATTATAGTGTTCTTTTCCCATTTCCTTTTTCTAATAACATAAGAGCTCACTTGATAAACAACCATGTCAATAATAAGCTATTAATCTTCTCACCAATGTTTCTCTTTTCATAATTTCCATTCTCCACTCTGTCAAAATTACTTAATCTGAAATCCTTTATAAATGAGGCTCGTTTTCTCTATTGGTTATGCAGTTATTAATTGCTTGATTATCTTTATACATCAAGGCAACTCAAGTTTTCTTAAGGAAAATCAGTACAGCCTTTTTCTTTTTCCCTCTTTTTTTCCCATCTCTTTATTCCACTTTCATTCTTTCAATTCTGTTTGGGGTTTCAATGTGTTCTATACCCTTTTTCTGCTGTTTTTTTTTTCTCATTGCCAACAACTAGATCTTGATGGGTAAGTTTCATAAGGCAGCTAGCAAAGATGATCTAATTCCAGCTGTGCCTGTTCTCACCCGATATAAAAAAGAAGCTGGAATAAAGGCTTTTGTTAACAAGGAACTATTTGATTCTAGGCTGCCAGATCAGAGACAGTCCATTGAAATTAATGTCTGGATGACACCAACCCCATGTGTTCAGTTGAACACTTTATATGTGAGTTCAAGCTTCGTTTTTCCATGTCTGGATGATTTGATCTTTCTATCTTCCTTTCCTTCTTTTTCTGCTGATGCTGCTATCAGAATATACTCTTACTTGGAAGATAGCATCCGGGAACGCTGGACAAGGAAAAGGCCCCCAGGAAAAAATCTACGTCAGCATATATATGAAGTCCATACTTATATCTATTTTCACTAATTTTAGCGATAATAGTATGTATGTTGCTCATGCATGTGAAATATATGCAACTAATGTTCCACTGAAGTGGTTTACTTTCCCGATTTCCAAAGCGCTAACAGAACCTGAAATGAAAAATAGTTGGCTTAAATTGATCTTGAGAGCTGAATGCTTCCCAAATAGTTGGCAATCAATTTCTTGCTGCCTAAATCAAAATGTTTTTCAACGAAATGATTTTTTTTTAAATTTTTAAATTTTTTTACTTTAAATTAAATTGAATTACCTTTCCAACAATATACCATACATGACTTTTTGTGTTCGAACGGAGTCCAATGCAAATTTTTACCAATTGCGGCGCAAATCCTCTGCACCCTGCAGCCAGTGATGAATATGACAAATATTTTCACCCTTAAAATGATTTTATTGGTAATTTTTTACTATTTTTAAATGATACTTCGTTAAGTTACTTTTTCAATGACATAATATTCGTTCTGATTGGAGTCCATTTGAGTCAAGAACTAATTCGAGAAGCATGATAGCACGAGCTATCCCTTATTTTTGGAATAAGGTACAATTAATGCTTTTTGTGTTGCTACTTTGTGGAGTGTTCGCAGAATATGCGCGATTCGCATTACCCTCAAAGGAAGAAAAAAGAAACAAAAAAATTAAACATAATGTTTTATAAAATTAATTTTAAATAATATTTTTGTATGTTTATAAATTAAATTAATTATTTTCAAAAATTAATTTAATTATTTTCAAAAATTAATTTAAATTATAATAAAAATTTTTATTTTTTTAATATTTATAAAAATAGAAAATAAAATATGAAAAAGAAAATAACAGAATAAGCAAAAGAAAATGAAAGAAAAAACAAAAGATGATGTCATCATTAACTTTTTCGCATGCCGCATACTATCTATTCTAACGGTTTTCCTAATGAAAGAATTGGATTGATACGAGATATTAAGATTGGGGTCTCATTGATATGTTTTAAAGTTGAGGAACTAATTTAAAATTTAGCCTATAATTTGAGGATCACTCGGATAAGTAACCCTTTTATTAATATAAGTCATATTTTTTTATTTAACTATGATATTTACTAAAATATTAAAATAATTATTTTTATAGTAAAATCATATGTAAATGCAAGCGATTCTATTTTTCAGAAAAGGTTGGAATGGTTTGCTTGTTAGATCTATCATAAGACAAGTCTGAATTGGCTTTTGGATAAAGGTTTTATAAATTTGAATTGGTTCGATCAGGTTCAAATTATTATTTAGTAATAAATTTTTTGTATTTAAATTTATTATAAAATATTAATATAAAATTAAGTTTTTAATAGCTTAATATTTTTAAATAGTGAAATGGGTGGGCGGGTCAAGCTCGGGCAAGGCTTGGGCAAGAAAATTAAAAAAAATTTCAAACTGTAGTCCAACTTGGCTCATAAACAACATGCGTGATTCTGATTTATCCATAGACATCTTTATTAAAAAAATTTTGATTTTTAAAATAAAATTATTAGAATTTTATAATTTCAATTAATTTTTTATTTTGTACAAAAATTTCGATTTTATATTAAATCAATTTTTGTTTGCTTTATTTTTCAGATCAGCATCTGAGTTTTGCAGTGTACTGTAGGCTATGCATGTTATACGAATTTGGATATGAGTATCGTGTATGAGTATGCATTCATATGTTAAATTCGTCTTTGTTAAAATACTTAGATTTGCAATTTCAATTAAAAAGTGTTTGAAAAAATACGGTCTGAGATCCTTGTAAATTAAATATATATATATATAAGAAATATAATAATATTATTTTTATAAATTAAAAAATTTAAAAATTAATTCGACTCAAAACAAAACCTTGTGTTTACAGGGTTTGGTATGAGAAAAGCAAAATGAAATTGGCCTCTCTGTCCTATGGCTAAAACCAACATTCAACTTATATTTTCTTTCATTTTTAATGGGTTTATGATGACATATGGATTTGAATTTTTTTTTTCTTTTCAATAAAAAACTCCTAAAATTAATTAAAAGTAAAGGTGTCAAATGGCGAATCGGATGAGCTTGAGTGGACCACTTTGGTCGAGTTATTTTAAGTCAAAAGAAATTTTGGTTATTTTTTAGCTTGATTTTTTTAAGTTCAAATATCAAGTTTGAATCATCTTGAGATCTAATTATTTCGAATTCAAATAATTCTTATTTGAAATTAAAATCGTTCATGTCCAAGTCATTGGTGTTCTAATCATTCTAGCAAGTCATTGAATTTTAAAATCAACCAATTGGATCTTGCATGAATTATTTAGCTAAAGTCAAATTTTATCAATTATAATCGAATTATTTAAGGTTATATTTTCATAAATTTTTTTTGCTACGTTTCGATAAACAATAATAAAAAAAAAGAAAGGAAAGAAAAGAGAAACAAAATAAGGTTGAGGAAAAGAAAAGAGATATATACCTTTTGTTTGAATAGCTTTTCTTTTTTTTCCTCAGTTTACTCCAAATTGAGATTCATAAAAATTAAAACATTTAAAAGCAAATTAAAAAATACTCGTTCATGGCCCCTCTAAATCCATGGAGTCCTATAGTATCAAGTAAAGCCTATCTTAATAAAATGGAAAATTTTTAATTTGGCCCCCCCCTAAATTCATGGATTCACATGAACTAAAACCAAAGTTGAAAAGATCGAATTAGTCAAACTAGTTGAACCATCAGTTTTTGGTTCAACTAGTTCGATTGTCGGTTCAACCGTTTTTTAATATTAATAATTAAAAAATTATAAAAAAATAAAAAAAATTAAAAGTTAAAAAATATAAATAACATAAAAATTCATTATAAATTTAAAAATTATAACAAAAAAGGTTGAAAATCCAAACTTTATCAAGTGGTGTCCATGCTGGTATCACAAATGCAAAACGCACAAATTAATTAAAGATGCAGGTGCCAAAACTTTATAAAGTTGACTTGAAGCTAAGCAACTTAGGTATGCATGCTATGATGATGAAACTACAATCATCCCATCGCCAGTCTACTATAATATAATTAATTGCATTAATCATTTTTCTGATATATTGCTTAAACTTTTTTTTTAAATAAAAAAATCCGAATCGAATTCTTTAAGAAAAATAGTTTTGGAAGCATGAAAAACAACGTATATCAAATTAAATTAAAAATTGAATATTTTCAAAGTAACACTTTACCAGACAAGTCTCCAAAATTATAAATACCTAAATATAACTAAATCCAAAGATACAAAAATTCCAACCAACAGCATGCTTCAAAATCATCGGTTGGGGGGAGAGGGGGAGTTACGGGGTTTTGAGTTGACCGGGGTAAACTCAAAACAATTAAATTAAATTGTATGATTTTAAGATGAATTATCTAAAAAATTAAATATAAAAATTAAAATAAATATTACGTATAATTAATTATAGTTAAAATGAATAAAATTTTACAAATGAAAATAAAACATAATTACAAAAAAAATTTATATAATCATATCAAAAATTACTTTTACGAATAAAATTAAATCATACTTGTAAAAAAAGCATTAACGCGATTACTTAACCTTCAATAACATCTTAAATTGATTATATTTTTCTTGTAAAAATTTTTTTTTTCATTTTATGAAACGAAATCAAAGGAGGAAGCTCCTCTTATAGAGAGCTCCCTTCATAACATCTGATGGAAAGGTCATGAGTAACAATACCTGTGACTTTAGAGGGATATAACAGAGGTCATATCCCTTTGCAAAGACTACAAAAGCCTTAATTATAACGATCACGGGTATGTGACCCTTATAATTTAAGAAAAAAAACAAAAAAAAGAATAATTGTGTTGGGAAATCGCCATATTACATGGCAATTTACTAACTAATTGTCCAATTTTTTTGCCCGATTTTACAATTGGTGAGAAATCGGTATTTCATTTATCGATTTCTTATAACAAACTGAGAAATCGCCTAATTAATTGGCGATTTCTCATCTAGAAGTTGAGAAATTGCCATCTGATTTGCGATTTCTCAACTAAATTTTACAATTGAGAAATCGGCATTTGAAATGGCGATTTCTCAACTGATTTTCAAAATTAGCATATTTTGGTAAATAATCTAAAAACGACTTATTTACGTAAATAAAATTTTTTCTATATTATTTAAATAAAAAAGGCTACATTAAACCAATTGTATCGATTTTTTTACCAAATTTTTTGATTTTCGGTTTTTGATTTTTTAATGTTTCTAATAAGTTCAAAAAAAAAAAATACTTCTATCTATACCTTTGAACCTCTGGATAAACTGATTTTCGGTTAAACTGGTTGAACCAACTAGCCCAGTTTGGTTTTTTCAACATTAACTAAAACCTTTAAAAAGGAAAAATTTTAGTTTGGTCCAACATTTTTATTTTTTGCAAAATTAATACTACTTTATTATGTTTAGTTTCCAAAACTTGTCACTTCTAAACTTTATCATTATTAGTTTGATTCTCTTTACTTAATTAAAATTTATTAGACATAATATTTACTTCATTAAATTAAGAATTTTTCTTCTTAATCAACTAAAAAATATCTTAATATCAATTATGGTATGTCAATTAATATTTTCTTTTTATGATGATAAAAATAATTAAAAAAAAGATTGAACTATTATAATCTTTACACAAAATAATTATCGTGTAAAATTTTCTTATATTTTATTTAATTTTTTAATTTTTTATGAAACTTAGATTAATTAATTAAAATTAATGTCTCATATGTTTTTTGTTTAACATTAATCATTTTTATTTGATCGAAACCCCCCCCCCCCAAAAAAATTTTCTCGCTTTGCCCCTGTTTACTTTCTTTTCTCTTCCCTTCTCCTAATCCAAACATAGTGTTCGCATATCTTCACTTTTGATTTTTGATATCATAAAAATATTATTTAAGATATAAAATGGCGCCAAAGAAAAAAGCTCAAACCTTGAAAAAAAGATTTATGCAAAAACAATAGATGCCAAGAACAACAAAAGGCCTTGGACACGTAGTGGATCTTGAAGTACTATTTTTGCATCCCTTGACCATCTTTTTCTTGTGTCGAAGGCTAGGAAGAAGAAGAATACTCCTTGTAATTATTTATTCTCCTCATTTATCCTTCCTTTCTATTCTTCGCTTACTTATCTTATGTTTAGTATCTAATCAAATTGAATTTAAAAAACAAAACCCATTCTGTGATATTTCGATATGACAATGAGGATATAATCACACCCTCCAATTTAGATTGAAAAAAAAAGGGGGTAAAGACAAATACTTTACAATATATATTTTTGAAAATATGGTATAAAGTAATTCCTAGAAAAAGAATATAAACAAGCAAAGGACTTTTCATACTTTTTTTCATCATACCTAACTTAATTGCCAGGAAGAATTTGTTCTTTTTTACAAATTTGATGTGGTCAAGTCATTAAATCTAAAAATTCAAAATTAAGATGAAACGGTGGTAAAAAATTTGTTGTCAATATTTATTATCCATTAATTAAATAATTCATGCTATTCATTTAAATTATAAAATTTAAAATTTTAAAATCAAGTTAATTATTTATGAAAGTTTATTATTCAATTCATAAATAAATAAATAAACTATCCATTTAAAATCAAATTTAAATTTAAGAACTATCAAAACTTCAATCCTATTAAACAAATAAATCATGTCATTATAAGGTATACAGCTTTTTTTTTTGTGGAAAGTAGATATACAGTTGCTTGATAATAACTTTATGTGAACAAATTTTATTACTGACATTTAGGATAATTCTTAAGTTTAGTTGTTTATCAAATACCCTATGTATTTAATAAATTATTCATTGTTTCAAACTAACAAAAATTAAGTTTATTGATTTTTTAAAAATTTTGTTGTTAAACATTTTCCAAAATAAATATTTATCCAAGTGGTTTACCTAAAATATATTATATTGTTCAAATATGTTTCACATCAATAGGGTTTTACAATTGCAAGAAATCTCTTTTTTAAATTTGAAAATATTATATATAATTTTAATCTCCATAAATTTCCTTATAATCTTTTATTATTTAATTGACTTTTTTAAATTTATAAACACATATATGAATTATTATATCACTTTTAAATTCAAAAGACAGTTATCAATTTGAAAGTTATTTATACATTGTAATTGTCATTCAACCTTCATGTGAATAATGTGTCCTAGCATTTTATATTTCATTCAATTATTTAATAAAAATAACATAAATAA
Organism: Adansonia grandidieri; assembly: GCA_038382065.1. NCBI lineage: Eukaryota > Viridiplantae > Streptophyta > Magnoliopsida > Malvales > Malvaceae > Adansonia > Adansonia grandidieri. The sequence continues at coordinate 5,023,755 of JBBYHK010000002.1, forward strand.
TTTTTATGAATATATTTTGTTCTTCTTGATTTTATACATAAACTTGTCATTTTCATATTTGCAGCATTTTATTAAGATTATAACATTAAAAATATATATCAAATAGTTTTTATGATTAATTACCTTTTAACAATGTAGTTTCATAGTTTTTTAAAAAAACATATTATTTATATTAATTGATTAAAAATATAGTTATAGATAAGAGTTTTATTTATTTTTATCAAGTAATTTTTTTTATAATTCTAATTCTATTTACCCTATATGTATTTTTAAAAAGTTTGTTTTTCCTATGATATGTCATTTTAATATTTGAAATTTAGGTATGTTATAAATTTTGAAAGTTCAAATATAAGTATACATAAAAATACTAATTATATGTGTTATAAATATTTAAGTAGATAAAACTATTTCATGCGTTGCATAGGCTATAAATTAATTGTGTTATCACACCATAACAATGTTATCTCATATGATGATTTGATTTAATTGTGATATACTATTTATGAATTAATTGATTTACTCATGAATTACTAAATCTTGTGTTTAAATTTATTCAATAATTATATGTTATGTCAAAGACTATAAATAATTATAAAAAAAATTAGTCTTTCAATAGTCTTGTGATCTTCTAATGGAATGCTGGACTTTTAATTCAATGATTAGAATTTATAATTTTAAAAAATGTGCATTTGAGGAAAAAGTTTTTGCAAGATTCATATTTAAGTGATTACTACCCCTAAGCCACCAATCTAATAATATACCATTGAGCAAAAATTAAATTAATTAATGTTATGGGAAGTCATAAAAGTTTTGAATTGGTTAAAGCGTAAAAAAAAATTCATTATTAATATTACTTATTTTGAAAGGCAAAGGTAATTTTATTGAGTAAAATAGTAACAATGGAGTAAAAGGTTATACATAAAATTGAAATAGAGTACAAACAATAACTCAACAAAATATGATGAAATAGGATCCCAGCTTAGTATAATTGGTTTATATAGTTAATCTAAAGAGGTGACATCAACAAATTTGGATTTGAATTCCAGCATCAGTAACCTTTTCATCTATCCTAAGGTGTATAATAAGCAAAATACTTGTAAATCTGCTGCAACCTCGTCCCCATTTATTCATAAATAGGAAATCTTGAACATCCGATTTGAGTGCTCCAGTACAGCTCTATTCATAGCTTATCCACAACAAATGGCTTTATTATTAGTGCGCTTAAATATTTTCAATAAAAAAAAGATAAAAAGATAAATAAGAGAGACAGAGAAAAAAATAAAGTAGGTAGAAAGTAAATATACGTACCTTACCTAGAATTATCATCCAAATTGCAAGCACCTTAGTTGCCACTACAGATTCCATGACCCAATAGTTCTCCCAATTGTGTGGTGGAGAAAGGATTGGATAATGGTAAGGATTGACGAGTAAGGGCTTGAGCAACCTGTTGCATGGTTGGCCGAAGTTTGGGATTGCCATTCAAGCATGCAAATGCTACCTTCGTAGTAGAGACTACATCTTTTGC
>JBBYHK010000002.1:5025379-5042482 GCA_038382065.1 Adansonia grandidieri
GATATAGAGCAAGAAGATCGAAGGGAACAATTGAAGAAGAGTGGCCTTGCAAAGGCGATTATGTTTCTATCAAAATCAGATGAAGAAATCACTGCCAACAAAAAACTTGCGAAGGATTTGATTGAAAATTGGAGTCGAACCATATTCAACAAGAGTGCAAGGTACGCCGACTTGAGAAAGATAGAAGAAAATGCTGTTGCTTTGATGAAGCCATCAGTGAAAAAGCCTGTGAAGCAATTAAAAATGGAGTTCAAGGAGGCTGATTTGGATTCGGAGCCCAAGCGAAGTCATCACGATCAATCACCTTCAAGTTGTTCGCGGCAGCGTGCTTCACGGCCTGAAGCAAAACCATCTGTTTATCTGGTTCGTCCTCAATCTAATTTCAATCCAGACGTTGTCAAAGCACATCGCAGACAAGAATTGAGAGGCGAGCGCCGTGCAAGGATAGAGAAGAACTTGAAGCGGTTGAAAGCATCAAATAAGAAGCCTGCGATTTTCACTTGTATCTGAGTCTGATGTCTGTAATTTACCAGCTGAGCTGAGCGGAGAGGGTCAAGTTGACTGTTTTTTGTTTCAATTTATGGATTTTTTTTTGGTGTGCAAATGTGGCTGAATATTAAGCTCTTAAGGAAGGATTTAAAGTTCAAACAGTTCTTGGAATCCCCATTGTTTAATTATACATCAGCTTGAACCTATTATTCATTTTCAAGGACTGTTAACTCTGATTCTAAAGCTGATGCTCTGGAAAATCAAACTGTTCATATGAATAGCAAGGGGGTCTTCAAACTCCATTAAATCTTTTCGAAATGATGTAATTTAGCCTTAGTGTTATATATATATATATATTTTTAATTTCTTGCTGAGATTCGAATTTTGCTAAACCTTTAAATTTGAATTAATTTTCAAAAAATATTAAAAAATATTTTAATAATTAAATTTAAATAAAAATATTTTTTATTAATTAAATTCAAGCTAACCCAAATAATATATATATATATATATTCAAATTCAACTCATTTCGGACAGAATTGACCGAGCCTATCAGCCTGACCCTTGAATAAGTGTGGTTTGCACAATAGATTTGATTCTGTTGCGCTTGCAGATTGATCAAATTCATGAGGACTGGATGATCATCTAGTAAAACACAAGTTTAGGCATAGATTTCTACTATCAAATTTTATTTTTTTAATTAAACTAATAAAAAAAGAGTATGGCAATATCAAATTAAATAATAAAATTTTTAATTCAATATTTTAGTAAAAATATTTTATTTAATCAATTCTGTGTACTTTTTAGCAATCAAAGCTTCTACCTTCCGTTAAAAAAGGAAAGATAAATGGAGAAGATGATATAATAACACTGCCTTGAAAATGAACTAAAAATGGATATATAGACCTAAAAGAGCTGCTTCGTCCATTATCAAGCACGGCATAATAGAAATATAATACAATATTCTAATCAGTCTATTCACCAGAATTCAAGCAAGCATTTCTGCGAGTTAATGAAAACCAACATGAATAAATGCTACCGAATTTACTGAACCGAATGGCTTGGATAGGAATATTACTACCAAGGAAGTCAAGACTCAGATGAAAAAACACCACGAGACGTCCATAAAAATTGAAATGTTCAAAAGTAGTTGCTTCTATAGAAATTCTTAAGGAAATCAGACATGCTTCCATCCATGGTGTCCAGGTCCTGAACAAGCCCTTGACGACCTAATACATACCGGCCGATAACATGGTGCCGTTGCTTTGCATGTTCCACAATGTTGCTCAGTTCTTCCATGCCCTTAAAGAGCAGCAAATCGATTACCTGCAGATTTCACCACAATCAATACTATAGAAAACGGTATTTCCAAAATCACAGTCAGCCAAACATTTGCATGTACAACCCCATGAATCTTTACCATAATTCCAGGGCAATACGAACTCATTCATAAGCAGAATATAAAAACTATACACCAATTTATCAAATAAACACACTTAATTTAACTCTATTTCCATCCAATTATCAGCAAGAGCAAAGCAGCTCTACCCAAATGACTCAATTAAATATTGACTATCAAGTTACCAACAGGGCAGCAAAATAGAAAATGCATCAAGTAATGTTAAGTGCTTCTGGGAAATAATCCAGAATTTCCACCAATGAGACTCTTCAACTGGATACAATCTAGTTTTACGTCAATAACTCCAATAAGTAAGATGCAATTCATACAGTATGCTGCAACTATCAAATCTACATATTAAGTAGCGAAAGAGATATTAAACAATTCATTTTCAGGCTAAAGCAATTCCTAATGTTATCAACCACTTCAGAGTCAATCAATTAATTTCCATCAATAGGGAACATTAAATAAGCCTGAACCCCCATTCCTATAAACTCCACAGTGTACAAAATCCATCTCCACTAACCAAATGACCGTTTGGTATCATCACTCAGCAGGAAAGTCATAACACACCATTTGCCCAAAGTACAACATTTATTGAAGACTTCAACATGAAAGGGAACTTCCCCTACAAGACACACAGAATCCACTCCTAACTACCATGCAAGCCCTTGAGGTTGGAAACCCTCTTTGCAACAAGATACTACGATGTAGTCATCAAAGCAATTTACAGGAATTGCAGATACTCAATAGCAGTGAGAGAGGGCTCTTGCTAGAGTAAATTATAACATTGATTACATCTTAGAAATTCAATGGCTAGGCTAATAAAATTTATAGCTTGACTCCAGCTTAACAACATATCCATGTTTCTTGCATCATTCAGCTAGGGCTTTCATAAGCTCTTCAACATTGGATTGTATACAGCCAGCACGGACCTATACAAGCGATGAATGCAACTCTGTCCTCCTTTCTAAACAATACATTTACAATCACATGAGAATTGAAAAAGTTAGTGAAATAAGAAAGGGAGGTGGTTGAGGGATCCAACATACTACATGGTAAGTGGTAACAAATAACTAGCAGGCAAGAAGCTATAGCCGTAGGTCAATTTAAGGGATAGATGAATGAAATTATAACAGAATGAAAGTTGAAACACAAAGATGTAACTCTAGGATGAAAATGAAGGAAAAGGAAGATAACAAGGACAGCAGACATATGAAACAAATCTTTAAAGTAAAAAAGGACCTTCTCTGATCCTGGCAAAAGTTAATGCCTTGACAAATGCTCAGCCATCAAGATGAGGAAGTCAGCAACAAGATATTTCAGGCGATGAAAATTTATGGGAAGAAACCCCAAATTAAAATGGAAAATAAGGATACTCTTGGAGAAATATAGCAATCCTGCAACAACTTTTGATTTTATAAGAAAGTAACTGATATATTAAATTCCTCAAATATTCTCCCTCTTAATTCTGTGTCCTCTTAATTTATCATCAACCAAGCAAAACAAATATACATATATATAATCAATTAACATTATTTAAAATATATATATAAATCTGAGTTTACCTATCTACGAAGATCAGCGTGTTGAAGCTTGGCTTCAATTTCTTCGATTGGATTACAAATTTTGAAAGCTCAAGTATAAGTATACATAAAATACAAATTATATGTGTTATAAATATTTAAGTGGATAAAACTATTTCGTGCAGTGCATAGGTTACAAAGTAGTTTTTACCTATTTCATCTACAGTGGGTGCTATTTCGTTTCACCACGCCATAACACTTGTGTCTCATACAACGATTTATTGATTTAACATGAGCTAATAAATTTTCCATTTAAATAATTATTTGTTACGTCAAAGAGTATAAATAATCATAGCAAAATTAGCCAATCAAATAGCTCGACTCATTGAAATGTTGATTAAATAATCCACAGTTTGTTCTATCCAACAACATTGTCAAACTAAATTTCAAAATATTTTCATAATCTCCTCTTTTTATGTTAAAATTTATGATTAAATGATCCTATGATATCTATATAAAAAATATAAAATTTATCCCTTCAATTGAAGGGCAATTGCTTGTTTTATTTATTCTTCTTTATTTTCGAAAAACATATTATTTATCAAATAAGATAGCTAAGAAGTTAGAGGTGTAAATCCCATGTTTTTTAATAGTTTTGTGATATATTAATAAAGTGTTGGATTTTTTATTTCAATTATTAGAATTTACAAGTTAAAAAAAAATACATTTGAAGAAAAAGTTTTAGCAATTTGTGTTGAAGAGCATCAACTTTTTATGGTGCATTTGCAAGGTTCTAGTTTAAGTGATTACTTCCATTTGCTAAACCATCAATCTAATAATATACCAATTGTGAGCAAAAATTAAATTAAATCAATTTTATGGGAAGTCATAGTAGTTTTGAATTGGTTAAAGACTAACAAAAGCTTTACTGTTATTAATTACTTTGAAAGGCAAAGATAATTTTATTGAGTAAAGTAGCAACAAAGGACTAAAATGTTATGCATAAAACTTACACAGAGTACAAATGATAACTCAAAAAAACATAATAAAATAAAATTTAAAGTTCAACGCAATTGGTTCATATAGTTAATTTAGAAAGCTGACATCAACAAATTTGAATTCAAATCCCAGCAGTAAAATACTTGCAAATCAGTCGTAGCCTCGATCTAATTTATTCATAAACAGGAAATCCTGCATATCCAAATTAAGTGCTTAAGTAAAGCTCTATTCATGGCTGATTCACAACAAAAGACTTTATTAAAATTAATGTGCTTAAATATTTTTAATGCATAAAAGATAAAAAGATAACTGAGAGAGAGAGAGAGAGAGAAAGAGAGAAAATAAAGTAGATAGAAAGTTACGTACCTTATTTAGAATTATCATTTAAATAGTTAGCATCTTAGTTAGCCACTTTAGACTCCATGATCCAATAGTTCTCCCAATTTTATGGTGGAGAAAGGATTAGGCAATGGAAGGGACTGACGAGTAAGGGCTTGAGCAACCTGTTGCATGGTTGGCCGACGTTTGGGATTGCTAGTCAAGCATGAAAATGCTACCTTTATGATAGAGACTACATCCTTTGCGACCTTGTTTAATGGTGGCGAGAGACGTTGGTCTATCACATCTTTAAGTAAAAGCTGTTGGTCATTTAACACCGATGACGATGTTGATGATGACAAATATGAAACAAGATCACCAGGATGCCTCCCCATAAAAACTTCTAATGTTAGCACCCCAAAACTATAGACATCGCATTTCTCATCTACTTTCATTGTATAAGCTAACTCTGCATAAAGAAATTTATCTAATTAAATATTTGTTATTTGAACTATGATCAAATTCTTGATTAGATATTTAAAATAAAAAATGCAATTAAGCACTACTAGAACTTTGTTTTTGTATATTATTTTGTACTCAAAACTAACAATTTTAATCAAATGGATGATATATTCAAAGCATTTTTAAGAAAAGAGATATCAGTTAATACCTGGAGCTATGTACCCGAAGGTGCCTGCAAGTGAGGTCCAATTGGAAGAGTCAGGCTTTAAAAGCCTAGCTGTGCCAAAATCTGAGACATGAGCCTCATAGTCCAAATCCAAAAGAACATTGTTGCTGGAAATGTCTCGATGTATAATAGGCTGTGAATGGTCATGATGCATATAAGACAAAGCATTGGCCAATCCTTTAACAACATTTAGCCTCTTCTTCCAATCCAACTCCTCTGCCTGTTCATTGTTGCTTAAGATCATTCTCAAACTTCCCCTTTCTACAAACTCGTAAACCAAAAACGAATGCTCTGGATGTGAACAAAAGCCATATAGATGCACGATATTACGATGCCTTATTTCTAATAAAGCAGCAGTCTCGCTTTCAAAGGCTTTCAAGTTCCTCATAAGCATATTGTCCTCAGATTGATAAAGTGTCTTCACAGCAACCACCTGACCAGTTTGTAACACAGCTTTATAAACAGTTCCATATCCTCCTGAACCAATGCAATAGTTAGAGTTGAAATTTTCAGTGGCTTCGATAATACTGTCATGGAGTATTCTTCCATTATAGCCCAATACTGAGAAAATATCTCCAGGTTGTTCCTCCCTTGACTCAAACTTTTTGGTTGGAGTTTTTTGGCAAAGAGTAAGGAAACTTCCAACCAATATAAGCAGCAAAAATAGACAAGCAAAGAATGTAAGCAAAACTAAAATGACGACTTTGATGCTTTTTCTATGACCATGGTTGTTGCTAGAAGGGAGAACACAAGGCACTAGTTGAGTGGCGTTACCACATAGGCCTTTATTGTTCCTTAAGGCATCGAATGAAGCATTGTGGAATGCCTTGATATTTGGAATAGGACCTTCTAATTGATTGTAGGACATGTTTACAATCGTCAAGCTTTGCAAATCATTGAGAGAAACTGGGATGGAACCATTGAGCATATTGTGAGAAAGGTCCAATATTTCCAAGGTATGTAAATTTCCAAGCTGTTGTGGGATAGCTCCAATAAGTGAATTTTGACTCAAATCTAGACTTCGAAGACCATTTATGTAGCTTATGGAAAATGGGATGCTCTCCCCAAGCTTATTCTTGCTTAAATTCAAGTTCAACAATTTTGAGCAGTGGCCAAGTTGATCCGGAATAGATCCACTTAAATTGTTTGATGCCAAGTTAAGATGTTCTAGATTTGAAAGAAGTCCAATCTCTGATGGAATTTTGCCTGAAAATTGGTTACCACTTAGCAAAAGACGGAACATCAATGTCAATGATCCCAATTCCTTGGGAATGTCACCGATTAGATGATTCGATGAAAGATCAAGTTCATGTAATTGAGTTGCATGTCCCAACTCAAGTGGTAACTTTCCAGAAATGTTATTGTTGGAGATTTGTAGGCTTGTTAGATTACGGCATTGGCCCCAGTTCGAAGAAAGTTCACCGTAAAATCTATTATTGCTTAATGCAATATAATTCAAATTTGGATATATACCAAAAGCTTCTGATATATTTCCTGTCAGGTGGTTTCCTTCTAGCCTAACTCTATAGAAGCTTTTGCAATTTCTTAAACTTGATGGGATCGGACCTGTTAAATTGTTGTTGGTAGCCCCAAGAAAAACGAGTACTCCACTGAGGCATAAATTCTCCCGTAATGGACCACTGAGATTGTTAAATCCCAATTGTAAATTTTGCAAATGAGTAAGATTGCTGAATGTTGGAGGAATTGGCCCAAAGAAATTATTGTATGACAAGTCAATGAAGATGAGTTTGGAAAGGTTTCCGATGTGCGAGGAAATAGGCCCATACAATGAGTTGTTACGAACTTATATCTTAATCAAGCTACTTAAGTTTCCTACTTCATTAGGTATGGAACTAGAGATGAAATTATCATACAAATAGAGATATACCAAGTTACTTAAGTTTCCTATAGAAGCAGGGATAGGGCCACTTAAATAGTTATTGGAGAAATTGATCTCAGAAACTGTACTCAAACTTCCTATTTCTCGTGGAATAGAGCCACTGATCATATTTCCTTCCAAGAAGATCAACTTAAGACTTTTCAATGAGCAAATTTCGGATGGGATATTCCCGAAAAAATTATTGTAGGACAAGTCAAGGACAATGAGTTTGGAAAGGTTTCCGATGTGCGATGGAATGGGCCCATACAATGAGTTGTTATGAAGGCGAAGCGCAATCAAATTAGGTAAGGAAAGGAAGTTGAGACTGTGAAGTGTACCTCTCAATCTCAAACCATATTCTGCGAGGCTTAGAACGATAATGCTTCCAGCCTTGTTGCAAATGATTCCGACCCAGTTGCAAGGGCTGTCTCCAACCCACAAAGAAGATAGCAAACTTTGGGTGTTGTTTTCAAGGCTAGCTTTCCATTTTAGGAGAGCTTCTGCTTCCATTTTAGACCCAGGTGCAGAAGCTGCGGTTGCGATGGAGGAAGAAGAAGAGCTAACAGGGGAAGACAGAAGCAGGACAAAGATGAGGAAGAAGATGAGTTTGAATGGTAATAAGAAAGAAGCCATGGTTTCCATAGTTGAAAGAATTTTTTGTTAATTGCAATGAAATACATTGGCTATCGTGGTGAAGTATTTATACAAAAAAGATTGGAGCAGTTTCAGTGACCAAGTATGAATTATGAAGCATCGACATCAATTTCAGGAGCAAAAATGTAAGTTGAATTTGGTCTGCTCGTTTACATTTAATGTGAATTCATATAATGAAATTGATTAATTATTTCATTCCTGACCCACCTGATAGACTATGATTTCTTTCGTTTTCATTGGTGCCAATCAATTATAGTTTATTACAACTTGGTGGATACGCTGCAGTGTTATGATTAGGTGCTAATTCATAAGTTTGAGTTTATTTTACTATTTGATTTGAATTTAAATATGCGTTTGATTCAAAATAAAAATTAAGTTATTTGAGCTCATTTAATTCGATTAGTTTACTTTAAAAAAATTTGACTTTTATGTTTGATTTTAAATTTAATTATTTATGTTCAAACATAAACTCAAATTAAGATTTTTTTTATTACTAAAAATAATTAAAATTAATTAAAATAAAAAAATTTAATTAAGCTTATAAATTACTCGAGTAATAATTAAAATACTCAAACCCGACTCAATTCGATAACTTGAGTTATTTGATTTTGAGCTTGTTTCAACAATAGCAAATCTAAATTTAAATCAACCAAACACTACAAGTACAAAAATAATCTTTCTTTTTCACTATTTGCAAAAAAAAAAAATTATAATTAAAGTAAAAAAGTTTAGAAATAATTCAAAATTTAAGTCCTTTCAGATTTTTTTTAAAAAATTAATAGGTTCAATTAAAATAAATTAGGTTACTTCATGTTTAATTTCTAAATGGTTAATAATATTAGTCACTCTATATATTTCATCTATTCATTTAAATGAGCTATAATTCTAGGACGTCCTGTATGGAAAACATACTCACTACTACAGGAAAACAGACATTTAGCTGTGTTTTCAAATTGCTTCGTACTATCTTTTTTCCCCATTTCAATAGTAATTGCCTTCGCACTCAATTGCTCTTTTTTAAGTCAATTTCTTTTTCTCCCCGTACGTTTCTTTTCACTATTATTTTTATTCACATACATCCGACGGGATATTTTCGTCGTTGCCCCCAAGGCAAAGAAGCATTGCTTGAGACTGAGTGGGGCATGAATGGTCTGAATTCCGCTGATAAAAATTCATTGGGAATATATAGTTTTTGTCATTAATACTTTCACTTTTTGTCGGAAATAATCCAAAGTATTCTCGACGAGAATTCTATTGAAAATAAATCTGCCACTAAATGTCGTTTTTCTTGTAGTGCCCAAATTCTTCACCCAAAAGGAGCCATTGTTTATCCGGGAGTCAAGGTCCTTTTTATCTTATTCTATTTTTGCTTTCTTCGTTCGAAATAAATAACAAAATAAAAATAAATATTTAAATAAATAATTACTATTTTAATGCAATTTAATTGAAAATTAATTTTTAATTAAAAATTAATTAAATTTATAATTAAAAATTAAAAACACCCAACGAAGTGGGTTTTAATACTAGTAAAGTCATAATATTCTAGTACAAATTATTAAATGTAATAAAAAAGAATCTAATTATCAATCACCATAGTAACTAAACCTTTTTATGGCTTGACAGCTCATTCAATCCGATAGATTCAATTTATATTAAGTCAAGTTTAGGTATGAATTTTTATAAATTAAGTTGATTCAATTTATTATTATTTAAATAATAAAAATATTTTTATTTAATTCTAATTACAACTACTAATATAAAAATATTTTTTTAAATATTATTCTAAATAATAAAATGAACTTAAATTTAAATAAAAATAAAAAAAGGCCCAACTATAAGCACTTGCACTCGTAACATTTGTTTGTCGATTGTTTTATTATGAAAACTTGGACAATATGTGCATAAAGTCTTAAAAAGCCACAATACATAAAGTCTTTGCACCGACCACGTAAATCGTGGATGATGTGAAAGTCTTCGTGAAATGAGTTCTCAAGTCATCCTCCAATTAGTTTTGCTTTTATATTGTACAATTGTTTAGGGTAAAAAGATATAGATATTAAAATTTATTTTAATTGATATTTATTATTATACTTTTGTGATTAAGTAAATTTGTCATTATAATATTATTTGATAGAATTTTACTATCAAACTTTGATCTTTGATTAAATTTTGTTACTCAATTTTAATTTTAAAATATTTATAAATAAAATTAATTTATAAAAATTAAAAAATTAATATAAAAATTTTCTTTTATAAAAAGTTAAATCTTAATTTTTATCATCTTTTATAACCCTAATTATTCAAATAAAATAGTTGAAGGAAATTTTATTAAATTTTGTCTTAAAAATCATATAAAATCAAAGTTAAGTGATAAAACTTAATCAAAATCTACTGAAAAAATTCAATCGAATAAAAGTAGAATGGTAAAAGTCAATATTGAGTTAAACTATAGTGACAAATTTACAGTTAATCTAAAAGTATAATGATAAATATCAATCGAAATAAACTTTAGTGACAAATTTCAATATCTAATTATAATGTAATTACAAATTTGCCCACTAACCCATGTTTTTATACGTTTATATATTCATATCGTATTTTATTTTATTTCTTTATATTATATTTTACTTTAATTATTTTTTTCATATTATATTGATATTTTATAATGTTGTGTCCAAAATTATCATCTTTATTCATCCTACTTGCGAGCCTTAACTAATTCTAATTGAATTTGGGTATTTCACCATAATTTTTAAGTTTATGTCTGCATTCTGACTCGATTCCGTTATTCTATTAATTCTAGTTTTTAAGTGTATTGCGTATGATTTTTTATGTTTGTTATTTATAATTTATTAAATAATATATTTTTAATAAAACTTTGTTATATTTTATTTTTTAAATTTTCTTGGCAAATGATTAAATTTAATTAATTTATTTAATAGACAACATGTAATTAATGTATAATAAGCATTACTCAAATTATTGAACATAATTAAAATATATCAATTACTTTGATAATTCAAATACTATAATGATAAAAGAATTTCAAATCATAATTAAAATACTTAATACAATGTTAAAAAGATGTGTCGTATATCAATGTTCTCTGCTCTTTAACCTTGATTATTTGGATTTCTAGAAATTGACATAAATAATTAGTTATATTTTTAAAGCATTAAATAATAATGTCAGAATAAATGATCCGATAACTTTTTAAATTATCTTTCTTACATTAGCACCTCTTTATGTATCATATCTTTTGTGTATTTTTTTTTTTTCTATTTTTTGACTTGACCAATACTTTTTGTCGAAGACATTGAAACCCCTCTAGATGTTGCAACATTTAGATGTCCATGGTAGAAAACATATTGTGGAAAATACATTCTTGATTATCATAGTAAAACAAAGGTGTTTGTTACTTATGCAAGGGTAACTAGAGATGTTTACGGGTAGGATCAGATAGTAATTTAAATTTTTTTTTAATTTTTTTGTCTAAGTTCGAAAATATAAATTACTATAAAATAATAAAAAATTAAAAAAATTTATTTTTATATTAATATTTATATATTTTTATAACTAAAGTTTAAAATGGAAATCAATAAAGGAAAGGAACAAAGTAAAGGCGGAAATACCGAATCATCATATCTCAAAGGAAATTATCAAAAATTAAGAGATATGCATGCAGCTCAAAAATCAATTATTCCATGCTTTTAAGAGGTAAGATAATAAGAAAAATAATAAAAACATGAAAAGCAAATTATTCAACCCAATTTATTACAATCACAAGAAAAAACATGAAGAAGAAAATAAAAGAAAATAGCACAAACTCGAATCTCGAGTGATGCCCAAAACCTCAAAGATCAAAAGTAGGAAGCAAAATCTATGAAAACGTTAAATTCAAAAATCCCTGAACGTTGGATGCTAATCCATCTATTTTATAGTGAGAAGTTTTAGTTTTAAAGGTATTCGTGGACAGGATCGAGTCTAAGTATGCATTATTTATATTTGCCTAAGTATGGCCTGACCAAAACTATGAGTTTCAAGTTTTGTCTAAGTTTGCTCTTATTATTTTTTCTAATTTTTTTAATATATTTTTTGAAATTTTAACTATTAGTAATTTGATAATGTTCTTTTATCAAGTTTCAAAATTTAAATCATTTAACATATTTTTTAATATTCAAACTATAATATTTCAAGTATTTATTCTTTATATGATAAAAATTAACTAATATTTAAAAATATAAATTTAATATATCATATAATTGTAAAATAGGTCGTGTCAGATTCAGACCTTGAAAATAGGAGCTAAGGCTTGACCTATTTTTAAACAGGCTTAATTTTTTGTCTAAGCTTATTTTTTAAACTTAATATTTTTGCCCAAACTCTCTCAAATATCGAGCAGGCTTTCAAGCTTGGGCGAGTAGCACGGCCCAAAAACGACTTTTCTTAATTTTAATTGATATATAACAGTAATTTTAAGTAAATCTAAAATTGTAAGTCTTTTCTCATTGAACACTTTGAATAATTTAAATTACAGTAAAAGTGTAATTCAACATGGATACAAAACGTAATTTAGCCCAGATATGAGTAATATATAATTTCATAAATCTTATTTTATATGATATATAATAAAATATTAATCTAATGTCAATTCAATAATATAATAAACAATAATTGGTATTTTTGTTTGTTTAAAATTTTTTTCACATTTACGCCTTTATATATACTAGTATTTTTTGTCATATGTTTCACATGTGAATTCTCATTGTTTTATGATTCAATAGGTATCATGGTTGGGTGAAGGACTCTCTTAAAAGAGAGATCTTTGGCTTGAACCAAAGAAACCATTCTCTCAAGTAACAAAACCTTTCATGAGCTGTGGGTACCAAAGAAGACAATACTTTAATTTAAGAGTACATAGAGATGATGACCAAATCTCAATACATAGAGTGATATAAGAAAGATGTCTTGAAACATGATAATCATATAAAAATTTTAAATGTATAATTGTTTATTTTACAGATAAATAAAATTAATAAAGTATTCATTAATGAAATTTGTATTAATAAATTTTATTTGTGCAAATTATATCGAATTAATATAAAATTTATTCTTTTTAATATTATTAATGTAAAATAAAAGTACAAAAAAATTAATATTAGTTTTGAATTTTTTATTAATCAAATAAATTTATTTATTTTTACGATTAATAAAAAAATAAAACTTTGAAAATAAAGCAATGTAATGCAACTTTCTTTTATGTATTATCAAATAAATTTATTTAATAAAACTTTTTTAATGAAACTAAAATTCTTAATTATAAATTGGATAACTCTTATTACTAGTAAAAAATTTTATGATAGCAATTTATAAATTTAGTAAATAAATTCATTTACTTTTAAGGTTAATAAAAATTATATCTTTGGGAATAAAGTAATTTAATGTAAATCTTATAAGTGTTCATGGGTTGGGTTAGATTTTGGCTAGAAAATTTTTTTTATTTCATTAGCAAAGCCTGAGTCAGGCAAGGTCTAGGCTAGTCCAAAAGCCCATATTATTAATCAAAATAATATTTAAAAAATTATTTTTATATTAATATTTATAATTAAATTTAAATAATAAAAATAAAAATTTATTATTGCTTAAATAATAATTTGAGTAGGATTAGCTTGAATCATAAAAACTCTAATTCAAGCTCGACACAATGCAAGTTGGGTAGGGCAGGCCACCCAACCCATAAACAAGTATAATAATCTTCGCTTTTTTTATTTGCTACAAAAATAATGACAAATATTTTTAATTAAATTAAAGCTTTTACTTATAAATTAGATAAAGTAAAAAAAAAATTATAATAACAATTTAGAAATTTAGTGAAAAAGCAATGATTGCTTTTATTAATACAAAAATTTTTTCACATTCATGCATATATATATATATAATTTAAATTTTAGATAAATAACATATTTTTATTTAACAGTAATTTTTTTAAATATAAAAATAATTCATTTTTTTTGCAGTAACATCATATATATATATATATATATAATATATTTGACTTTATTTCTTTAGAAAATGAGGTCCATTGTACTTGGTTCAGAATTATTTATAGATATCTTTATTTGAAATTCTTTGACTTTCAAAATAAAACTATTAGAAATTTAAAATTTTGATTGACTTTTTATTTTATATAAAATCAAATTTTGTTTGCTTTGTTTTTCTGATTTGCATCTAATTTTTGCATTGTGCTATGCGCTATATATAGACCTATTCCAGGGTCGAGTTATTAGTTTAAGCTCGAAGACTCGTCTAATATTTAGAAGGATTTGGACAAAAATATTATGTCCAAAAAATGAGATTAGGTAAAAAATTAAGTCCATTTGAAAACAAGTTGAGGTGTAGACAGAGAATTTTAAGCTTAGATCTGGCCGAAATAGTATTTTTTCTAATATAAAATTTACATTTTGATAATATAATTATATATATTATAATAATAGTCGTAATTTTATTTTATTAATTGTTAATTTATTAAAATAATTTTATAATAGAAGTCATACCATATATTTTTAAAAGAATATTAATTAAAAACTTAATAAAAATATATTTAATTATTAAAAATCAAATAAAATTTAAAATATATTTTAAAAGTAAACAAGTATAATATGGGTTAGCCTAAATAAGCTTGAACTATCCATTTAAAAATATGGGCAAGCTTGCACAAAAAAAAATTATTCATATTTCAAGCCGGTTAAGGTATTAACATCTTCTAATATAATAAATATATACAAATATAAATATAATTAAATCTTCCTATAATGTGAATTTAATAATTTTTTAATATTTTAAAGATTGAATCAAAATTGAAAATTTTGAAAAATATAGGAATACAAAATTTTCGAAATCATTGTAGAGGGACTAAATCGATATTTCTGTAAGTACAAGAACTTATAGCACCATTTGTCTGAAAAATCTTACTAATGAAGCTCATCTAATCAACGAAGTCAATGACCACATCAACAAGTCAACATCTATATCAATATTTTTAATTGAAGAAAAGTAATATTATTATTAATTAGATTAAAATTTTAAAAACAATATAATTGGAGGATTAAATATACAAAAATCATAGTAAAAAGATTAAAACTCAAATTTAAAAACAATATATGGACTAGGACCAAAACTTGTCCTTTTTAACTTTTTGAAAAGTTTTTATTTTTATTAAATTTTAGAAAATTAAAATTTGATAACCAATGTGGGTAAAATGTTGTGATACTTTGATCTCTATTGTCAATTTCAAACTGTCAATGTCAAATTACAACAATGTAATTTGGCCAGCGATTTTTTTTTAAATTTAATGTAATTAATTATTTTATTTTTGTTTGTTATGTTGATTGAAATGCTTTTGAATAAGACTCAAATATGTCATCTAATTAAAAAAAAAAAGCTGTCAATATTTTTATTTTATGAAATTAAAATTATGAATTTTATTTTATTGTAATTATACCCATTAAATTGGAAAAATTATGAATAAATTCAATTTTTGGGATTATTAAAGTAGCATTTCTTCAAGTATTTTCCATCTATCTTGTTCAAAATAAATTGAAGTAAATATTTTCTATAAATTACATCATTCAACCACAAAAAACTTTAACAAAATATAAAATATTTGATATTGTCAGGGTTTTAATTATGGCCAAATAAAACTTCATAACCTCCATGCATTAAAAGATCAATACGTTATTTTCATTTTTTTAATATTATTATAAGATATTTCGATATACATAAAAAATAAAATAATTTATCATATAAAATCTCAGAAATTGTTGTAAAAAAAATCGTTGTAATGCCCATGATGACAGTGGCATGTAAAGTCACCTAAGCCAACCGTATCAGAACGGTGATATTTGGATGATAAAAATAAGAAATCTTAGAGAAGTTTAGTGAGTTAATATTGTAATTTACTCTTACTAAATCTTAAAATCAAATTACTATAATTATTTGTTTAAGCTATAAATTCTTTCTTGATAAAATATCATTGCCAAATTTTTTATTTATTTTGTTACATAGAGTTGAAATTCAAAACTGAAATTAATATATAATATATCCAAACTGGAAAAAAAACATTTAATTGAAAATTGCATATTTAAAAAAACATAAATAGATTTTGAAACTCCAATTAGAACTCCTTTTACTAGTTTAACCTAAAACCTCTTGGGTAAACAACATAATAGAATGATTCATTTAAAGTTAAATAAATTTAATAAATTTAATTATTTGATAAATCTACAATATGTATTTTATTAAAAACTATTTATTATTTTGGAAAAAAAAAAAAGAAAAAGTTTTATGTTAAATATTGAACTTATTCATGGGCCGGATCAAATTAAGTTTATGTCAGGCTCATGCAGGGTACCAATACATTATAGGCTTATTTAGGATCGGTCTGGCCTAAAATTTGAGTAAATTTGTTCGGCCAAGCTGCCTATATTTGTAAATAGGTAATTTCAGCCCATTTAAGCCCACCAATATTATTTTTATTTTTTTAAATATATATTTTAATTTAATTTTTAATAATTAAATAGATTTTTTAATAAGCTTTTTTTGTTTATATTCTTTAAAAAATGTATGGTATTATATCCATTATAAAAATATTTCAATAAGTTAACAACTAATATAATAAAATTATAACTATTATTACAAAATATATAATTATATTATCAAATAAATATTTTGTAATTAAAAAATCTCATTTATGCTAGGTTGGGTTACGCTTAAGGTTAAAAATTCTTTACTGAAGAAATGGCTCTCTTTTAAACAAGCTTTGTTTTTTTTTCAAACTTATTTTTCATATCTAATATTTTTGCCTAAACACTCTAAAATATCAGGTAAATCTTCACGTTAGAGCGGGTAACCCGATCCGTGAACTATTAAATATATAATAATATTGACTTATTTTATTATCCACATAACTTCATACGTAAGAAATTAATCTTTAAAAACAAATATATCAGTTAAAGAAAGAACTACCAAATTAATTTAGTAGCATGAATTCCAATTCCTATTAGAACTAATGTTATCCGACTACAATGAAATCCAATTCTATTTAGGATTAATACTAAACAATTAACATGAAATCCAATTCCCATTATATATA
>JBBYHK010000002.1:5042582-5068361 GCA_038382065.1 Adansonia grandidieri
GATATAGAGCAAGAAGATCGAAGGGAACAATTGAAGAAGAGTGGCCTTGCAAAGGCGATTATGTTTCTATCAAAATCGGATGAAGAAATCACTGCCAACAGAAAACTTGCAAAGGATTTGATTGACAATTGGAGTCGTACCATATTCAACAAGAGTACAAGGTACACCGACTTGAGAAACATAGAAGAAAATGCTGTTGCTTTGATGAAACCGTCAATGAAAAAGCCTGTGAAGCAATTAAAAATGGAGTTCAAGGAGGCTGATTTGGATTTGGAAACCAAGCGAAGTCATCATGATCAATTACCTTCAAGTTGTTCGCGGCAGGGTTCTTCGCGGCCTGAAGCAAAACCATCTGTTTATCTGGTTCGTCCTCAATCTAATTTCAATCCAGACATTGTTAAAGCACATCGCAGACAAGAAGTGAGAGGCGAGCGCCGTGCAAGGATAGAGAAGATCTTGAAGCGGTTGAAAGCATCAAATAAGAAGCCTGGGATTTTCGCTTGTATCTGAGTCTGACGTCTGTAATTTACCAGCTGAGCTGAGGGGAGAGGGTCAAGTTACTGTTTTTTGTTTCAATTTATGGATTTTTTTTTTTTTGGGTGCAAATGTGACTGAATATTGAGCTCTTAAGAAGGGATTTAAAGTTCAAACAATTCTTGGAATCCCCATTGTTTAATTATACATCAGCTTGAACATATTATTCATTTTCAAGGACTGTTAACTCTGATTCCAGAGCTATGCTCTGGAATATCAAAACTGTTCATATGAATAGCAAGGGGGTTCTTCGAACTCCATTAAATCTTTTCGAAATGATATAATTTAGCCTTAGTGTTATATATATATTTTTTAATTTCTTGCTCAGATTCAAATTTTGCTAAACCTTTAAACTTGAATTACTTTTCAAAAAATATTAAAATATTAAAAAATATTTTAATAATTAAATTTTTTAAAAAATATTTTAATAATTAAATTTTTTTAAAAATATTTTTTATTAATTAAATTCAAGGTAACCCAAATAATATATATATATATATATATATATCTAAATTCAACTGACTTTGGACCGAATTGACCGAGGCTATCAGCCTGACCTTTGAACAAGTGTGGTTAGCATAATAGATTTTATTCTGTTGCACTTGCAGATTGATCAAATTCCTGAGGACTGGATGATCATCAAGTAAAACACAAGTTTAGGCATAGATTTCTACTATCAGATTTTATTTGTTTAATTAAACTAATAAAAAAAGAGTATCAATATCAAATTAAATAATAAAATTTTTAATTCAATATTTTAGTAAAAATATTTTATTTGAATCAATTCTATGTACTTTTAGCAATCAACGCTTCTACCTGCCCCCAAAAGAAGAAAGATAAAAGGAGAAGATGATATAACACTGCCTTGAAAATGAACTAAAAATGGATATATAGACTTAAAAGTGCAGCTTTGTCCAATTATCAAGCACGGCATTATAGAAATATAACACACAATTCTGATCAGTCTGTTCACCAGAATTCAAGCAAGCATTTCTGCGAGTTAATGAAAACCAACATGAATAAATGCCATTGAATTTACCGAACCGAATGATTTGGATAGGAGCATTATTACCAAGGAAGTCAAGACTCGGATGCAAAAACACTACGAGACGTCCATGAAGATTGAAACGTTCAAAAGTAGTTGCTTTTATAGAAATTCTTAAGGAAATCAGACATGCTTTCATCCTTGGTGTCCAAATCCTGAACAAGCCCTTGACGACCTAATACATACTGGCCGATAATATGGTGCCGTTGCTTTGCATGTTCCACAATGTTGTTCAGCTCTTCCATGCCCTTAAAGAGCAGCAAATCGATTACCTGCAGATTTCACTACTATCAATACTATAGAAAAGAGTATTTCCAAAATCAGTCAGCCAACAAATTTGCATGTACAACCCTATGAGTCATTCGAAGTAAAGGATCTTTACCATAATTCCAGGCTTATTCAACCTCATTCATAAACAGAATATAAAAAATTATAGACCAATTTATCGAACAAACAAACGCATATAGTACTATAAAATTCAATGCCATTCAATTATCAGCAAGAATAAAGCAGCTCTATCCACATGACTACAATTCAATATCGACTATCAATTTACCAACAGGGCATAGAAAATGCACCAAGTACTGTTAAATTGTTCTTGGAAATAATCTAGAATATCCACCAATGAAACTCTTCAAATGGATACAATCCAGTTTTACGTCAATGCCTCCTATAAGTTAGATGCAATTCATAAAGGATGCTGAAACTATCAAATCTGCATATTAAGTAGCAAAAGAGATACTAAACAAATCATTTTTCAGGCTAAAGCAATTCCTAAAGTATGATGAAAAATTAATGCATAGATACTTTCCATGATCGCACATCAAGACAAAACCTGCAATATTGTTTATCTACCACGGGAGAGTCAATTATTAATTTTCATCAATAGGGAACATTAAAATAAGCCTGAACCCTCATTCCTATAACCTCCATACTATACAAAATCCATCTCCACTAAGGCACTCACCAAATGAACATTTGGTATCACCACTCAGCAGAAAAGTCACAGCATGCCATTTGCCAAAAGTACAACATTTATTGAAGACTTCAACATTGCATATAATAAGCAAGGAACTTCCCCTATGGCACAAATAGAATCCACTCCTAACTACCGTGCAAGCCCCTTGAGCATTGGAAACCCTCTTTGCAACAAGATACTATGACGTAGCATCAAAGCAACTTACAAGAATTGCAGGTACTCGTTACCATGATAGAGGGCTTCTGATAAAGTAAATTATAAGATTGATTACATCTGAGAAATTCAATGACTAAGCTAAGAGGAGCTGCTTCCTGAAGAACTCGGATGAGAAAACACATATACAAGCTGACAAGATATAAGGTACTTCTGAACTGCTCATGAAGACATTCAATTCCAATTTAATCCAAACAGTGCCATTCAACAGGATCAATATTGTTTATAGCATCATTAGAACCCTTATAGCATCAACAATGTCATTGGCTTCTCCAGAGAAAAGCAGCAATGTTGTTAATCTACTACTAGTGAGTTTGATTGATCAATTTCCAAATGGAAAACACCACAATAAGCTTTAAACCTCATTCCAAGGTTAAAAACGATCATTTTTTTGCAGCACAAATTCTATCCCATCAATACACATGATCTTTTTGATCTGCGAAATAATCACCCCTTTACCACTGACAAGAATAGTATCATCTGACTAAAGTAAAAGAGTTATTGAATATTTAAAAATGAAAACAAAAATAAGAGGCTTGGACCTTAGCTTTCTCTGTACCATTCATGGAAGGACTTCAAAATCAAAACAGCTTAAGGGACGATTACATCAACAGACATTCAAAAGAAAATTAAACTGTTTCATTCACGAAATAATAACAGCATAGGGCTCACGCTGGAGCAAATCATAAGATGCATCACATCCCAGATAAATCATTCACGAAGCACTCAAAACAGGAAAGACTGACTATCTAAGTCCCAGATTAATCCGAACAATCCATTTCAACAAAATCCATCAGCTTTCTCCAAAGTAATCTTCACCAATCTACCATCAATAAAACTCTTATTAATCCTCATTCTTTGCCCTCTTCTTAATCAAAGGAGAGGACAATGAAGCATCAGATGAAATAAATTTAATTATACAGCATAATTTAGCATTCACATTTAATCAAGAGGTTGAAACCAAAACATACTTCCCCCAATTCAATAACAAATATGAATATCCAAACTTTTTGCCTCAAAACGAAATAAGCCAATCTTAGACTCAGATTTCAATAGGATGATCACCATTTCTTGAATTAAATTATTTTTTTTCATTAATTTCTTCTCTCTTCGTTCAAATTTGCTATAAATCAAAAGCAAAGCAAATTAAAACGCAATACCAGTTCTAAACACAATTATTGTCTACAAAACTAAAACAATATATAGTTTTTTAAGAAAAAGTAGACATTTATTATTCATTTATTTACTTACAGAAACAAAGTGCAAGCAATACATTGTTTTCCTAACCCGCAGAAAAATCTAATTTCCCAAAATTTTAATGAACAAAATAAATTAAATAAAATATAAATAACAGGGATCTAAAATCGAGAGAGTGGGGACGGACCTTAGGGTTAGTAACATGGGAGTTCTTACGAATCTCGGAGGCGATGGTGGAACGGAGCTGGGATTTGGTTACGACGTCGTCTAGGTTATAGATATCCATAATAACCGGGATTGATCTACAAGCCGCTCTGAAGAAATCGAAGACCCTGCTTCTCGCTTCTTCCAAACTCGCTGAGTTGGGCGGTACCTTCACGCTCCTCAACGCGAACGCCATTTCGGTAACCTGAGTTGGAGCTCCACTCGTTCAGCGACTCTGAGCCTGAGGGGGGAGGGACAATGAGAAGGAAATGAACTTACACGCCTAGTGTCATGTGGACTCCGGACGCCCAAACATTGTCCTTTGTCCATGGACGGACTGATGGTTCTGGGCCGGCCTTGAGTTAACATTTTTAGTCTCAACCCAGTCTAGATCCAACTCAAAATATTTATTTTATCAAATAAATAATATATAAATATATCTAAATTTAATTTAAAAATATCCTATAAATAAATTTTAGACATTTGGGTGGATGAAGAGCATGTCCACGTGTCATGCTTTTTTTACTTTTAATTTTTTTTTATTCTTTCTAAGTTACATTATTTTGGTTCATCTTGGCTTAGGAAAACATGAAAAAAAAAATGAAATTTGAGTTATACTATTTTGAGTATTTAATTTTTAGGTTATTTTTAATTTGATTCATTTCAATTTTGAGTTATTTTGGGTTCAAGTTATTTTGGTTTGTATTCATTTCGAGCTAATCGGATTTAATGCCAAGGTTCGAGTCATCTTAAATTTAAGTTATTTAAGGTTTGGGTTAATTAAGTTCAACACTTGAATTAATCGGATGGAGGAGGCATCCACATGTTATAAGCTTTTTTTTTTTACTCTTTTTTTTTAATTTTTATTATTTGGTTTTCTTTAGCTTAGAAAAAAAAAATCAAATGAAAAAGGGGTGAAATTCAAATTGAATATTTTGAATATTTAAATTTTTTAGTCATTTTCAGGTTTAAGTCATTTTTTGGATTCAGTTCCTTCAATTTTAGGCTATTTAAGTTTAGCTTATTTTGGTTTCGATTCATTTTGGGTTTGGGTCAATTGTGGTTAGCACTGGGTTAATTGAGTTTTTGTCATTCTAGATTCAAGCCATTTTGGGTTTTGATCAATCGGGTTTAACAAGCAGTTTAATCAGTTTTGATAAATGAGGATTAATATTTGGGTTTATTGAGTTTAGTCATTTCTTTTTTAAGACATTTCGGGTGTATTGTCGAGATCAATTCGAATTCGAGTCAATTTAGGTTGGGGCCATTTTAGATTCAATTTATTCTGAATTTTAGTCATTTACGGGTTAAGCTGGTCAGTTTTAGCTTATCAACTTTTCTAGCCAAATTAGATCAAGTTTGGATTTAAATAGTTTTTTTTTTTTTTTTAAATCTAGGTCAAAATTGATAGATCTAGATGAAAGACATCAATTATCCATATATCACATCCATAAAATAAATTTGAATTTTTTTTAATTGGAGAAGGTGTCCATGTGTAGGCCTTTTTTTTTGGGCACATCGCTGAAACCCTATTTAAAATATTATAATAATTATTAAAATGTTATTTACATTAATATAATTATTATTAAAATATTATTTTACATTTTTCAAATTGTAATGTTGACATAAATTTCACTTATCAAATTCCATTGTGGAAGATAATTTTTTTTGAAGAATTCACAGTGATATATCTGATCCAACCCTATATGGATAATAAACGGATAATACATATTACATTTGATTGAGTCTAATTCTAATTATTTTATTCCAAAGCAAAGATATCCATGGGACGGTTTGCCTTATTTAGATATTCATGATGAGAAAGTATTGCATATTAAATATTAATTTTAAAATATTAAAAGCCATTTATCATTAAACTAATAATTTTTAATATTAATATTTCAAATATTTATATTTTAATGAAAATATTTAATGCTAAAACATGATATTAATGTTAAATACTTAAAATAATATTATTTATTATTAAAACATAATTATATAAATATTTAAAATATTATAATTACTATTAAAATATTATTTTTAAAATTTTTAAATCAAATATTATTGTAATATTAAATAACATTTTACTAATATGTTAGAATTTATCATTAAAATAATAAAGTATATTAATATTTTTTAATTTTTATTAAAATAAATAATATTATATTGCATATTATTAAAATATAAATATGTATGTTTAATAATATTCAAAATATAAATATTAAAAATTATAACATTAAAGTAATGTTATATTACTATTTTAATCTTTTTAAATATTTTTAAAATTAAAAGTTAAATATTTTCATTAATAATAATATTTAGCTCAAATCAAGTTAAATTTTAAACTAAAAATCACGTTACTTATAAGAGCTATTTTTTGAAAATTATCTTCCTCTATTGAAAAGAAGAAGACAACTTTTAGAAAAAAAAGTTTTTACTTTTCATTGAGCAATAAGTCATTTTCTATTGATCAAACTATTTTTCAAGAAACAAACACCAAAAATAGTGAAAAATATTTTTTTAAAAATCATTTTCTACGAAACAAACAAATATTTATTGTGTACTTGTTCCATCTTTCATAATTTGTCTTTTTTTAAAACATTTTTTCCCTTCTTCCTTTTTTGGCTCCTCTTTATCCCTGCTTCCCCTTCATCATCTCTTAGCTTTTCCCTTCATCTCCTTCTTTCTTCTATCACCTTTTTGTTTTATCATTTCCAAAGCTTTTTCTTTATGCCCTCAAAGATTTTTCTAAAGATTTTATTTTTACATATAATAGATTTAAAATTTATGTATTATTATTTATATATAATTCTCTGTTAAAAATTTTGATGTAACATATAAAGTGTAAAAATTTGAAATAACGATGTGCTGATAAAAATTTTGAAAAGCTTGCTTTAGCTTATGTTATTCTTTCAAACTTTCATTTGATTATTCAAATTATTTAAAATTTAAACTAATAATTTGTGTTCATAATCAATGTAAAATCTACTGAGATAAAAAAAAAAAATTCCCGCAACGTAGCTTTGGTATGCATGTTAATAAATATAATAATCAAATATGTGCAAATGACTTTATTAGTTCAATGGGCAACGAGAACGACGACAACTATATATTTAGGTTAATATTTTACAAGGTGGAAACAAGTCAAGTTACTTAATTTTTGCAAGTTTAATTAACGATACTTGAGTTTGAATTATTCATTATAGAGTTGAGTTCATGCTTGAACTATTCAAATAACGAGTCAAGTTTAAATATTAATACACGAGTTGAGAGTCTCATGATTTTAACTGAACCTTTAATTTTTAAAAATATTTTTGAATATGTATATATAGGAAAATGACATAAATATAATATTTATATCTATGTTTATGATTTTATCGAACTAATTAAACCAAGCACAAATTGTTCGAGTAAATTACAAGTTAGATATGGAAAACAACATAAGTTCGACCCAAAGTTTAAATCTCTAATTTTCAAACTAATCTGAGCTCGAAATTTACTATAGATGAACTTGTCTCGGTTACGCCGATAAACATACATATTTAGTGCTCTTAGACTTCAAATTCGGAGCTTTGAAGAAGTCACTAAAGTTTTTATATCCTCTGGTTCTGTTTGCAACGTGGGTATAATAGAAGTAAAGTTTTAAGCTACTTTAGTTTCCTCATTTGAACTTAAATGAAATGTGAGTTGTAACTAGATTTATTCAAAGATCGAGTTATTTATCTAATTCAATAATTTTAGTATATACGATTGAGTCTTGAATAAAGTTTATGTAAATTTAAATCAGATCAATTCGGCTTGAATTACTATTTAATAATAAAATTATATAAATATTAATATAAAAATATTTAAATATTATAATAGACATTGAAATAGACTTTTGAATTTCTTAAGCTGAGATCGAGCAAAAAAAAAATAAAATTTTAAGGTTTCGGCTAAGCTCAATCCAACTTATAAATATATCTAGTTATGACCCTTTCGCTTGGTGTAATTGTATTAGTTCAATGAAATTACGCGAGCTAGCTACACGTAAGTCAAAATAAATCATTTTCTTCTGACATTGAGTTTGAAATTTAGGGATTATTAAACATATTCAAGAACCTCGTTATTCGTCCAAACCCAAAGGCTTGCTCAATGTTTGAGAGGGTTTGGACAAAAATATTAGATTTTAAAAATAGGCTTAGGTAAAAAATGAGCTAAGCCTTGATTTCAATTTTCAAAGCCCGACCTAGCCCGACCCATTTTATTATTACATTATATATATTTATTTTATATATTATGTAATTTTTATCATATAAACAATACATGCGTATAATCTTATAATATAAAAATATAAATTTTAAAAACTAAGTTAAATTATTTATTTTATAAACTTAATAAAAAAATTATTAAATTAATAAAGATTAATTTAAAAAATATATTTTTTAAAAATAAATTATAAAAAATATAATATACGTGGATCTAAACGTACTTAAACTATTTATTCACAAATATAAATAAACTTAAATAAAATTTAAGACTTATATTTTTAATTAAATCATATTTTAAAAAATATTTAATGTTAATATTATATTTAAATTTAATTTAACCTAGTCACGAGAAGTTTAATTATCATCAATTTGTCTAGGAAATGGTAAACTGTGACTTACTCGTGCAATGCCCATAAAGCCTACCTTAATGCCCGAGGACTTGGAAGAAGCCTAGCTACGAAAACCAGAGACGTGGCTCCAATAAGTTCAGACACGTGACTAACACCCAGCAAATAGAAGATCACATCACATAGCATTTGGAGCACAACAAAAGGCCCTATCAGTCATGTGGCCAACTCGAACTTCTTAGGACAGCTCACTTGTATCTTATGTCACAGGTACGGATTTGAATCTCTTTCGAAATAGCACCAGGTTTACTCCGGACTGATTTTAAAGAGTATAAATGGCCCAATCGAGGATCGGTAAGTCTCTTACTTCAGTATTGGAGTACGTCCTGAACATCAACTTTCGATGTCTTCTATTCTTTTCTTTTATCTCACAGCCCCTTGGATGCTCAGCGAAACCTTCTCAGCCATCTAAACGAGAACCTACCAAAACTAATCTAAAATTACTTAATTAACTCCAAATTCACATGCAAAAAGTCCAAAACAACTCTATTTTTTAATTGGATACCATAATTTGTTAGGTTTTATATAGCTCACGTGATAATAAAATAGATCAAGATAATTAAATTAAATTATTAAAGTGAAATTATAAAGTAAATCTTATACAGTTTAACTACTTTAGTGATAAGAGTTTAACTCTAATTCAGTAACTAATTAAAATACAGATTTTTTAATGGTAGGATATAACTTTAATTAGTCTTCTAATATAAGTTTCTAGTCTAGTCTATAAAAATTATCTGTGCACCATCATAAGGTAATTATCAAGAAAATGATATAGACTAGAAGGCTTATACGGGATATTCGTCTTCGTATATTTGAAACGAGACTGAATTCTTAATCAACAATAGCTAGAGGTACATTTTATTTAAATCATTACATAACTAACCTCTAAACCATAATTTTTGCCGTGTCTTATGTGGCAAAGAAAATGCGCTTCAAAATCCCAAATCAAACTATCTCATGCATTTTGGGATAACTTTTAATTTAGGTTATTATTATAGATGGACGATTCCTAGTATAGAACAAAGGGTGTTTCAGGTTGATTTTTGTACTCAAATTTATGTTCTTATGTAGTCATTTGAGTGGAACAGTTTTGAGCTCTGAGCTGCTCATTGATTGAGGGCTATGTATCATGCGGAAAGTTTACAATTCATTATTAGGATAAGGAAGGTGTAATGCTATTCAAGAACAACTGTTATAAGTTACTCTGTAAAAACTTCACTTTGTTAAAATGTTAGAAAGTTTGATATCCTGATTTGAAAAAAAATATTAAAAACCCAATATAATCTCAAAACTTTGCTCAATCATTTCCAAAATATATTAACATCTTGACCTCAAACTTATGTCCACGACGTGTAATGCAAATTGGGTGTTTAGTGAAATAATAATGGGTTTTTTCACGTGGATTTTCTAATACTAAAGCTACACCAACGTTTGGCTTATACTTCCAAAATCCCCGCTTGCAAATTACATTATCAAATTCCTTCTAGAAGAAAAAGATTTTATCAACTAAATTATCAAATATATACATGACAACCGAAAAGACATTTCACCAAATTCTTCTTCACGTATTGTTCCCATTCCATTCATTAATGAAAAAGTAGAAAAAAAATTAATTAAATTTACATGGAACCAATTGCATTTTCGTATTGAACTATCTTGTCAAAAGGAGCATTATAATAGATTAACTTATGGTGAAAAACGAAAGGTAACACCTAGACTTTGAGTCAACTGCTTTTCGGCTAGGACATGATTTGATAAAAGAGACTAAAGTATTTATTTATTTATTTAAAAAAGAAACAGCTTGGCCTGATACCAAATATAAATAACACTAGCCAAGCAAAGCTCCTATGGTGTTGTTTGCATTTTTGTTTCTCAATCACACAGTCTATCATCACTTTTGTCTTACAGTCTTACTATTTCATGGCTACTTTTTCTTCTTCATACTCCTTCCTGCAACTGAAGCATCAAGTTTTTTTGAGCTTCAGAGGTGAAGACACACGTCATAACTTCACCAGTCATCTACTCAAAGCTTTGAAAGATAAGGGACTCAATGTCTTCTTCGATGAAGAAACTCTGGAAAAGGGAGAAGAACTTTCTCGAGCACTTTCGAAAGCAATTGCAACCTCAAATATCTCAATAATTGTTTTGTCTGTAAACTATGCTTCTTCAAAATCATGCTTGGCAGAACTCTCTGACATCATGGACCGCAAGCGTCGAAAAGGACAAATTGTTCTTCCCATCTTTTACCATGTTAATCCGTCCGATGTGCGAAATCTTGGTGGAAGTTTTAAAACATCCTTCGACGAGCATGAATCAAAGAGGCCAGATGAAGTACAGCGATGGAAAGCTGCTTTTAGTGAAGTAGGCAGCTTAGTAGAGTGGCATATCGATGGAAGCATCTTTGACAGGCATCTTTGATTTCACCTCTCTCTATTTCAACCTTTTTCTTGGATCCTTTATTCATTATATGTTGAAAATTTTCATTTAAAAAAACAATAAGATTCTTGATTTCTAACTTCATAATTTTTTTTAATTATTACTAGATCCGAAAGTGAGTACATTAAAGATATTGTTGAAGATGTTATAAACAAGTTTAACAAGCTTGTGCTGTACTTGAACCCGTACGCTTCCATGTTCAAATTCTCATACCACAGAATGCTCAGCATTTAGTGCAATAGGGCTTAAAGGCGCAGTAAGAGCATTGGCAGAGATAGTTAGGAAGGAGGAAACTGAGGCAAGAGTATTTAGAATTACTCAATAGTTGCTATTCTCTACACAGCACTAATGTTAGTCTCCATAGCGACTGCTAAATGGGTTTGGAGAATTGGTTGTAATAGATGATCAGAAGGAGACAATTTTGAAGCTGATGGAACGAAGAAGACAGAATTTGGGGATGGGTGGAGTAGACCAAACAACACTTGCTGGTGGATGTCTCCAAAGTTTGCAAGCTGATGATTTCTTCGGAATGTTAGTGATAAATTAGAAAAACAAAGGATGTAATCTTTTCGAATTATTAGAACAAGAAATTCGTATAAACACTCCTTCAATACGAGGATCCTCTTCAATCCAAGAGAGGCTCAACAATAACAAAAGAGTATTTGTTGTCCTTTATAGTGTTAATCATTCAGACGCAATAGATTATTTTGGTGTTTAACATTTAGTAACGAAGTAAAACCCTTGTGACATCTAGATATAAATAACGGCATTGATTAAAAAAATCGTACCAGATCGCTCGATTGAATCAAAAATTAAAAATCTAATAAATTTAGTGAACTATATAAAATCAAATATAAGTCGAGCCAGTAAACCATCGAAAACCTTGTAATTGTTTTCGATCTACTAAATTGCTAACAAATTTTAACAATAGATTACACGACATACTTGACTTGAGTTCACTTAATACGAATTATGTATTTCCTGAAGTCATATATATATATATATATCAATTAATTTTGATTTTATAAATTAAAAGCTCATCCTGATTTTGATTGTAAACAGTTAGAATTTACAACAATAAAAAAAAAAACAGATTATTTTTTATTAATCGTTGAGATGAAAAGATTATAATTAATTTTTATTATTTGTATTATTTTTTAAATTAGATGTACTTAATCATTCATAGGTTACAAAAGTAAAAATGAACAGATATATAAAACAATCATCTATAACAAAATTAAATCTATATTTATTTTAAATTAAAAAAATAAGCTCAATTAAAATGTTCCTAAAACATGTATAATACTCATGTAAGACTAATTTAGACGTACCCTTTCAGCAATTAGAATTTTCAAGTCTAAGATTCAAATTTACTAATCACAAATTAAAGTAAATATATATTTTTTAGAAAAAATCAATCAATTTTAAAACATATCATGTAAAATAAATAACATAATAAACAACTAATATTAGCTCATACAAATTATCTAATTTTAATTAAAAATAAATATTTTAATAAAAAATCCATAAAATCATTTATTATAAATAATAATATTAAATCAAATGCATTGAGATGAAATATTTCGTTTTGAGATTTGGGGGTTAAATGATCAAAATGAGGGAAATTGTAAGCTTTTTTGCTAAAACCTTGAATGAGCTATATTCATCAAACATTTGAAAATCCACCATATTTGTCAATTTTAAAATGATATTTAATGGCTTAAATCAATATTGGAAAATGAATTACTGCTAGAACGATGCCATAGCTGGATCGGAGCTTTAGCTATGCAAGAAAGTATGAAGAACTGAGTTTTTTAAGAGCTTTAATTTCTTCCACTGGATGCTTGCTTCATGCTTTGTGTTTGAACTTAGATGTATGAATTCTACTATTTTTTTCACAGAGGCTTGTATTTTACTTATAGATAATTGGAAATGTTGGAGGAGATATCAATTTGTCTAATCCCATACATGTTTTACTCTGTTTGAAATGGTATCTGTGACTTAGTCATTAAACATTAACATTCCACCGCCAAATCTTGATTAAACACTGTTTTAGAGAACAGATATTAGAGGAAATAATAAACTCCAAAATGGTTTACAGCAACATCATTTAATGTTACTCTTACAGCATATGTGTTCACGAATATCAAGTTTTACATTTCCCCACACTCAGCTATAATGCATGGTAGTTTTGGCCTGTTGTTTGGTCCAGTAGCCACATTCTCTATCTTCCGAACAACAAGAAGACTATCTCCAAGCACCCTCTACATGATCATGGACAAAATAATTCTGTGATTTTCTAAGAATAACATTTAAAACTTTAAAAAATGTGAGAAATCTCGATGTATTCCGCACTAAAATGTTAAGAGGACATACCCCAAATACAACATGCTTGTTATCAAGCCACTCGCATTTTGCACATGTGATAAAAAACTGCAGTCAATAAACATCAAAATCAATATTCGAAAAAGTTCGTTACAGTAAACAAGACGATAAAAAGATTTACCAAGAAGTTTTAGAAATCTTTATACTAGCGAAAACACTAGACTTGCTTGAAGCATTTGCAATAGAAATGCTTCCATCAAATCTCCATTCACCTAAATGGGAGCGTGCAGCCAGAGAAACAATTCTACCACAGCTTTGGTACAAATAGCCCATGTTACTGCAACTCTTCATTTTCCTTTGAGTACATGTGTCCAAAACATACCTAGCCATGGGTATGGGGATATGACCCTCCGAGGACTTTCTAAATACATGGAAAAACTTAGAAAAAAATTAAATATAACTGTGTCGGACAGATACCTATATCCGACACACACCAGAGTCGGAGTAACATAGCGGACTAGCATAGAAAATAGCAACATTCTACTATCTTGCCTTTAATATAAGGAGACACTAGCATGAAAGGAAATCGGCAATTTTTTTACAAGCATCAAATTGCATATGTGTATGGGTGTATATGTAGAAGCAAGAAACAGAAATAGAGCAAGTTACCTGACAGCCATTGGTGTTTGGACCACTGTTCGCCTGCAATGGAAAAGGTAAAAGAATATGCAACTTTAGTAAATTTTCACTAAACTTTTCCATATCCTAGTAACTCCACCAGTCTATTATATATTTTTATTTCTCTTTCTCCCTCCAGCATGAAAGTTAAGAGAAAAAAGATGAGGAAAAAGGAACAGTGGGAAAAAGGTTTCACCTAACACCATTTTTATAAAACAAAACATGGGTAACGTAGAGAATGCCAAGGAATGGAAGAGAGGGGCTATAAAAATTAAGGCACTCAGCAAGATTATCAAGATATTCCAACAAATTCCTTTCCCAGGAAGCTGCCACTTCTAATTTTTCTCAATTTCCAATTAGCAAAGAAGCCAGTGCTTTCTATAACTTCCTTTATCTAAAAGCGGTATTTATAATAAATAAAGGTGTAATTAAGTATCTGGATAATAACATTGATGGTATTTTTACAGCATAAAGCAACACGTTTTGGAGCACTAACAATGCAATCTAGGATCCAGAGTCCCGTCAAAGGATAAATTTTCCTAATCTACAGTCAAAATAACAAATGAACTAATAGGAGCCCCAAATTCTTAGAGCAGCAAGTTCGTAGTCGCCACAAAAATCCATGATTCAACAACAGTTGATAGATAAATAACAAAATTGGGGGGGGGGGGGCTGTTGAGACATGGAGACACATGGTTGATGGTACAAGTTTATGGTCTCATCAAATATCAGCAAGCGCTAGTTTTACTTTCAGCAGCTTGAATTAATTATAAAACCTACCACATTAACAATAGACCAACCTAAATAATATGCACACATTTAAAAGTTGATTTACCTGCTAAGAGGAAAAACCATAATATTGCATAAAACATGAAACAATCAAGGAGAGAAGTAAAACCAAAACATTCATTACATCTTATGTACCTACTCAACATTATATAGAAAATAGCATACCATTGATAGCAGCCCAGGACCAGTGTGTTTGGCAATGAAATTTTCATCTTCAAACTTAAGCCCATAAATGGAAGTACATCCACTACCATCACCCTGCAAGGCAAAATTTTAATATAACCATTATATAAAATAGGAGCAAATTGTTCTGAATATCTTTATCGTTATAGACAAAGATTTATATGGCTCTGCATGTTTTATACTTAACCAATCAAAATAATGGTCTAAGCAATTGAAGTATCGTTACTTTGGCAAACACCAACCTCCAATTTTCAGGTAAAAATTATCCTTAATATGAATATTGGCTCATTCATGCGAAGGACATTCAACGAAGAATGCAACAACAGCTAAACGACTATTTCCAGCATATTTTCCACGAATTGGCAAGTCAATCTTAACTAGTAAAATAAGCTAGCTTTAACAGGATTATCACTCGAAATCAATATTCCCAACCAAATGAAGAATTCAGTACCCAAGAAGCTAATTCTGTGTACTCACTACAAATATGACTGAGCAGATTAGCTATGATTATAAAAACAAAATGAAAGCTCATATGGTAGTAAACTACCAACCTTGACAAAATCTCCAGCTTGAATCATAAAATCTTTAATAACCCTATGAAATTGGCAACCCTTGTAGCCAACAGGCAGCCCTGCTTTCCTGATATTCAATCCAATTAATAAAATAGGTAAGTATCAATTACTCATGCAGCTGCAGATAAATTTTGAAAAAAAAAATTAAAAAAAAAAAACCTGTATTCGCCAGTGCACAGCTGCCTGCAAATAGGGAAAAAAAAATCAAACTTTAAACAGAAAATTTCAAAAGTGCAATATAATTGTAGAAGAAGAACAAAGAAAAGGAACGAAGAAGAAGACCTGAAATTTTCGGCAGTTTTAGGGGCAATATCAGCGAAGAGTTCCATTTTGATACGACCGGCGGGAATGGAACCGATGGTTATATCGAAAAAGACGATAGGGTTTTTGGGATTCGGTGGCCTAACGTGCCACTCCACACCTCCACCGCCGCTTCCTCCTCCAGACGCCATTACCGCTGTACGCAACTCTCTTTTTTGCCCTCACTGTAAGAACTTGGGGGTTCTACAGGGTTTTGGCTGCAGTCTTTAGTCAGTCAAATAGATCTTATTTCTATTTACCGGTTACTTGGTGAACCGACTCTCACCGTGTGTGTCTATTTATTATATATAAATATTATATATAAATTATATATATTAAAAAGAATATTTATAAATAATAAAATATTAAAAAATATTTTTATTAAATTTTGAGTTATTATTTAAAAATAATAAAAAATAAAAACATATTTTATATTATATCTTTAATTATCATTGCCAAATAATCAAAATAAAAATATATTTCATGTTAAATCTCAAATTAATATGTATTATATATAATATATGTTATATGTTATATAATATAATATATATTATGTATTATATATATACACAATATGTTATAATATTATATATGTGGGGGCCAATTCTCTTATTAAAAGAATCAACCCCTTATATATTACAATATTAAAAATATTATATTAAATCTCAAATTAAAAAAAAATCTTGAATTATATTAAATATTGTATTAATATAAAAATAATAAAAATTAAAATATTTAAATCAAAATTATCTTTTGAAACGTTAAAAATAATATATATTATACATATTCTATATCATATATATTATATAATACATATATAATATAATATATAATGTTATAAATATAGTATAATAATATATTACATAATACATATTATATATTTTATATATTAAATTATATATTATGTATAATATATAATGTATCCCGCCACATATATATATTATATATAATATGCATTGTGTATTGTTATATATTATATCACAATATGCAATGTATATTCTATAGATAATATATAACAAATCTCAAATTATATTAAATACTAAATTAATGTAAAAATAATAAAAATATTTTATATTAAATTTTGAAAAACTAGATAAAAACTAAAAAAAAAATTAAAAGATATATATTTAACATTAAATCCAAATTATTTTAAAAAAAATTTAAAATAATAAATAATAAAACATAAAAATATTTTATATTAAATCCTAAATTACTATTTAAAAATAATAAAAAATAAAAGATATTTTATATTAAATTATTTAAAAATAATAAAAATAAAAATATTTTATATTAAATTCTGAATTACTATTTGAAAATAATAATAATTAAAAATATTTTATATCAAATCTCAAATTATTATATAAAAATAATAAAATAAAAAATTTTATATTATTATTTTTTAAATTGTAATTCAAAATTTAATATAAAATATTTTTTATTTTTCATTATTTTAAATAATTTAATATAAAATATCGTTTATTTTTATTATTTTTTAAATCTCGAATTATTATATGAAAATAATAATTAAATATATAAATGACTATCACTAAATGTACGAATGACTATAATTAAATGTATGGATGAGTATAACTAAATGTATGAATGACTATAACTAAATGTACAGATGACCAGAATTGAATGTAAAAAACCCTAAAACCGAATAAACATTAAAAGCCAAATATTAGTATCTATAAATAAATATACATATGACAATAAATGAATGTACAAATCACCACAAACTGAATGTACGAATGAGTTTAACTCAATGTATGCATGATTATAACTAAATGTATAAATGAACCAAAATGAACTTACAAAACCTTAAAAATGAATAAATTTAGTTATAGTTATTCGTATATTTAACTATAGTCATTCGTATATTTAATTATAGCTATTTGTACATTTAATTATATTTATTCGTACGTTTAGTTATGGAGAGTATCACATTTAGTTATAGTTATTCGTACATATAATTATAGTCATTTGTACATTTAGTTATTGTTATTCGTACATTTACTTATAATGAGTCGTACATTTAGCTGTAGTAATTCATATATTTATTTATAATCATTCGTATATCTAGTTATGGTAAGTTGTACATTTAGTTATGATGGGTCATACTTTTAGTTATACTCGTTTGTACATTTAGTTATAATCATTTATACATTTTATTATAATGAGTTGTACATTTAGTTATAGTCATTCGTACATTTAATTTTGGTAAGCCATACATTAGTTATACTCATTCGCACATTTAGTTATAACAAGTCGTGCATTTAGTTATAGTCTTTTGTACATTGAGTTATAGTCATTCGTACATTTAGTTATTATTTTTTTATAGTAATTTGAAATTTAATATAAATTTTTATTTTATTATTTTTATATGATAATTTGAGATTTGAAATAAAATATTTTTTTAATTATTATTAGTTTAGATCGTAATTCAGAATTTAATATAAAATATTTTTATTTTTATTATATAATATATATAATTTTTAATATTTAAAAATAATTTAGATTTAATATTAAATATTTTTTAATTTTTATTAGTTTTTAACTAGTTCTTCAAAATTTAATATTTAATATTTTTTATTATTTTTATATTAATTTGCCATTTAATATAATTCAAGATTTCTTATATATCATAATATATTATATATAATATACGTTGTATATTATATATATATTATATATTATATTTATAATATTTATATATTATATATAGGGTGATACATTATATATTATATATTTATACAATAATATATAATTTAATATAAAATATTTTTATATTTTATCATATGTAATTTATATAAAATAATATATTATTACATTATATTGGTAATTTTATGTATTATATTATATATATTGTAAATATATATTATATATAATATGTATAGTATATACTATTTTTAATTTTTAAAAAATAATTTTGATTAATATTAAATATTTATTGTTTTTATTATTTTTATATTTATCTAGTATTTAATATAATTTAATATTATTTCATAATTCAAGATTTAATATAATACTTTTAATATATATATAATTTATATGTAATATATATAATTATATATATTATATACATAATATGTGGGGGGTCGATTCCCATATACCAATGGAACTGACTCTCCCATTATAGCAGAGAAGAGCAATAGCAGAGGAAAAAAATGAAATCAATGGTAAAAAAGTAATTACAATTTTTTTATTAATAATTTTAATAATTGTTATTTCTTTCTGTATAATTATTTTTTCTTGTTTCACTCTTTTTCAAAAATTATCCATCTATTTCACTTTTTTAGAATTCTCTCATACTTTTTTTTAGCCAGATTTTATAAAGTTAGGTCATAATTTAAATGGATTTCATTTACAACTATTAATAATTTTTTTATGTTTGTTCTAATTTCAAATATACAGAAATGAAAATATTTAACTTAGTAATAAAGGGACAAAATTGTACTTTTGATAGTAGTATAAGACCACAAAATAACTTTGAGCCCTAAAATTAAAATGACCCACCCAAGCCGATCTGATTTGCCTACTCGACACCTGTACTTATAATTAACTGTAAGATATTTTAGATTACTTACTTGGCCCTTATATTTTAACTTGATTTTTAGTTTCGTGTTTGAACTTTTATTTTGTTAAGTATGCTAGTTCTTGGATTAATATTGTTAGTCAAATACTAATATAGTAATCAAAAGCTTATAACAGCTTGACGTAAAGCAAAATGACAAGTCAGCGTCAAAAAGTTTACAAAAAATCCAAAATCTATCTATTTTTTAGTTTTTTAAAATTTTTACGATAATATGATATTTTTATCACATTTCACACTCTCGTTGGCTATTGACTACTACGTAATGCTTGACTAACAGTATTAATCTAAAAGGATAATATGTTTGACGGAATGAAAGTTTGATACCAAATTGATAATTTTTCTTTAGATACTAAATTAAAAATTAAATTAAAATAGATGATCAAATGAGTATTTAAATTTTTTCTATTAAAAAAAAACATAATCCAAACCTGCATGTCATCAAAAGTCTATTTAAAAGTGAAATGAGAGAAAATAGGAATTAGATTATTGGTTTTGGAACAAGGAAGGCCCAATTTCATTCTACTTGGCCCATATCAGATCCTCTAAGCACAAGTTTTTGTTTCAGAGTTACATTAATTTTTAAATATTCTAACTTATAAAAATAATATTGTTATATTTATCAAAAATTTTATTTGCAATTATCCCATACCGTATTTTTTTTTAAAAAAAAACACGTTTTAGTCGAACTTGTAAATCTAAATATTTGAATGAAAGACGAGTTTGACACATGAACACATATTCATAAGTGATATTCGTATACAAATTCCTGCAACATGCATAGGCTATAGCACAGTGCAAAAATCAGAAGCAAATAGAAAAAATGAGGCAAACAATTTCTAATAGTTTTATTCTGAAAATTAAATTGCTTAATAAAAATGTCTATGGATAAATCCGAAACAAGCACATCAGACCTTTTTTAGAAAAATCAAGTTGAGTATATCTATTTATGAATTTACCATAAAAATGAATTATTTTTTATATTTTTAAAAATAAAATTATGGTTAAATAAAAATATATTATATATATTAATAAAATGATAAATCAAGGGTAGACATGAACTTAAAAATCATAGTGAAATTCCCGAACTCAACTCGAATTGGATAAAGCTTCCAAATGCAAATAAATAAAAAATTTAATAGTTTTAGACACAATTATCATTTTTTCTATATGATACTAAAATTATATAATATTAATATGATATAAAAATTAATTAAAGTGAGACACAATATGAAAAAATTAAAACAAAAATAAAATAAATATACAATACAAATTATTAATATATTAAAATTTATATAAAGTACATTACAAATACACTAACAAATCGTGCATTGCTACAGTTTTGAGCTTTTTTTTTTGGTCCTATGTAGGGATGGTAAAACCCAATTTGCTCCATGAATTTTGCAACGATATGCTCCGAATCTAGAATTTCATTTTTTGAAAAGTAAATGTTGGGTTAAGTGAGCAATTTTAGTAAATGCTTGATTTGCTCCGCCCCACTCATTCTTTTAGAATTATTGTTTTACCTCTTGAAATATTTTATATATTTCTTTTCTATCTTTAGTATAAATAATAGATATATACTAAAATCATATATATATATATTATATTCTATATACTGAAAAATTATATATATTAATATTATATTCTTAAATAAATTATAATATATCTTTCATAAAATAAAGTTAAAAAAATTAATAAAAAAATGAAGTCACACATCGTCTACAAAAATAAATATTTTCAACATCAATACAAAGTGAAGCGAAATCCCATCCTACCCTACTTGATTGCCATCGCTAGTCAGGTGGCAATGACAATTGGAGGACGACCTAATAATTCGTTCACGAAGTCTTTCACGTGGTCTTGCAAAGACTTCATGCATCGCATGGATTATGATTTTATGCCAATGTATTGTCTAAGTTATTACAATAAAATAATTGACGGACAGAAATATTACAATGATGGATAATTAAATTGTTTTGATTAAATTTAATAATTTGTGTATGTATATTGTATTTTATTTTTTAATATTAATTGTGTAAATATAAATATAATATGAATTATTAAATTTATTTAAATGCTAAACATTAATACTTTAATGTATTAAACAATTTGTAAATTATTTATTATATTATTTTTACATTCATTAAATATATTGTATTGTATCATATTTTCGTATTATGCTTAAAGCGAATTTTTTTTTCAACTCTTCATATTGTTCAACTTTTATTATGAAGAAAATCGCGAAAGTATTTATAAAATATAAAAATATATCTTATTAAAAAATTTATTATCACAAAAGTAAATTTGTAAATAAAACAACCTTGGAGATAACTTGTTTCGGTTTTCAACATAGTAAGAAGAAATATCAATTTATCCTTCCATCAATTGAAGTCAATGTCATCAAATCGGTTTAATTTTAAGAACTCTTGATGATTCATTACTTTGTAAGTAATATCGATCTCCGTGGCTATCTCCAATAACTTTAAAATTGTTGGGAAAATAGTGTAGATGAGCATAAAGAAATAATTGAATCAAGACTTCGAGGAACGACGAATCCCTCTTTTTATAGAGTTATTTGCCCTTACACAAAGTTTACTAACTGGTCTAGACGATAATACTCCCATGACACAACGAAGCCTTACGAGTTCTGCAATTAGCAATATTGAAGAACTCCCTAATCTCTTTTTCTTTCTGTCAAACTTTTAGAATTGTTTCAGAGTGAATATTTTGACAATTGGGGTTTTAATATATAGACTACCAAAAGACACAATTAAAGAAACATGTCCCAATTGAAAATTTTTTTCATAAACGATTGCAACCATTAGCTATAAATATGCGTCTTTCTATCCAATAAATATATTTTTTCATCAAACAAATACATTATTTCATCCAAATACATTTTTTCATAAAATATGAAGATTATATACTTTTTCATCCAAAATGATTATTGAAGGACTGTAAATAATTTTAATCCACTGCAATTAAAACATGTAATGTATATCAGGACAATTCTCCTGTTAATCAACTAAATTTCATGTCGTTATGTAATACATGTTATGACAATTCTAGTTTTAATCTATTCTATCACATCAAGTCATAGACATGGTCAAATATCTTAAGAATTTTTTTTTTTTGGTTCTTTTTCTTGCATTCTTCTTTAAATGTCTTATAATGAATTATTGAATTTCTTGCTCTATTTGGGAATTTTTTCTTTTTTTTTTTACTTCTGAAAGCATTCTTTTACGATATATATATATATATATATATATATATATTTTCTATACGTGCCGATTTGTTAATGTATATTTCATAGTACCAGATATTATATTTGCTAATAAAATTAATTTTTTTTTTATAAATTAAGGATTCCAAATTTAGCAAATGACAAACAACGTATGTATAAAATAAAAATCAATTAATGTTTAAATGGAGTTTTATTTGATAAATAAAAAAAAGATGATTTTAATTTTATATTAACATTCAAAAATAAATTTTATTCTAATTTGCTATAATTTGCAAAAAAAAAATAAAGTTAACAAGTAACCAGTATTCACGTAATAGGAAACGTACTAAGAGAAAAAGAAATTT
The DNA here is from genome assembly GCA_038382065.1 of Adansonia grandidieri. Lineage (NCBI taxonomy): Eukaryota > Viridiplantae > Streptophyta > Magnoliopsida > Malvales > Malvaceae > Adansonia > Adansonia grandidieri. The sequence continues at coordinate 5,065,878 of JBBYHK010000002.1, forward strand.
AAACGATTCGATTTTAGAAATTTAAATAAGAAATAATCTGATTTATTTTAAATGAATCTCTTTATTTAAAAAATTTAAAAAAATTTAATTAAATTGAATTCGAATTATAAAAATTAAATGTGATTCGGAACTTAAAATTTTCAGTTAAATACAAACTTAAACCCGAACTTAATGTTTGAACTCAACTCTACTTTTCAACAATCCACGTTAAACACATTAAACGTAAAGTCTTCCAGCCCATCTTCAATTTCAAACTTTTACACTTGCGTATCTTCTTCCAAGCAATGATGAACTACAATGATCAGCACCAAAGAACACGACGGAAATATTAGTCATCAGGTGGGTCAGGAATGAGAATAATTAATTGATTTTATATGTTCTCTTTAGGAAGATGTGATGATGATTAGAATAATTAATTGATGATTTGATAGAACCTAAAGTAATTCAATTTTTGACGAAGCCACGTTAAATGTGAAAGACCCGCCCATCTTCAACTTCCAAGTTTTTACACTTGATGCCGATGTTTCATAGTCACTGAAACTGCTCCAATATTTTCTATAAATACGTCAACATGATAGCCAATGTATTTCATTACAATTAACAAAACATCCTTTCAGCTATTGAAACAATGGCTTCTTTCTTAATACCATTCAAACTCATCTTCTTCATCATCTTTGTCCTGATTCTATCTTCTTCATCCTCCACAATCTTTGTAGAAGCGGCAACTGCGGCACCTACAAGAAAAGGTAAAGAAGCAGAAGCTCTTCTAAAATGGAAAGCTAGCCTTGACAACAACACCCAAACTTTGCTATCTTCTTTGTGGGTTGGAGGCAGCCCTTGCTACTGGGTCGGCATCACCTGCGACAAGACTGGAAGCATCAACAACCTAAGCCTCTCAGAATATGGTTTGAGATTGAGAGGTACACTTCACAGTCTCGACTTCCTTTCTTTCCCTAACTTGATTAGGCTTCGCCTTCGTAATAACTCCTTGTATGGGCCCATTCCCTCCCACATTGGAAACCTTTCCAAACTCATCTTCCTTGACTTGTCATTCAATAATTTCTCTGGGAATATCCCATCTGAAATTTGCTTATTGAAAAGTCTTAAGTTCATCTACTTAGCAGGAAATAAGATTAGTGGTTCCATTCCACGAGAAATAGGAAGGTTGAGTGCAGTTTGTGAGGTAAGTTTCTTAGATAACTATCTAAGTGGTCCAATCCCTTCTGTTATAGGAAGCTTGCACAATTTATCTAGGCTTGAGCTTAATAGCAACAAACTCAATGGTTCAATACCTAAAGAAGTTGGAATGTTGAGATCACTCCTTTTATTGGATTTTTCAAGCAACCATCTAGCAGGTCCTATCCCGACATCTATAGGAAACTTGAGTAACTTGGTTTGGCTCTATCTGTATGATAATGTCCTCACTGATTCTATCCCCAGTGAAATAGGATTGCTTAAATCGCTTTCTGCACTACAATTGCTAGGAAATAATCTCGGTGGTGTCATCCCTACTTCCATAGGAAACTTGACCAACTTAAATAGTCTTATGCTTCGTGATAATGTTATTTCTTGTTCAATCCCTGCTTCCATAGGAAATTTGACCAGCTTATCTATTCTCGACCTTAGCGAAAATATGTTTTCTGGGTTCATACCTAAAGAGTTAGGGAAGCTTAAATCTCTCACTCAATTTGATTTAAGTGAGAATAATTTCTCCGATTCAATCCCTGCTTCCATAGGAAATTTGACCAGCTTATCTATTCTCGACCTTAGTGAAAATATGTTTTCTGGGTTGATACCAAAAGAGGTAGGGATGCTTAAATCTCTCACTGAACTTGTTTTAATGTATAATAATTTCTCCGGGCCAATTCCTTCAACGTTAAGCAATCTTACTCATTTAGAATCATTACAATTATCATACAACCATCTTAGTGGCCCATTACCGGAGAATTTATGCCTCAGTGGGGTGCTCGCTTGGTTTTCAGCTGCGAACAATAATTTAACGGATTCGATTCCATCCAGTTTGAGAAACTGTAAAAGCCTACACAGAGTTAGGCTTGAACGGAACCACTTGACAGGAAATATATCAGAAGCTTTTGGTATATATCCAAATTTGGTCTATTTTGCATTAAGCAACAACAATTTTTTTGGTGAACTTTCTCCAAAATGGGGTCAATGTCGTAATCTAACAAGCCTACGAATCTCCAACAATAACATTTCTGGAAAGTTACCACTTGAGTTGGGACATGCAGCTCAATTACAGGAACTCGATCTCTCTTCCAATAATCTAATCGGTGAAATTCCTAAGGAACTGGGATCATTGACATTGATGCTTCATCTCTCACTAAGTGGTAACCAATTTTCTGGCAAAATTCCATCTGAAATTGGACTTCTTTCAAATCTAGAGCGTCTTAACTTGGCATCAAACAATTTAAGTGGACCTATTCCTAACCAACTTGGGAACTGCTTGAAGTTATTAGACTTGAA
>JBBYHK010000002.1:5084247-5094467 GCA_038382065.1 Adansonia grandidieri
GTGGAGCTTGAACACCCCTTACTATTGAATAGCTTGGTTTGCGAGAGTATCAGCTTCAGAATCGGAGATAAATTCCTCGAAAAATGAATAATACGTTCAAGCTGATATATATAATGAAATCAGTGGATTAGGGCAAGTCGGTAAGCTTTAGCCTAGCAAAACCTTTTTGAGGATTGTTCCGAACCCTTCTTGAAAACTTAACCGTCAGCTACATTTGCACCAATCAGGAGACAAAAACAGGAAGAGAAAAAAAGCAATGTAGTTTGCAGATAAGAAATCTGTTATTATTAAATGGGAGATCGAGTTTGTCTTGGGTCAAGTTAGGTTGGTTTAGTTTGATTAATTTGAATTTTTATATTTTTGGATTTAGGATATTTTGGGTTTAAAATCATTTTGAGTTTGAGTCAATCAAGATTTGGATTAATCGAATATGACACTTGAGTTATACAAGTTTAAATCATTTAAATTAAATTTATTAATTTTAAAATTAAATCAGATCAAGTTTAAATTCATTATTGGTTTTGCAAGTTGCTGTGGATTATGGCCTTAAAAGAGCTTTAATTGGGCTAACTTTAATTATATATATATATATATATATATATGTATATGCAAACAATTTATGGTAGTGGTGTGGTTGTAAGGGATATTAAGTCCTTGATATGCTTGTGTAAATTTGTATCCATTTTTTTTCATATTTATCGGTGAAGCTAATAGTTTAAGCTCATAGTTGTGATTTAAATAGTGATTATGTTTAGATGCACTCTTTATCAGAGGGTATTTTATATGATATTATGGCCCTTCAAATTATCGTTTAACAGATTGGTGTTTCAAAAAAATAAAAAAAATTTAAAACAAATAAAAAATTCTCAACTCGTGTTAAGTAAATAGATAGATGGGGATTTTGTAGTATTTATTGTAAGTGTCACGAAATTCCACAACAACAAGAGATATAAAACGAAACGTAAAACAAGAACCACTTCAAACCATATCTTTTGTGTTATTTTATTTATTATATTTTTTGTATAAATGAGATCTTAATATGTTTTAGCAAGTATAGTATTGCATGATAAACAATACGTAGAAATTTCCTTAATTTTGTCTCTTTACTGGCTTTGTTCAATTAGTCTACTATTATAGGCTCGTTTTCATATTATCATTTGTTTCATTTTTGAGTTTTATTCATTAGTAATGATTTAATTTTGAATTTTCAGGATTGTCTTGTAACTCAATACAAGATCACTTTACTTATTCTTGCATTATTCATCATCATTACCTATGGCTGCTTTTGAAGAAAATGAAGCTGACAATGTTGAAAAAATACTGCTATGGAACCTCATCTTTGAGGAGGTTGAAGGTTTAGGTGAATTTGACGCTACCCATTATATGAAAAAGGCAAAGAAAGAAGACATCACTTGTATGGCAAGAATTAATTGTAATCAAACTTGCTGATGGGACTAAAAAGGTGCAATGTAATCATTGTAAGGCTAAGCTTACCAGGAATGAAGATGGTACAACTACATCATACAAAAAACATTTAGATGGTTGTGTGAAACATCAAATGTTTGTAAAGGGACAAGGCACTGTTTATCTATAACCGCTAACACCTAGATTTGACAGTGCTAGTTGTATCCAGACTTGGAAATATGATCAAGCAAAGATCAAGGAGGTTGTATCTCACATGATAATGGTTCATGAGTTGCCTTTTGCATTTATTGAATACAAGTAATATGTTGATTAAGACTATAAGTTGTCCTTATCAAAGAATCTCTCATATGGTAACTAAAGCTAATTATTAGCAAGTTATGAGGTTGAGAAAAATAGGTAATAAGTTGCTAAAAACAGTTGATAGAACTAGCATTACAACTGATATGTGGAAATCAACTCAAATGATTCAGCACATAATCTGAACTACTCATTTTGTGGACTTAGATCGGAAGTTGCAAAAAAGAGTTTTGAACTTTGTTGATGTGCCTCCTGATCATAGTGGACTTGTCATTTATGATGAGTTGTACAAATTCTTGCAAATTAAGGTATCGAAGGAAAAGTATGCTCAATTGTTGTGGATAATGCTTCTTACAATGATTCAGTTGTAAAGATATTGAAAGATAGCCTTTTTATTCATGAAAGGCTTCTATTAAATGGAAAATTGTTTCATGTCCGTTGTTGTGCACACATCTTAAATCTTTCGGTGTATGATGGTCTTTCTGAAATTGAAGGTGTAATTGAAAATGTAAGGGAAAATGAGAAGCACGTCAAAGCATCCATTTTACGTTTAACTATGTTCAGTGATTTTGTCAAACATATTGCTAAATAAGAGGTTGATTTTAGATTGTTGCCCACGGTGGAATGCAACATATGCTATGTTGTCATGTACATTGGAGTTCAAGCAAGTATTTCCATGATATGCTCAAAAAGATCTGAGTTACAAGCACTTGCCAAGTGATGAAGATTGGGTACGAATTGAGGAAGTTTATTCATTCTTGGCACTTTTTAATGAAGTTAACAACATTGTCTCAGGTAAAAACATTAAATATATCAACTTTTTATTTTATTTCATTCATAGTTTTCATATATGCTATTCATTTAAATATTTATCTCTTTTATAAATATTAAGTTTCGAATATCCAACATCAAATTTATTTCTTCTTGAGCTTTGTAGTAGTAAAGAATTGTTGAACGAGAAATCAATAAGTAAGGAATCTTGGATGAGACAAATGGCCAAAAAAATGCGAAGCAAATTTGATAGACATTGGGGTGAATGCAACTTGGTGATCTTCATTGCTGCTGTACTAGATCATAGGAATAAGATGACACTGATTGATTTTACCTTTTGTATTATCTATTCTGACGAGAAGGTTGCTAAAAATATTCGCATAATGCATAAAAGTTTATATGAGCTTTATAAGGAATATATAGATAATTGTGCAGCAACAAATTTTGGAAATTCAATGGAAACGAATGTGCAAGAAAGAGGTATTAACACTAATGGGATAATTAAGGGAAGAGCTATCATGCTAGGGAGGTCAAAGTAGGAGAATTATGTTAGGAGTGTTGACACCATTCACAATGTTTAGTCTAAACTAGATACGTACTTGGAAGAAGGGGTGTTCATTTGCAAGGAAAAATGTGGTGAATTGGATGTCTTATAGTGGTAAAAGGCAAATAACCTTAAGTTCCGAATTTATCAAAAATGGCTTGTGAAATCTTATCTTTCCCTACTACCACGGTGGCTTCAGAATCAACTTTAGTGCTAGTGGTAGAGTTATTGATGCATAACGTTCATTTTTAGAAACTGATGCAATGTAAATGCTACTTTGTGGTAGTGATTGGTATCGAAACTTTCATGATCTCGGAAAAAAGAAAGGCAAAGTTAGTAACTTTCATGTATTTATTTTACTTACTATATATTGGAAATATTTTTTTAAAATTTTATTATCTAATATTAATTTCTTATATAGAGTAACGTAGAAGTTCAAGAGATTCTTTTACTTTGAAGTTACATATATACTGTTTCAAATCTATTTAGACTAAAATTTATTCAATATTCCTACAAATATAAATAATCAATGCAATCAAATATATTTATATATATAGGTATATTGATTATTTATAGATTTACCAATTCATCAACATGATTCCTCGACTTGATGGTTCAAATATCATTTTACTTTAAATATGAGATATAAATTTACAATCCAAACAGAATAGTGACAAATAAAAGTTTAGTTTTCAACTTCTGATTGCAACAAGATAATGTGTACTTCTGTTTAATGGTTATTGTCTCTCGGTGTCTATCACGACTTTTCTGATTGAAAGGATGTTACAAGATGATATATATGTCGGTTTTTAAAAAGTTTTCAAATATAGAAGGCGATTCTTGTTTTATGTGATAACCACCATAGGGCTTAATGAAATATGTTTTCTTGTCTTATTACTTGTTTTTGGATGTTGTTTATGTCGAATGTTTTAGGAGTCCTTTAACAATTAAAGGATATAGCTGCTATTTTGCTATTTTTTTTTAAAAAAATGCTTAAGGGGTACGAATGCTCCTTCGTTATTTTTATTTCTAGGAATGCTCTTTATGTAGATTTTTGTTTGTTTATTTATTTGTTTGCTTTTTTAGTACTCAAGAAAATATTTGATTATATGTTAATAAACATATTCATTTAATATTCGTAAACAAATTTATATAATTTAAATAAACCGAACCCCGAACCGGGCCTAGACACCCCTATAAATAAACGAACTGAGTTCGAACAAATATTAAAATTTTTTAATACAAACAGAACACAAATAAATGGAAAAATAAACAAGCACAAAGCCTTGCTCATTCAAACTTGATTCGTTTACAACCCTATACCCACTAGAGCTTACTCAACCGTGCCGCCCCACTGTTTCCCAAATAGTTTCACTGACCAATACAAAAGATTATAACTCAAAATTCTGTCTTATCATGGATCTAGTGAAATCCAAATGGACACTTAATCCCATTCTCACCTTGGTCCGATGGAAATCCAAATTAATCCTTGGTCCCATTTATAAAGTGAAAGAGATTCATTACCACCGTATAAAAGACAAACTCTTTAAAATTTTAACTAGTTTATTTAAAAAATCCATTTCATTAAACTACCATAATAAAGTAGTAAACCAAAAGAAATTTTGGTTTCACCTTTTTTAAGCAAATAATGCACAACACAAATACAAACTAATAGGACCACTGAGTTTAGTTCTGCTCTGTTTGCCTCCCAAAATTTCACTACTGAAATATTGGCTCAAACAATAAAAATAAAAAATAAAAATAAAAAGAAGGCATTCAAATTCTTGTCTACAAATGCAACTGATGACAATGATTGATTCTAGTGATACAAGATGTATATGACAAATATAACTACAAATTCTGAGTGTAGAGAAGCTGCTCATGATCTAATACTAATTTCACAACAGGCAATACAAGAAAGACTAGACACCTTAGATACAGATGATGGCAAGGACTACTGAAACCAGAGCACAGCAAATTTTATATTGAAAGGACCGAATAATGTTACCGGTGAGCTGGCTATAAAAATGGAGTCGTGATATTCCCAGCAGACAGGAGGGCTTCACTCCCTTGGTCGGGCGAGCCATAGGGAACTAAGAGCTCGTAATCTGGAGAAGTAATCATGTATCGCAAGAAGTGCACGAGCTGACTGGCGGGTTGTCAATATCCTAAGCATTTGTTGTAGCGTTTGCTGCCGTAGATTGTCTGCCTGGTAATATTAACTTATTAGAAACAATTATTTGAAAAACTAACGACAAGAGGGGGAAAAAGGATAACTTAAAGCCACCAATAAAGTTGTACATAGATATTTAGTTTACATGAGCATGAGACTGATGAATAAATTATCCAAAAAAAAGAATTTTATGAATGGCTCAAGAACTTTGTCTACACACTACATGGAAGTTATGTGTTACCTTAAAACAGAATTAAGTACGGGTTTTTGAATTGCAATATTCAACAAAACTCTTTCACATATCAGTTTAAATTAACAAACATTTCTAAGTCTAGCAGAACATTATATTGGCCTTTCTACAGAAAACTGCAAGTAACTCAACCAAAATCTTCTACGAGTTTTATCTTTTCTCATATCAGAAATCAGCCAACGCTAATTAACCTAAGTTACTTAGTTCATAATTATTGGTTCAATGCATTCTCTAGAAGTTTCAAATTGTGGGTAAAAAAATGAAAGAAAAAAGGGGAAAAAAAGGCATTACCTGACAAATAAACCCCTCAAGGGTTCCTAGCTTCCCCATGGCCATCGCCATTTGACCCATGTAGTTAGCCACATTCCCAGATGTTCCGGAGGAGCCTAAAGATCCACTGGACAGTGTCTCAGCCAGAGACTGCTGCAATGCCTCCATACCTTGGGATAATGCATCTTCAGCCTGCTGGGAGGATTGCTGCAAGTTGCCAATTCCCACCAACTGTTGCTCTGTCAAGGGCTCCAACTGGTTCACAAGAAGCTGCAAACCATAACCATTGAATTCTGAAAAGATGAGTTATGAAGAAAACAAAATGTTGAAGTAAAAGGAGGTTTTTTTTTTTTTTTTTTTTTTTGGGGGGGGGGGGTGGAAAGGAGGAGGGGATGTTTCTCTATTGATCCACTGTAAACAGAATATACATGAATCAGATTTATGCATGTACACCTGGAATTTGAAAAGCAGGAATTTTCAGACAAGTTAGATAAGCCTCCTCATATCCTTAAGGTTCTCTAATCAGAACAAGTCATGTATACAACCGCTGACTAGAGATGAATCCACTACCATCCCTATTTTGCTGAATTTACTTTATTTTTCATGAGGAAACTGAGAACAAGGATACAAGGAATCATACCAAAATTCTACCATATTTTTCGTATTTAAATTAGAACCATTTATTAAATTCTGTTGAAAGTTTTAATTATCAGGTAATCGTGAATTTACCAGTTTCATAACTTCAGTATTTTGACAGATGAATTGTAATATGCTATGGTGTACAAACATACTACACAAATTCCTATGACATGCACATACAAGCATGCACAGGTATGGCAGTCAGACGGGACAAGAAAAGTTCATAGGCAAGCTGCGGCCTAATACAAAATCAAGGCAGTGTGGCATGAACTTCGTTATTCTCACTCACAGCTCACCCGGCATTAAAATTGCCAACCAATCCTTTCCTTGCTCTCATTTTACCATATCCATAGCATCAACTCCACCTTCTGCACTTTTCTATTGTTCTTTTTGCAAGGAAATTGTGTATTTAAGGAAATTGTCAGCCAACAGCCAAAAGATTACTATTTTTACTAGGGTTAAGGTGAACTGAGAAACGAGAAAGGCCAAAGCCTTTACTGTAGATAAAGCAAACATATAAAAATGAGGGTGTCGATGTGCATGAATGAATATCCCTGAAATGGATTTAACATTTAGAAACTGGCTAAAAGACAAGACAACAGAGAAATTCACCTCTCCCTCTCCCGCTTCCTGTTTCTCATAAATCCTTGTTATTTATTTGTAATATTTGTTATTAAAAAAAAAAGTGACTTGATGTACCAAAAAACGAGATCAATGCAAATTAGGAAGGCTGTCTAAAGCCTATTTAGGCATATTTCATCCGAAGGAAAGAGTAGGATCCTGTCAACAAAAGGAAAAACAAAGAAAAAACCAACTCCTCAAAACAAAAGCTGGGCTGTTACATAGGGAAGCCTAACTCGCTAACCCAGCTCTAATAATGCTGGTTAAAGTACCCATGGATTCCCAGTACTACAAAACCTTATGCAATTTGGTCCTCTACTAAAAACCTAGGCAAATTAGCCCTTATACATTTAAAAGTAAAGCAAAACAGTAATGTCAGTAACAGATGTAATGGGAAAAAAATTAAAATGCAGATGTGGCACTAACCCCCGTTAAAATTATGGCATGGCTTATAAAAATAACAATAACTGTTTATATCCCTTAAAAAAAATAAAGCCACGTTAAAAAAAAAAAAAACTGAAAAGGAAAAAATATTAAAACTAAACGTTATCTTAAAGTAATTGAACAGTTGGGCCAAAACAAAACTTTCAAAGCAGTAAAAAAAAATTGAACAAAGAAAGAAAAAATCAATTTGCCTTAAAGAACCAAATCCCATCTTTGAACCCTAAATCCCAAGAAAAATCCCAAGATACCATTTCCAAATAAGAAAACGTGCAAAGCAAACCTGAATTAGTCTTTGAAAATTGAAAATCAAAAGCCCTAAAATATCTAAAATCCCAAAACATGCTGAACCCTAAATCCCAAAGTCATCGAAGAGAACTTTGCAAGGGGTTATAATAATGTTGAGAATGGAGAAAAGAAAGAGCATACGAGAGGTTTGTTGTGCAATATTTTTCATTGTTTAATATTTTCCGGACAACCGGACATGTGAACTGGCTTGAAAAGGATGCATTATGAAAGTACCATGTATTATCAGAAGGTCACTCTGCATCTCCCATGGCTTTTCAGAGATGACCAAAACAGAAGGTTCTCTCATTTTCTTTGTTCTTAATCCATCCCTCCCTTTCTTAGTAGAAATCTAAAAAACGATATAGAAACGGAGAATATTTTGATCCTATGCTTAAGGAATGTTGAAGGCTTGTAAGAAAGTATGTATTGGGGTTTCTCTTACAAGAACAAGACAGCAGTTTCAGCAATGCCTCACTCTTTTTGAGTCTTTGACGCCTGGAACAAACTACCTTTTTTTTTTGGTTCTTCTTCCACTTTCTATTTATTTATTTATTTATTTATTATTTGGCTGATATTTCAACCATCAAAACCAATCTGGATCAACAAGATAGACGAGGTTTGTTACTTTATTTGGAGATTCAAACCAGATGAATCTGGTAATTTTCATAAATTTTCAATTTTGCCCACAAGAAATGCATTGTCAATAAGCCTTCCGTTAAGCCGTGAAAAGCTGAACTTGAGGGATTATCTTTAAGCCACATCAACATTTTGACATTTTCTGTTTACTTCCATTACTAACATTACCGTTTTGCTTAACTTTTAAACATATAGGGACTAATTTGCCTAGGTTTTTAGTACAGGGACATAATTGCATAAGGTTACGTAATATAGGGACTCCATGGGTACTTAAACCAATAATGCTGCAATAAACAACCTTAATTCATCATTATTTTTCTTCCATCAACATGATATTGAACAAAGTTCTCAACCAATTTTCTTCCTATTTTTCAAAAGTCTTACTTCATCATAATCTTTATTTCATGATAAACATAAGGTTGCAATATTATTATACGGTATACCTAACCTAGGATGGGATTCTTTTGAATATTCCCTGGCCATCCCCTAATGAAGTCCTGATTGATTAGTTGCAGTTTTCTGGACAGAACCTCAGACAAGATATACAAATCGATAAAAGAAGTATGAAAACCAATCATAACCCGTAAACTTAAGGCAAAAGGGAAAGAATAGAGAAAAAAATAGTTTTTTTATCACTGCATTCTTTAAAAGGTTAGCATTCTAATTAATTGTGCCCGCAAATTGATATGGCCTCACCTTTAAAAGCTCAGATGAGCGGAAGCCACCAAGCCACAAGAAACACCTTTCAGCAGGTGTCTTCCACATGCCTGACAACAAATGGAAAACATCTGCCTTAGCTACCTTGCTTTTCAGCTTGAAAATTTCATCATAGTGAGCCATTACACCATCAACAACAATACGAAGTTCTGCATCGCCGGCATGAGAATTTACTGCCGTTCTCAACTCATTAATTTGTCTATTTTGCTCTTCCAGCCACCTTGCATATTCTACATCAAATGTCATGGCACCTGCAAAGAAAAGAAATGACCAAAAAAACATGATTATATTGGTAATTTTAATTCCGCATGCCAGTTATCATACGAACAAAAAATTTCAAGAGAATAACCTCCACGATCACACTCCATGCATTTGAAATGTAGATTTTCATAATACACAAGATGCAGCTGGTTGCATGTAATATAACAAAAGGGGGGAATAAGAAAGTGGCACTGGTGCAGTCACCCTGCAAAGCAGAGTAAGGCTGGATACATCTATATATATTCCCAGACAAGGCCTTGCGAACTGGCCTGCCCTTTTTTATTAGTATCGTTTTCTATGCCATGCATTAAAGGAACCCTTGTCTAGTATTTGGTATCTGAAACGAATAAATTCAAGTTTATGTAATCTACAAACAACTTATTTTAACTATAAACCAAAGTGTTCAAGAGAAGGTGGGAAGCACCAAGTACAACATGATGGAAACAGATTTAAAAGGGTTTTGACATGTAAGGGCATATGAATGCACCTATTAATGTGAGATGCTGGAGAATGCTCATGCCAAAATGGGAAGCACAAGAGAAAAAGTGGCATTGGAGAAAACAATTATAAAAAGCTTTGCTCTTAAGCATCTCACTCAGGATATGGGCATATTTATAATAAAGGGAAATTTACCCATTTAGCCTCTTGTATGCTAGGAGAAGTCTGACCTTAGATTTTTAATCATTCATTAGACATGTACATAGCCAACAGTGATGCAAAATATCTCTTATTTCAGATATCTAACAATCTGATGCATAAAAAATTATTAATTTGAAACCAAAGACACATTTAAGAAAAGCAAGAGCTATTTTACAGGTTTTTTTTTTTTTTGGGGGGGGGGGGGGGAGGGGAATGAGGCGTATTGTATTCTTCACAGGTACATTTAA